>JACDJE010000133.1:378538-695465 GCA_016647715.1 Pavo muticus
TTTACTGGGATGGGGAAAGTGAGAATTGCTGATCCTGGTCAGCACAGGTACTGCCTCAGCTGGAGAGCTGTGCCCATTTATAAGTCTTTGTGAAAGATGTAAAGCAGCTGGAGGAAATTCTGAGGGTTGCAACAAGAGGGGTTAGGTGGATATCCTGAGCAAAAGGGCTGGAAGACAGAGTTGTTTGGATAGGATGAAACATGAAGAAATTGATGGTATGGTACAGTACACTTCAAGTATGAAGACAAGCCCTGCAGAAGGTAGGGACCAAGTTGCTCTTTTGTGTTGCGTGTAGGCAGAGTACTGGTCATAAACTGCAGAGAGACAGATTCAGGCTAGATAATAGGGATTATTTTCTCTCTATAAGAATAATTTAGCTGGGGAAGAAAGTGCCTAACAGTATTGTGGGAATGATTGTCACTGGGTGATTTTAAGAGCAGATTGGGCAAACATCTGTCAGGAACGTGGTAGTTATATTTGATCCTCTGCTGAAACAGAGAATATACTAGATGACTTCTCACTTCTCCCACCCGGTCTTTTGATGATTTGTTGAAATGATGTCAAACTACTAGCTTTGAATAAATGACCAACTGTTCTTACAGTGAAGTCCTTTTCTATTGACAGAGAAATGTCCTTTTCTGTTGATTTCACTGGGTTTGGATTGAAAATAGGATGATGAGAAGGCATTGAAATGTCAGTTGTTGTAGGAAAAGCCTGATCTCACTGGCTAAATTCAGAAGAGATTTTTGATCACTTTCAATTGAGGTTTAGTTGAAATCTGAATGTATGTAACATGTACATGTGTGTATCAAAACATATAACATTAATTCAATTCTGTTTAAAAACTGATAACTTGCTGTTTGAGCTGGTAATGTGTGCGTTAGTAGCAAAAGATGGAATGGTTTGTGGGTAACATGAAGAGACATGTGGTGTCAACAGTTTTCTTTCAGTAAAACAAAAACTTGTGTTAGGTCTTAAACAATGGTGTACAATATACGCTGTGGGAGAACCAAAACTTTATCAACACAGTAAGTGTCTTATCAGAGTTTAGCAATAGAAACTCCAGAGGGAGTTTCCCTCGGTGACGCACATTCCAAGAATTTCTTATAGACTGGCTGGTAGCACCTGGGCAGATAAGGTATTGAAGGATTTGAAAGGTTTGGCTGTAATGAGTGAACGAGATGCTAGGGAAAAAAAGGATACTTGGGCTCCATTCACGGTATCCTCTCGGTGTTTTTCATTTTAGGGTCTTCCACTGTATTCTGTGAGTGATAAAAATGGGATTGAGTGATCTTCTTTTCTGGGAGTGGAAAAAAAGCAGCAGGAGAAAAAATGAGAATGTGCAAAAGGGCTGATTTCAGCTTCTCTTGGACCTAGCCACACTCAGAGATGGCAGCACAGTAAGAAAATCCCTTCCAGATTATTTCATTGTTAGGCTAGTAACTTGTCCCTGTATTTTACGCTAAGCAAAACCCTTCCTTTGTATTGCCTGGAATTTTTGCTTGTCCTCTTAGTTTACAACGTTTTCATAAGCCCAGCCTTAGGAGTTTCGCAGCTTCCAGAACCAGAGGGGAGTGGACAGGTTTAAATAAACATCTAGGCTAGCCATTTACCACCAAGAATTATAAAGTTTGTCAGCCCTATGGAATGCATGCTGTAAGCATCAGCTGATAAACTGATATTTTTTTGAGATTTCAATCGGCAATGAGCAGAGAAACTCAGAAACCAGCTGTGTGCTCTGCAGCACAGAGAGGCAGCAACATGCAGTGCTACTCAAGAAAAGCAAACCCTACTGTATAGATAGAGATCATTTACCCTGGCACACATGGTCAGTAATTAATATTCCAGTTCCTGGGGGAAGCTGTGTGGCTCAGTGGGTGAAACAGCAGCTCAGGACTTTCCATTGCATTACTGTGTTGGTCTGAAGAACTTCTCTAACTTTGGGGAGTTGCATCGTTTCACTTCTCTACCTCATTTTGCTCTCAGAAAACAGGATGAACATTAGATTGAGATTCATTTGGCTACAGAGATACAGTGTATGAAAGAATTGCTATTGTATAGCGGTAGTTAACTAGAAATGAATCATAAGTGTCTTCAGTTTATTTCTATTTGCTCTTCACTGAGAACACCAGATTGTGGGATAACATTTGGTTCCTACCTTGAGCCCCTAAAAATGGCCAACTTTTCCTGAGATAAAGTAGATATTAAAAATGAGATATCAGACTGCAGAACAGCATTTTAGTTAGGAGAGTGGGATTTCTTTTTTAGTATGGAGAATATTGGTTTATATCTGATCTTAAAAAGCCTTTGCTTGAGGTTATCCATGAAAGGAGTGATTCACAAAAGGTTTGTGCTCATAACTGTGCTTCCAGATTTTAGCATTTGTTAGGTAACATGGCTTTTTGTACCAGAAGGCTTTTGCGAAGAGCCAGTAAGGTGTCTGAAGGCCTCCCTGGTAACTGTAGTCTGCATGAAGGTGGCTTCTTCGTCTGTAACGTTCCTCCGAGTGATGGAGGGGGTTTTTGGAGGAGGTGTATGCACTACAGAACAATGCCACTCAGTAGATTCATCATGAAATGCCTTGGAGGAATTCAAGCAGCAATGTGTGCATGTGCAGGATGCATTCTGGTTTGCTGTCATCTAAACCCAGCAGAGGAAAGAGAGCAAGGCTTCAGGAGCAAGAGGAGAAAAACGTGTAAAGGTTAAGCTCAGTGCTAAAATCACTGACATTTGTGCAACAGAGATGTAAAGGCAAAGTGAAAGCATCAGACATTAACTAGGGTTATTGTACTGGAAACTATTGTTGTAATGATTGTAAGGGAAAAAAGAACTCTTTCTCTACCCACCCAGAGAAACGACCAACCAACTCCTCCAGGAATGCTGTGGATCAACATAAGTCATTTTTTTCTTTGGAATGCTATAAATTGAAAAACATGCCTTTGTATAGATATGATCAATATGAAATCATACCTGTCATATATGCCTAAACTTGTTCTTTGTAATTAGAACCAGAAATAATTTAGAATTTATTGCCGTAAAGCCATAAACAGTGTAGATTAGAATCATAAATGTGAAATAACAGTATTTTTATTTTCTGGAGTGTTTCCTCAGTGCCATTTGGTATATTTAACTCTACTTAAATATCATAGGTAGATTAATTGATTGCTAAATTACTGCTTACTTTATGTACAGGAGTGAGCATTTCTTGTTTTCTTTCTGATTGAGAGGAAGTGAATTTTCTTTTTAAATGAACAAATGAAAGATTCTTGCTAAGCATGTGATCAGGATTTTCATGTTTTTTTTTTTTTTTAAGTAATATTTGAATGTGTTTAGGAATAGATAGATTGGAATTCTGGAAAAGCAGGTGAGGCTGTAGTACTATGTGAGCTCTAACTGCTGTATTCTCATATTTTCTAAACAAACGTTTGAATTCCTGTACATTAAAAACATGTCTATGATCAGCAAGAAAAACGTCTCAGCACTAGTGAAAGTACATAAGCTCACACAGCACATTCCTAACTGCAAAAAATATCAAATGCCATTATTTCAGGGAAGGACTCGTGAGATTTATGTGGGTGCTTCTGCTGTTTGTTTGCCTAGTTCCTGATTAAGAAAGAGCAGGCATAGATATATATTAAGTTCCTTTCATTTCGTCTCAACCACCAATAAATATGTTGAAGATAATAGAAATAGTTGTTCTTAGCTAGACTGCCCTTGCCAGTGGCACTATTAGCTCTTGGGATACTGGCTAATGACACAGATTCAAATCTCTCCTGAAATCTAACTGCTTTTGAAAGACCCAAAGCAATAAACATCAATAGAAAGCCATCACTGTGCTTCTTACAAGCATATGTGCATATGCTCACAAATCTGGATCCTTTTTTTCTTTTTTTCTTTTTTTCCAGGGGCATGAACAAGCATGTGCTTTCTGGATGCCACTTCTTTGAGACCTTATTAACTGCAGTCTATTTGCATTTTCTACTTAGCTGACCACATTGTCAGTTCTTCCCAAATAATAAATCTTAATTATACTAAAATCAAGTTTGGAGCGCACAGCTGCAAGTCCTCCAAATCTGCCTTTCATTCTGTCTCTGAAAACTTCCCCACTGGGGCTGCTGCCTTTCAAGCAGCAGTATTTTTGGCCCACAGACGGACTGATATTTGTAATGAGTCAGCAGTACAGTAACTTCATTTTCAAAAAAACCCAAATGGACATTCATATTTAAAGCTTGGCCAGGAACTGTAAGTCGCATGCACTCTGCACTTCTCTATCCAGATGGTGGTCAGGGATAACTGCCCCAGAGTTAGGAAGCGACTGTAGCTGTGGGAAGGAGTGCAGTCAGACTGTGGTGAGGCATCTCAAGGAGAAGCACAGAGGCTGATGCTGGAGGGTGTAGCCTGTAATTAATCATGCTGTAATTGCTACAGTTTGGGAGCAGAGCCTCCTGGTTGTGGTTGCAGTTGGGTGAGCTCCTTGCATCTTTGCAAAATCCCTAAAAGTGGTCCTGAGGGGAGAGTAAAGAGATGCCAGCAGAAGATGCTGTGAGATATGGTAGCAAATTATAAACAGAGACAACACCGCTGCTCAGGAGAGCCTGGAACAATGTTCAAAACCACGGCTTGAGATTCTCTTACACACAATATAGTCTCTTACGTTTTGTTTGTCTGGAAACGTACTGCCATTGTTCAGCAAGTTGGATTTCTCTGCCATTTCTATCAGAGTTGAACCTTGCTATGCTGGAGCCGTGCGGTTGCATTTTGTGTTCCCTTAGCAACTGAGTAACTGGCATGTGAGGAAGAAGCCAGGAAAAAAAAAGTGTGGCTTAATTCTTTTGCAGTTTGATAGAACTAGAGAGATGCAGGAGCTTCATGAGGAAAGAGAAAGTAAACTGCCTTTGGTTTCTATTGCTGGACTGCTCTGCATATACTTTGTGCTTATTGACCAAAACAGCAACACCTCTTCAGAGCTAATCTGCTTTCATATATTTGTTTTATAGGGAGTCCTATCTATAAGTTGTTTGCAATAGAGGATTACATGCTTAGTGCACTAGGGCAAGAGACAAGGGAAAACAGGCTGTAAAAATAAAAGCAGAGCCACGCCTTTGCCCCTTCCTAAAACATTTGCTTTCAGATGCAGTTCTGCTTATACAATTTGATCAATTTTAACTTTTGTTTCACCCAAACTTAAAAGGTTCTTTAATGAGAAAATTCAAGAAGGCAGAAGAATAAATTGGCGATTTCACTTTTTGAGGAGAGTAGTGGGACAGTTTTGGAGGGTCCATGAGGTATCTAGATAAAACTGATCTGTCTGTACTCCTTTTGGGAACTGGTCTGCCTTTAGATAAGACACATGAATACAGATAGACTGATAGAGAAAATGGTTTTTTGTGTGTTGTTGTTTTTTACAAATAAGGGAATACTTTCTTCTGTTAAATGAAATTTGGAATTTTTTTTTGTTAAGGAGACTTTTATCTCAGGTGGTCCCAAAACAAGAGATGGAATGGGGAGAATCAGCCAGCACACGCAGTCCCAGCACTTACTGCAGGCTGGGGCTTTTCTGAGAGGAGGAAATGTATTTGAAGCTTCTCCAAAAAAGGCAGATGTATAAGGACTAAGATAACACTCATCAGAAAAGCATAGAAAGGTGCAATATCCCTAACCATGAAACATGCTGTAGGAAAAATTCTCTTAATTTCTTCTTTACTGTTCTCTTTTTTCTTCCATCTTCTTTTCTTTTTCTTTTCTCATCTTTCCTCCTTCTCTTCTGACTCTCTTCTTTTCCTGTCTTCTGATTTCTTTTATTTTTATCTGCAGTTTTCTGTCTCGCATTTTACCTTCCTCCTTCCATTGCCCCAACCATCCATTTTAATCAGCTCTTCTTTCATAACCTGCAGCTTCAGTATTCTGCATCTTTCTGCATGTGAAAATTGCTCTCCTGAGCATTGCTCCACCCACACTGTGATGGATTACTGTTTATGTATTACTGCTCTCTCTCAGCAGTGCTGAATGCACAGAAGCACATAATGCAGACACTTCCACACTTTGATGCGAACACTTTGGTGAACACGGATCTGTCTTGACTTACAGGGGTAGCTCTGCATAGCTATGGTTGTGCTTGAATATCTTCTGCTATGAAAACAATGGCTGGGAATATATGCCATCCTCAAGTCCAGTCTGACTCTCAATACTTTGTTTCCCTTGGAATTGCATATCTGCAATCATCCAGAAAAGTATGTCTTCCTCTGTTAATGATACTTGCCTAGGGCCTATGCCTGTCAAAGCGGACAGGTATTCTCAGTGTCCTATTAAATTAAGTAAGATGACTAAAATAACTGTAAGCATATTCCAAATTTTGGCTGCTTCTAGTTTGCAAAGTTTTCTGACAGATGGCAAGGTCCCTTCAATGGGCATGGCAGCAAGTGCTCATGTCAAGCCATTGAGGCCTCCCTGACTCTCCCACCAGGAGCTCTACCATTGGAATCCCTTCCCATTGCTGGTCACTTGATGCTGTTGTAATGCTAATTCTTCTGGCAAACACTGCCCATCCATCTCCAAATTCACACCATGATAAAGAATTTCCACCTGAACATCTGTGACATTTGGGTTCTGAAACAGTCTCAAATACCACACTGTTCATTAGTGGGGATTCAATTTCCTATACCTCTCTGCTTCAGTTTTGCTTCAATGCATAGAGTGTGCATATTCATTAAAAACAACAATAATAAAGTTTTGCTGGAAAAGAGGGATGTGTAAATAAAAGATGCCTGGGGCAAAGCTGTGTCTTGTGTTCTGGACATTTATATAGCTATTTACAGTGCTCTTCAGTTAAATAATAATAATAAAAAATAATAAAAAAACACAAGAGAATTACCATAGCAACTGAAGCAAGTATGTGTTACATTTTTAATCTCTGAGATACACAAACCCTTACTAAGGAAGAACACAGAAGAAAAAATGTGAACTTGTGTGCCTTCCCCATGTTTGAAGGGAATATTTTGTTTCTTATTTCCTTGCCAGTATTTAATGCTGCCTTTGTTTGAGGAGTATCTTTTTTCTCCTTGCATTGTTCCACTTGCATCTCAGGCAGAAGATGAGTGCAGGAGACAGCTGGAATGCGTTCTCTTCTGAGACATTTTGGAAACTGCCAGGAGTGTGCAGCAAATGGTGGCTATGAGGCTACTGTGATATTTTTTTCTGGTACCCTGGGGTGAACTCCACAGATAGGAGATATGAGGAACACAACTATGTGTAGAATACGCTTGTATTTCACATCTGCATAAAGCTATGTATTGTACATCAGATTCTGAAAAGCACAGAGAAGTACTCACTCAAGTATTTTCCCCTTCCCTCCCTGCTTCAATTTCCTGATTTTACTTAGTTTCTTCAATTCTATTTTTGAATTAGACTACAAAACATTTCTGCTACATAAAAGATACATTAACAATTCTTTTAAAGAACATATAAACGCACATTGCTGTGTGTTTTGTCTAAGAAGAGTGAGGGGAAAGAGGCATCACTTAATTCTTCATTGCTTTCTCCTACAGTGGTAAATTGGGATTTATTTCTCTTGTTGGTGGTACCCATTTTTTCTCAATTCTTTCAGCCTCTATTATTGGCAGAGTAATTACAACTTGTCTTATCAAGACAATCAGGAGAATAAACTAGCTGCTTTCCCCATTACTTTTACTGCAGTACTTTGTTTTGGATCTCTTGCAAAGAATGGGGCTTTTGCAGTAACATGCCTGGACGCTTTGCTGTTTCCAAGACAAACAGCTCTTGAGCCAAGATCGATTTGGACCATATGCAATAGCTTGCATCTTTTTTCAGGAGATTCAAAGTCCTTTAGACAAGCTAAATGAGCTCTGCAGCAGTACTAGAAGGAATGACTGTGGGTAGCTCAAGGAACAGAAACCTCACACTTGCCTAGAGTCTCATAATGGGTTGACTGAGCAGTGTAGAAGATCACTGTTCTCTAAACTGTTAAATATCTTCAAGTCTTATGCTGATGTGCAGACTCCTGGCACACATTTTTACCAAAAATGTTCTTGTGACTCTTAGGGAAAATCTGCCCTTCTCATTTCCCTGTCAAATATCAGCTTAATGTATTGCAAAATCAAGTTATAGTTCAGATTTTGGAGCGAGTCCTTAACGTGCTGATGTCACATGCTTTTCACAGTCTTTACAGATGTAAAATTTTAGGTAGAACCTCATTGTGTTTTGTCAGCATGACTGTCTGTCATTCTTTAAAACTAATGTTTAGTCAGAATGAAACTTTGTATGCGAAATCAGCTGCTTCTGATGAATTTTCATTTTAAAAGTTTTCAGTAGAGTCTTAGCAGAATGAGTGTAGCTTCTTGTGCTGGAACACTTTAATTTGCTTTAATGCTATGCATCGTGCACCAGTCATACTGAATGAAATATATGGAGTTTATTAGTCAAGAAGATATAGTTTAACACTCAGCAGATACTAGAAATTCTTTCTAGAAAATTTCTTTAAAAATGGAAATGCTCAGTTTCATCTGTTTTTTACCTCAAAACAGTAAAAAATTAGCATCATAACTTAGAAATTTTTGTGGTATTCCTGCTAGTGAGCCTTGAAGTAGCACTTCTAACTCCTGTGAATGTAGAGCAAAATCCACAAATGAAATATGAATTTTCAATAGCTTATGTTCAGCCTAAATTAAAAACAAGTAATTCTTTCCTTCCTTCCTCATCTTGGAGTTCATCATGCAGTGACAATTTGAAATTTACAACCCAGACATTTAACATCCTTCACAAGAACATATAATTTGAAAAACCTGCGAAGAGAAATGTCTCTGCTAAAAAATGGCACTATCTTTTTGTAAAAAAGACCCCTGTCATTTAAATTTCTGTTCAGCTTCCCATCTTAAACTAAATAACACTGACACTTTTTTCAAATGCAATTTTTTGAAAGTCACCTTAATTAGATATTCTCTTTAAAGGCCTTGCTGACTTTCTTCTATATCCCTTTGTGTCCCTTCACAGCTAATGCCAAATATAGTTTAAATCCATTTCTCTTGCTGAAAATGAAGACGGTGCCGTTTACTGTGTGTTCACAATCCTATAAAGTACTGACACAACATTGACCCTGAATTTGGAAAATGAACACTGATAATTTTATTTTGAAAAAAGTCACATGATATATGTTTTAATAAAACCTTGAAAAGAAGGATTTAAGATCAGTTTTTCTGTGTGGAAGTAAATCTCCGATCAGATTTATAAAGTTAGGTTGATTTCTAACTCTCTTGACTCCAGTGGCTATTGGACACAATCTCTATTTGTAAATCCTATTAAATGAGCATCTTTATTTTAACCATCCTAATAAATCTGTTCCTTATACACAAAAGTATCTTTCTGTTATGTTTGGCATACTCAATTGATCTGGGTGAATGCCTCCTTATATTAAGGTAAAATCCCACAAAGTGGGTTACTTGTCTCCTAAATTTTACAGGAAGATTCATTTTCCAGCTGAAGCTCATCATCTAGAATAGCTGTCTTGTGGGAAATGGCTACCTTTAAAAACTTTGAGTTCCTCCATATTTTAATTGGCATGAAGAAGTCTTTCTTTTGATTGTTCAGTATTTTAATGTCTGCTAGACATTCATGTTCAAAGAGTAGAAAGAAGTGGGAGAAACTCAAAACTAACCTCTACAAAGTTCACTGTTTGATCAGTGGCAAAATGGACACGGCAGACAAGCGTGGATAGAAGACACAAGAAACCATGTTTCTTTCATGAAGCGGCAGAACAGATTCCACATTTTGATCGTAGCCCACCCCAAATTAACAGAAAATCCAAAGGATTTTCAATAATGGGTTGTTTTATGTTGTAAGCTACGTGGCCCTACAATGGTTTCTTTCCTCATTCTCAATAAACAATCTTGTGAACATTGTTAGAAATGTAGAACACCAAGGCAATATTATAGCAAGCTGGATTTTATGCTAAGGTATGCTCTCTTTAATGTCTTAAAATATTGTACAGAATCTTTTTTAGTTCTAATACTGATCTAAAATTGAGAGAGAAACATTTTTGTAGGGTAACTTTGATGATGATCAAGAGACGCAGAACAGAACTTCCAAAGTATGTAACGTAAGTGTTTAATTCCCATTTTTGAGGGTATATTTGAAGCTGATGAGTCCTTAATATGAAGCATGTTGCTCAAGTTACTAACGATCCTACTATAAAAGTAGATATTCAGAGGTGGGGGTAGGGGTTGCTTAGCATTTCCTACAGGCAGGCAATGCTGGATGCTTGCCAGGAGTGAGAGACAACTAATACACACACACATAAATGTATTTAAAAAACACACATGGGGATACAGATACATAAGGCTTATGTATTTCAAGTTTGTTACTGATCTGCCTTGTTTTAGCTTAATCTTGTACTCACCTAATTCTTCTATGATGAAAGTGATTCAAGTCTGAACTTTGTGAGCTTGAGACTGTAGATAGACTTGAGTTACATGTTCCTTCAATTAATTAGTTTTTGTTGAAAATGTCTGTGGCTGAGCTTACTTTGTATTCATTCATGTCTTGTTCTGTAAGTTCCAAGAATATAAAGAAACAGTAACTTTCCTATGTCTGGCCTGAATCTTATGACATATCTGCGCATCTGATAGTGGCCACTGAAAGGATGAGGTAGAGATACATGTTTTAATTTTTTTTTATATTTTAAGTGAATAGTTCAATCTACCATTAAGGCTCAGAAATTGTTAGTTATACTTTCAGATTAGTTTATCATCCTTCCATTCCACAATTCATATTGAGACTAAAAGTATGAGTAGGGACCCAACAGAAAGAAAGAGAAGAATTCTTGTCATAGTAGAATTTCATGATGATGACTGTTTAATGCTCTGGTAGTTTTTCATGTACAATTGATTGTTTTTGACTTCTGTGGAATGGTCCAGTATGTTTTTAACATGGTCTGATGGTGCAATGAGATAGGTTGTTCACAAGGCTAGCTATATTTTTTTACACTGGTATTTGTCATTTTGTTAAATATTAAGAAACAAGGAGTGAACTCTCAGTCTTCAGACTTGTGCCATGAGGAGCAACATGGATTAGAGCAAAGTAACAGTGTTTTAATTCATTCTGCTGTGCTTTCATTTCTGCTCAAATACATTTGCCTTTAAATGCTTTCGAGGTAGACAGGTTGGATTTTCATTGCTTCTAAATATGTGGCTGCCTTGAGGCTTCTAATTTATTCATTTTTTTTAATGGAGTGAGAGGCTATAAAACCTATGTGCTGTAAAGCAGGCAGACTTCTGAAAGTTTCACCAGGCTCAGCTGAAAATGCAGGGATCTTCAAGCTTGCTTAACTCTAGTTCCTAGGCTTCTAATTAAAACCATGGAAATGTTCCCCATTTCAAAAAGATCACCTCTGATTTCATCTTAGACTTTCCCGTTGTCTCCTCTTTGCTTTCTCTAGTTTATATGCTTAAGAAAATAAAAGTGAATGTAGTCAGTTGTCCATTACCAGCAGGACAATAACCTGCTTGGTGGATGAGCTTTGGTACAGGCATGGACACAATTCTGCTTCTCTCCACATATCGTAGCAGAGTTTAGTAACCCAGGAAAGCAAGTTAGAGACTCCTGAATGACTCAGCTCAAAATTAGAGAGTGCCAGGGAATGATGGTGCTGTGAATAGTTTTATCTGTTTGGCCTGCAATGCTTAGGAATATTAGAAATTTGATTGTTCTAACTGTTATTGCATTAATAAATACACTTTCAATCCAAAACTGTCAACTCAATTACCTAAAAAGTAAAAATCATACTTCTTGGTTTTATCATACAAGGTTAACCTTTTAATATACATTTAAAATATCATAGTGAGATAATTGTCTATTCACACTCTTCAAAAGCAGTTATTTATTTTTGTTTATTTTCACGGTTCACATTACAATAAAATCAGAGCTCCACGCTGTTTATTTTGTGAATCTGCACAAGGGCTCTCTGGAAAAGTGAGTAAGAGCTGTATTTTGAAAACTGATGTCAATTATATTGTCCAGCTTTAATTGTCTAAGGTTAGCCTCGTTTGTTGCCTTGAATCATAGCATGGGCTATAAAAATGTATATATACAACTATATATAAAAATAAAATTATGCTGTTAACTTAACCACACTGACATGTACTCTAGAGTCTCTGAAATGAATGTTCAGGAGACTCAGCACCTAACTCAGGTACTATCGGGATCCCTAAGTAACAGGCATTTGGCAAAGCAAATGAGATTTAAAAAGAAAAAGAAAAAAAATGCTGAAATGCTTAGGCATGTTGAAGACTTAATATACATTTATCTGCATCTCAAAAATTTGGCCATGTCTGTCTTGCCAGATAAGAATGTTGTTGTGAGTTCCAATCTGCAAATTCCTTCAGCTTTCTTATGTCAGGGGTTCAGCTGTCCTCTTCGCTGCTCTGCTTTTCTTTAATTCATGTTTTAGGACAGAGAGTAGATGTTCTGCCCAGTGACCTTTGGGAAGTCTTTATAATCGCATTTGTGCCTAGGGAATACCAGTAAGAAATAATACTAGCAAGAACTGCAGAGTGCCAGGGTCATAAGCTGTCTCAAGCAGGGTGGGTAACTGAAACTCTAAACTTTATTCTTCAGAACTATTTCTTCTTAATATGTGACATAAGAAGATAGATAAATATCACTTCCTTTCTTTATTGAGTTTATGATATTATTCTTTCTGGAAATACCAGTCTATAAGACTAACTTTTTCATCAGAAGGCATTCAAGTCCTTGCTCAGTGGATGGTATTTGCTTTAACTGTCTGTACCAAAAAGATCCGTGCTCCTGGGATGCTGGTGTTGCTGCACATCCCTTATAGCTCCACTCAACTTTTCCCTTCATCTAAAATCTTAAAACATAGTATCAAAATTTGCTGCAAGGGAAGAAGTGATCCTCCATAAGAAATTCAGTGCAAGTGGGAACAACCATTTTAATTAGATGACAATTGCACTGTTTAGGTTTCTTTTAAAAATCAATGAAGTGGCTGCAAATGTTTCTAATGTCTCCATGTCTTTAAAACTCTCACTGGGGAGCCTTCATTCTAACCACAAAAGAAGATTTTATCATTTTGCAATTCTTGTAAAGACAACTGATACCTGGAAGGAGCTGGAACATACTTCTTCATGTCTACAGTGTTTTGTGAGTTCGCTTGGTGGCAAAAATAGATTTAAAAACCCTTGCCTGTGTGGGTCTGAGGTAAATGCTATAGAATTTTAAGCTATAGAATATTGCAGTATTTAAGCCCAAGCCTAAAGTGAGATCTTCCTCAAAACCTATGTATCTAGTAAGGATGCCACGGTCTTCTGCGTCTAGCATTGTTTTCAGTTCAGACCAGTTGGAACTGTTTTCTACCACCCAGATCTGGATCCCATTTTCCTTGCTTCCTCATGCAATACACACAGAATTATGCATATCGCTTTAGTAACACTTGGCAAATAGCTACCACTGGCTGAAATTTGTGAAATCCATGTAACAAAATGGTTCTGAGAAGACAAAATATAAAGTGGACGAAGAATACAGTGACATCTTCATAAACCAAACTTCCCGAAGTGCACTAGCCTCTCTGCTTGGTGTGCAAAATGGGCTTTTCCCTTTGCAGTCAAAGTGACTGGAGGCTCTGTGACTGTACTGGAAGGAGATTTCACCACTGATTCCTTTTCCTTTGTCTTTGTCTCTGAAAGATGAGCACTTCTCTGTGGTGAGTCAGAGTCTAGGCACAAGTATCAGATACAGTTAAGTAAAAATCAGTGAAAACCCAAATAAACCCTATATGTATGTTTTTGTGCCTTGCAGTTATAATCTCTGAACTCTAACACTGAAGGAGAAAAACATATCAGTCACTCATGGAAAAAGCCTTGCACTAGTTTGGGAGAAATGAAGAGCAGAATACATTGTTCTTGTTGGATGAAGAAGAACACCGTATTCTGACTGTTGTTTCCACGTGTGTGAGCCCCTGCTTGCTCCTATCCCATCCAAGCTTAAAATGACAACATTAGATTTGTCTCTGACTCTTCGAAAATAATTGATTTCATTTAATTTACAAGAATTGTGGCAAAGGAAATGTTGCAAAATATTGCTGTTTTTTCTTTGCTTTTCCTTAGTTTTCTCCTTTGAGAAGAGATAATGACTATATTAAAACATGTTCTGTCAATATTTGTACATGTGCAACTCCCAAATAAGGTGTGCTCTACTTGACATAATTACAGAAGAGGCAGAGATCACAGCTGATCAATGAGAGCTCCTTTTCCTTAGTAGGATTTTTTCAAACAGATAGATTGTGAGCACAGTCCTGAATTCCTTACTCCCAAGAAACCTGTTTTTGATTTATTTAATGAATATCAATGCTGTTAAGCTCTAGTGATTAGAATATCACAGGCAAGGCAAGCATAAAACTCTGAAATCCCAAGACTTCCTAATATGGGAAAAATTCTTTTTGAGACCTTTCCTAATTTTACATCCAACATAAACAATACAGAAAAATATACTCAATATTTTACTTCCTAGTTCTTTCATTCTATCAATATGTAACAGATAATATTTGTTGCTGATCATTTCTGCCACTTTTTTGAACTAGATATTATTGAATAAGCTATTTATGGATAATTCCTTGTGTATACTATGCAACAACATCACTACAACAGCTAAATTGTGGTTAGAAATTATTACTGTGTAGTGTCTTTCTTTAAGTTATTTTTCTGTTTCAGATTCCACAATTATATTCCTTGTTTGTTCTGTCCAGACTTTTACAAGCCAGACACTTAAGAAAGTGTTCATGATTGTGAAAGAGTAAATAGAATTTAACTTGGATTCTCAATTCTTCCCTAGCTTCTCTCTTGAAAAACAACATAATTGATTTGAAAATGTCTGCCTTAAAGGTTAGGAGATCCTTAATATAGACATAAGTTGGAAGAAGAAATAAAATTGTGTTACTAGAGTTCTACCTCTGAACTTACAAAAAGAAAATGCAAACATTTCTGTTAATATAGAAAATATGTTTCACAGCCATAGAAGCAATCAATAAAAACATTCCTTTGGAGGAAAACTTAACAAACAATTTCAGAGATCAAATGATAAAGAGTAAGAAATGTCCAATCTACTATATCAAAAGAGGTGCCGTGGAGGTTCACTCTAGGGGGTTTAGCATGTATGTTCTCATGACAACAAAGCTGAGAGCATTAGCAAGGGAAGAGAAATCAAAGGACAAGAATTTCAGATGTCACTTTACAGCTTTGAAAGATTTTATTTTAGAGACAACTACTTCAAAAAAAAAGAAAAAAGAAAGAAAAATCAGACTGACAACTACAATCTGCTGTCGCTCCAGAGGAATAAACAGTGAAACAGCTCTGATGTCAGGCTGTACTTTAGTTTTAGGAATAGGAAGAGAATTTTGAAATTCATTAAACATAAGCATATTAATTTTTTCCTCTCAGTACATGAATTACAAGGAAAGCTAGAAGGAGCTTACGTTTTATTTATTGTACCAATACTCAGGGGAAAACACAGACCTGATTTGAGAGAAGGCTGATTCTGAGGAATAAACAACTTAATTGTCCAATGAATTTACCCACAAATTGCATTTGAATTAACTTAAGCAAAGAAGGATTTTTCCTTTATGCACAGACCATCCTCCCCAACTATACATCCACAGAGGATCACTTGTCAATAACAGCTGTGACTTAGATAAACCCTTGCGTAGCTGATGACCAGGAATATAAATCTGTTTCTTTATCCTGTTCCCCTGAGCAGTATCTCATATTAGCTACAGGTTGCCATATTTCAATAATAGATTTTTACTATTTTTCTCCCATTTTAATTATTTTATTGTTAAGTGAATGAAATGGGGGGAAAAAAAGAATATTTAAGTATATCAAGTCAGAAGTTCCTCTGTGAAGCTTTTTTTTCTCCCCCAATTTAGTTTATGTATGAAAAATGCTGCTACATGCTTGAACTGTTGGGATGACCTATGGCCACTCACTGCCTCATCTGGATCGCTTACTGAATCTCTGCAGTCATCACCAGAATCAAATGCCTTTTGCTAAAATTACAGTGATGTCCAGCCATGCTTATTCAAAATCTTTATGTGTGCACATGACAAGGCAAGGCCTACTTTAGTACTGAAGCTCCCTGAGTACATTGCCAGGAGTTGGGTTTTTTGGTAGCTGTTGGGTAGGAGGGCTGGGCAGTCTATGCTACTGATCATAGGGGTCCTCCACTTGGCCTGGCTTAGTTCGTGTCTGCTGAGCATGACTTTGATGCAGACTTACCCCTGAGCTGCCGGGTAGTGGTAGGAAGGCCTAAGAAAGGCCTCTCTTGCAGTCACATCATTCCTGTTTTATGCTTTCCCAATCTGTAACTCCAAATTTCATCAGACCATTAGTCATCTCCTAAAACTTTCATTTTTCTGGTGTTTGCAGACTTTCAGGGCTCAGAGAGAGCTGTGAAATTATGCAGTTAGTGACAAGGAGAGATGGCAGAAATTCTGTCATTTCTTTATATTTACATCGTGGTGCCTGTGGAGCTTTCCAGTAGTCAGCAGCCACTAAAGCGCAGGCATGTCAAACCCATGGGCCTCATACAGCCCAGTGCAGCTCGCAATGCAGCCACCCCATTCTATCATGGTGCTGAGCATCCTGGCCTGGCCCCAGTCACGCACCCATTGCTCAGCATCAAATGAACAGCAGTGCACTATGAACCCCATCTGGGCTGAAACCAGGACAAGGAGAGAGCGCAGTGCAGTGCTAACTCAAGTGATGGCAAATCGTGTTATGGATTTTGATGCGTTGGCTAAACACAGTCCTGTGAACAGCAAAAAATATGCAGCTGTGCTTTCCATTGTGATGAAGGAATTCAAGAACAGGTTTCAAGATTGCTAAAAAAAAAATTTTTTTGTTTATTTGCAACGCTATTTTCAGGTGACACAATTACACTACTTGTGAATTTTCAAGTTGAATGTATAGAGTTGCAATCCAAAATTTGTTCATATCACTTTACCAGACTTCCAGAAGCCCTCTCTTATCAGAGAGAAATATCCCTCACTTCACAGTCACGCCTCATTCCTGTCACCACTTTTTGGCTGTACGTACACTTGTGAACAATTATTGGGAAAAATGAAGCACAGGAAAAGTAAAAATTCATCAAAAATCTTTGATGAACACCTTGAGAGCTTGCTAAGTATTGGAGTGACTGCCACTGAACCAGTCTTATGCATTAATTTGACAAAAAGGACGTCACATATTCCACTAATTTAATGGTTTTTGCTCTCTTTTTTCATATGTTTTAATAAAAAAGCATTAAAAATTAAAACAGGTTTTGTTATTTTATATACATTAACTATATTATATATTTTATGAGGGCTGTTCTGAAAGTAATGCCTCATACATTATGATATTGGCCCACGATGTCAGAGGTAGATGGTGGTGGTATGGCAGTAGAGGTTGGACCCTCACACCAATATTCCATTACATTTTGTTGCCATGTGACAAATAGCAGCAGAGGGGAAGTCTGACATGAAGTGTGGACAAAGTGAAGATGTGTCACTGAACTTCTCCATGTGGAAAAAATGGCACCCGTTGACATTCACTGACGATGGCTGAATGTCTATGGAGACTGAACAGGGCATGTGAGTACAGTAAGGCAGTGGTGACAGTGGGTCACCTCTATTGGTGCAAACTGTTACAGTCTGCAAAGCCAAAAGGTTGGACATCCATGCACTAAGGAGAGCTACTATGTTGACTGTAGAGGACTTTTGCCCCCATGATCACCATCCTTTTGGTGGTCTGTCAGAGGGCAAAGTGGAAAACTTACATTTCAAAAGCGGTGGCATCATTAGAATGGGACAAACAGGAGTTTAGCCTGTAAAACCGTAATCTTAGGGTATGACTGCAGTGTAAAGGGAACTAAACAGCATTTGGGTGAGCTAGCTCAGAGGCCCTTGGCAGCACAGAATTCAGTGTGGGGTATCCATATGGATGAGAAGCTGAACTGCGTGCTGCTATACTTAAATAGTATGTGGTACCAGAGTGAGCCTTTTTTTTTTTTTTTTTCTTTAACAACTGCCTGGGGTACGTCTACATTGCAGTGCCATTTGCGGTGTGGATACAAACTGCTTTAGCAGGAACCACATTTCAGTTTCTCTCTCAGACACTTGCTTGAGCAGAAAGGAAGCTGAAATTCTCTTCTTAGTATTTTTATGCCTGTGGCTTTCCAGGGTTTCTGTTTTGTTCCAGAATGCATGTGTATGTCACGTGTAAAATTCCAAGTCCAAGAAAAGGGTGGAGGGCTGTGCCTCTCCTGCATTGCAGAAAAAATCTGAAATCATTTGTGCAGTAAGTGAAATAGGCTCAAGCCTTCTATATGTATGCAACTAATTAGCTGATGTTCATTTTCGAATGTGTTGTTCACAGTCAAGCTGAGACAATGCATAATATGCATTATAATGTACCAGAAATGTGTCCTGCTTCTAACTGCTTCGTTTAACTCCTGGGACTCCCATCCATGAATAAAACTGTGTTGAAATCTTGAAAGGTGAGGGGGCATTCTAGAGACATACACCTTCAACATCTGAATCTGAGTTATCTGTGAGTTAGAGCCTGTGAAAGAAGAGCTCTGATATTGTAGTCTAGGAAAATGTCTTCCTTTTGGCTTTTTCTCTCTCTTTACTTCTTCCTCTCTTTTCTTGTCAATTAACAAATTTTTTGGTTCTTTTATTTCCAAAAAATGGCTGCTCAGAGACTTTTAGGCTATTTGCTTCCATTTAATTTTAATAATGAATGTTCTGGATTTTAATGCTAGCAGTGAAACATGATTTATTCTCTATTATTTATTGCTATTTATTTAGGATTTAGTTAACAGTCTCTGTAGTTACAAGCAGCTATAAGCCAGCCTAGTGAGTCATTTCCTTTACACTGATACCCATTGAAATGGCTCCCTTGCTGAAAATGCACTTATGGAACCAGACAGGCAGTATCGCGAGAGGTCAGATCTTATTATTTCCCATTTGCTCAAGTATGTGAATGTTTCCAGAACAGAAAAAAAAATCAAAAGAAAATCTAGGCCTAGGGGGGTCAAGGACACAGGGAAGAATGAATTTTATTCACATGAGTTGATGCAAATTTTATTTGTAATAGTAGGTTTCGTTCAGATTGCAGACAGGAACAGGGCGATGAAAATGTTCTTATTAACGCTGCCTATCTACACAACCCCTGGCGTCAGCCTTGCCTACATGTTTGGAGATAAAGTATTAAAATCGTGATAATGTGCTGACTCTTGTGGAGAAAGCAGACCCATAATTGACTTAATATTTAGAAGCAGCTAAACTAAATAGACATTATTAGCACTTGGCATTTGTCTGATAACTTGTTCATTTACTCATCATGGTCATCTGAGGCCTCACTTTTTCCCTCAGTGCTCAGAAGGCATAAAACTGGATCAAGCAGAATTTTATTTCTGGAACACTCAAGTGAAGGTTGTAGCTGTATTTTGTTGGTAAGAAATCAAATGCCTACAATGTACAAAGTGTAAAGGCATGCATGTAAATGCTGGAGATCAAAGAGTTAGTCTTCTATGGGGATTATCTAATGTTACTACTTTCTTCCTCACATTATTATGGCATCGCTCAGAATATAGTGGGATTTCTTGTTATAGTCATTGACATACTGGAAAATACTTGAACTTCCTCCAAGTCTGCACATCCGGCTGCCAGGCTGGCTTCCTGCAGAACCCGGAGGGGCAGCTTTGGGAGCATCACCGTAGTTTTTCACTAGACTAAGATGCATTAAATAAATAAACAAGAAAACCAACCAACTAACCTTGGGATAAATGAGGTTCCAGATACTAGCCTAAAAAAAAGAAAATCCTACCCTTGCTTGCTTCCCTTCCTAGATAGCATTAAGCTGCCATGTTCTGTCTGTCCCCTGCAGACAGTGCCTCATCTCCCTTTGTCACATGTTTCTCTTTGTGGCTTTTCAGACCAAAACCAAAACAGCATAATGAGAACAGAGAAAAGATGTACTTCGGGCATTAAATGCTTTCTGTGGTAATTTATGATGTTTACTATCTTTTAAAGAAACTCCTGTGGTTAAAAATAAATAAATAAACAGGAAAAAATTGCATTTTTAAGAGAGATACTACACACCCTTTAATATGGGGGGAGGGGGACAAAAAAATAAAAGGGATTAGGCTGCTTTACATGTGAGCACCCAGAGGCAGGTGGAGGAACACTGGGTTCCCTGTAGGTCATGGGATGACCAGAGGGCAGTTCCAGCATCACCTGCAGTAGCCTGGCGTGTTTTCAGCATGTGCTGTGCCTGAGCAGCCTCCTGTCACATGGCTCCCACACCCACTCGCTGTCACAGCTTCTCTTTTAAATAAAAAGAAAGTGACAGCAAAAAGGAATTAAAATGTCTCTCCTGGAAGAAAGAAATGCAGGCTACTGTCTTGGAATGAAGGGCTTTTCTGGCCCTTCTTACGTTCATCAGCTTGGGGTAGGGGAGAGGAGGGGAGCATCGTGTGTTTGTGTGTTGAATTTCTCAAAGCTTGAACTTCTGTTTCTTCTTCCCTAAACATAGAACAGTAGAGCTGCTTGGCTTGAAGTGCAAGTTTTTTGTTCCTAGCTGTGTTTCCTTTCATCACAAATGCTCCAGCATCTCTTGCAGCCTTGCCTGCAGATTCCTGAGGCAGAGGCTCTGCAGTGAGCTCCTTCCTAGGCTTTGGTCTTCATTTGGGAAGCCTGAAACTGCCCGTTATCAGAGAAATCACCATGGATCCCTGCCATCCTTCTTTATAGGACTCTGTTAGAAGATTTTTATGGACAATCTACCTCACTGGCAGTTCTACTTCACTGTACTAAGTGTTCAAGTTCCTACTACCATGTTTTGCAGTGTCTTGTGGAAGCTTGTTTAGCAATACTGTGGTTACAATTGCTTTCTAGAAGCATGTTATTTAGGGGAAAGTGGGATAGACTATGCCCAACTAACTATCAACTAACTATCATTCAATTTAGGGTAGGAAGACAGGTTCTCCATCATTGTGCAGCCATTTTTTTTCCTTACTGATCTATTTGGAGGGAAAAAAAATGAAATAATAAATATTTTATTGCATCAAATGGGTCCAAAATTTGCTCTGAATTGCAGGCACGTAACCCACTGGCAATTGTACTTGCATTACCTGAAGGCATTTAGATTGCTTCATCAGATTCCTTTTCTTTTAGCCAAATACATAATTCTCCTCTGAGATCGAACTGTTTTATTTAGTAATTAAGGTAGCTTGTACAACATCTTAAAGATGCAAAGGGCAAATACATCAATTCAAAATCCAAAGACTAACTCAGTGGCTCTTAAACTTTTAGTATCAGTGAATTTGCTGAAGACAGAGAATTCGCTTGAAGGCATATGGTTCTACATTTGTATTTGGCCCATTTTAAATCAGTATCAGAGATGTAATGAAAATAAACACTCCTAAATCTAACGGACCTTTAATAACATCCTCTCATTATGTAGTTTTATTACTTTCTTTTTCATTTCCTTCACATATTTTAGAGCTGACTCTCTCATGTTACTCACAGCTCTTTGGTCATTGCAGTTTTGATTTTGCCCTACAGAAGATGTGTAGCAACACATGTACAAATTTGAAAAGAAGTTAACTTTGTGTCAGTGCTTGACAAAGAGAATCCAAAGAGAAGTGCAGCGCAACTTTTGACAAATTCAGAGATTTTGGAAATCTTAAAAGAATTCTGAGCTGTCATGCCTTGAAGATTATATTTTCATCAAAATGGCAAATGTGGATTTCCCCAAACACAACTGGGCAGGTGAGCTAGAGCAGAAGTAGAAATTCAAGTTCATACTTCTTGCATTTAATATGATTTTTGCCGTAGGTTCTACAGATATCGGTAAAATAGCCTGATCTATCCACACAGATAGTGTAAAACTAGACAGTAAATTAAGAATGACATGTTGGCAATTTGCTAGTGGATGAGTGTCACTTGTTTTACAACATGATATATTCCGCATTTTGCTGTCTTCCTTCAAATCTCCCTATTCATATCTCTGAATGCTCAGTTTTGGCTGGGCTTGTGCTCCCAAAATGAACGGGGAGTGTATTTCTTTGGAAAGACACTGTGATCCATGCTCTTGGCTCTTTCTGCTCTTTGATTTCTCATTCTGTGTTTGATGACACAGTCAGGTGGCAATACAGAGCACTGGGAGAGCATGTATTTATTTATCCACATCCTCTAGTGGAGACTAGCTATAGATTTTCACTGAACTCTTGGTTGTGTTTCTGGGTTTCTTCTCCCTGGAAATGTCTGTAAGAGTAACTGTGTGAGACAACTAACTGATTTCTGAGGTCTGTTATGGAATTTAAACAAAAAATTGTCTGCTTTTGGTAAAACAAATAATTACAACTGATACACAGACCTGAGATAAAGCATTTAATTTCATTTTGAATTATCTCTCTTTAAATCATAAGATACATCTCAAAGTATAAAAGCTATTTCGAAAATGAATAATCAACATTTCTAGATGCACAACTTTCTTTCTGATCTTTGTAGTCAAACTTGCTTCCCCACTGAAGTGAGTTTTGCGGAGGTTTCCATTCACTAAAAGCATATTTTTTTTCCATCATTCTACCTGGCCAACAACAATCTCAGCAGAGACAAGATCTAGCTAAGACATGGAGCTCCAAGTGAGTTTGCTTTGTAATGAATTTTCCCATAATTTAGATAAAGCAAGTGCACTAAAAGAGAAAAACAAGGTGCCAACATCTTGTCACAGTCATTCCTTTTCTGGGCCTGTCAAATGCAAACCAGAAGTAACAGCTTTGCTCTTGTGCCCAGCACAAACTGACTACTCTCTTCTGATATTCGAGTTCTTGGTCCAAGTTTCCAAAACAGTTTACACTGGTTATGCACACATGCAGTATTTTTACTCGTCTTTGTAGGAGACAGAACACTGAGAATAGCAAAACCCTTGTGTGATGACCAAAGAAGTCTGTATTCCAGAGGCTTAAACCAATTCCAGTTCAGGTGTCAACTCTTACAGATTGCCTGCTTTTATCTAGTTGTGGGACAGAATCTTGCTTTAAAGTCTCCAAATGTGGTTCAGTTTAAAAATTTTGGCTGTAAACCACAGCAGCTGGGTAATTCTGTGTTCCCAAGGTTTGGGACAGCAGCTTCTGAGCAAGGTGGGACAACAGCAGGGCAGCAATCCCCTTCACCCTTCCAACCCAGACCACTTCCACATATGAGCCAGCACCCGTAAGCTTTTGTTGTCCTGGAGAAGTGGGCCCCACAGTAAGCGCTTTAAGATACACTTATGGCACTAACGATGATATATATATGTTGATCAGCAGCCAGTGTTTGTAATAGTGTCTTTGTGGCTTGTGTAAGAGGCCACTTCCTGCCTTCCAGTCTATGTTCCATCTTCCACAGCCCCTGAACCTATGAAAAAACGGATATTTTGATCGCTTCTAATTACTTTAAACTTTCTTGCAACTTTTTGTTAAAAAGTAACATTATTTTGGCTCTACTTCCCAGGGTAGAAGAATTTTCTGATTGTTTATGGGAGTGCCTTTAACTGTGGGTATTTAATTGGAGCTTGCAGAATAGACAAATAAAAAAAGTCTGCCTCTTTCCAGCTGTCGCAGTTGTTTAAACCTATTTGGTACCATCTCAAAAGCACTTAAATTTTAACTGTACTGAACAATAATGGAACTGTTTGGTAAACCCTGTGTGCAAGAATGTTAGGAAATACCTCTTCCCTAATTAGCCAATGATACATTATTCGGATCTGCTAAAATAATAGGCAGTTGCTGCTACTGTCGTAAAATTTATTTCTGAAACTCACAGAAAAACAGGGCAACTGCTCAGAGCTCATTTGTTTGGGCTCCTTATGGTGGTAGTTTGAGCTGAAACATTCTCCAGCAGCAGCACTGTGTGCCATTTCTGTACATGGAGTAGATGTGAAACCTATATCAACTCTGCTTAAAACAATTTATGCTCCGTCCTTCCTGACTGAAATATGACTGAGTATATTTGCCCAAATAAGGAGATAAGCACTCAATAGGTTGTGTGTAACTGTTTTGTAGCACAACTCTGTGCATCACAAATGAACTATTTCTCTGTTTAATTGTCAGCTTAAACTCTACTGAAGAAATGTTCTGAAAAATCTTAAAATTCTCCGGGCACTGTGAAAAAGAGAATGAAATATTTTATCTGTAAATTCTAAGACATGTGGGTATGCTGTAAAAATTGTTACTTGGAATTTGTTAAGATTTTTAGATTTACAACACTACAAAAAGTGGCTCATAATGTGTGGTGTGAGTATAAAATCAGACGTATATTTGCAAATGGATGAAATTTAGTATTTTAAAAGAAATTACCTTTGGTCCTTTTTTTTCAAGAAATAACTATGGATTGCTATTATTACTACTTTTTTTTTTTCCTTTTCAATTTTTGAACAAACAATAATGCAACTAGAGATAATAACCTATCAGATATAAAGACTTTGAGCTAAAATGAACCAGTCATGGAATATGAACTCGAAGGAAAGCTGAAAACTGAAGCATGAAAAAAAATATCTGATTGGTTTCAGAAAATGCTACACTCATATTCATAGAATTTGAGTGCCCTTGCCTAGACTTTATTTACTTGATGAGAAACTAGTTTGGGGGATAATTACATGGGAAAGGACAAAAGCAGAGCGTTGAAAGTGACTCATTTGGAGGAAGACAGGGGGTCTGCTGGACTGTGCTGAGTTATCAGCAATAATGTCATCTTGAAGGTGAGTTATCAGGAATAACATCATCTTGAAGGCGTCTATTCCACAACATCAAGCCCATAATTTTGAAGGAAAATGCAGTGCATTCAGGTCTGATTTTAGGATATGATACAGTCCCAAGGCACTCCATTATGATGCCCTTCTAAAGTGTCAAAAACACCCAGATCCACCAATGCACCAGGTAGGATCTCATACTTCAGTATGCCAGCTGGTCACACATCATCCAGTGCTGCCCCTTCTCTTACTTGTGTGCATCACAGTGCACACGGAGGAGCCAGTCTGTTCAGGCTGCAGGTTGACATTGCTATTGAATCCCTTGCTGATGCTAAATCTTTCAGGACGTGACCTCCGCATGCAGTACTTGCTGTCATCTCCAACTGAGCATCTGTGCTCAGATACTTGTACATTTGTTATTATTATATGATCTCTGAACATATATTGTACCTGTTATGATATCTTCAGCATGTAAAAGCCTCCAAGAACAGAGACTTTTTAAAACATGCATTCTCAGCAATGCAACCTACTGTGAGAGCATCAGATCTGTCCTCTGATGTTTTTGCTGGCTTCCTCATAGATTTTAAATCAGATTCAGGGAGACACTGCTTATCTTCAGCATGCTTCATTGCCTTGTCTGGGATATGTAAAAGATACAGAAGGCATTTGTTGATCACTACATTTCTCTGAAAAATGGAACACTTTGTGCTAGGAGGAAAACTCATCCCTGTGGAGAGGATAGCTTTCTTCAGGGCTGATCTCACACTGGAATGAACTCTGGAAATTAAAAATTATCCCCACAGACTCACTGCCTTCTGCTCCAGTTGCAAGGAAAGGCTCCCTGACCCTGTCCTCTCTATCTTAAATATTTAACAATACGCATATGTCAAAAGCAGCAGAGAACATAACCCTGAATCTCCACCAAGCAAAGCAGGTTGTTCCCATGGGGAAAGGGTGAAAAGGACAAGCAATGATAGTGATGATGCTTCCAGTATGACTGTAGGTGTTTCTCCATATTTAACAAGACAGAAATGAGTGTGCCATAAAAACCTCTGTAGAATAAGATGGAGACAGTCTAAACCCTTGAGTTTGCAGTACCTTGGATCTCTTACAAGCTTGACCATGTGTATATCAACTCTTTCCTTGAGGTAGTAAGACTTATGTTCTAGCTTATGCACCATGCCACTCCATGCTAGCTGTAGAATTTCAGGTATCAGTGCACTACTTGGGGGATGTGACTTTTTTTTCTGTTGCTATGTCATCAGAGGATCAATCGGTCCCATTGATAGCCTGATCCAGGCTTTATGAGCTGTATTTCAAGACTGAGATGAAAAAGTGTAAGTATTTGCCCAAATAAATAAGTGAAAGTATTAAATCTTGGTAATAAGAATTTGACAACAAAGGCTTTTTATTTCTGCCTAGGAATACAACACCATTACTTCTCTCTCCCCTTCCCACTCCTTCAATTTTCCAGGTACCACTCAAATTGCCCATAAATCTTGGACTCTTAATTTAGAAAACAATCTCTCAATCTCTGCCACCTCCTAAAAATTACTCCTGAAAAATGGTAACTATTTTAAACATCACATTATGGGTTTGTTCAGCTTTCAGTGCTTGTGCTACTGAAAAAACATTGAGAAAGGGGAAAATGAAAGTAATAAAAATAAAAATCCTGTGTTTAGATTTCTCGTAATGGCATTACATAGAAAACAGGTATCGTGTTACACCAGTAGATGAACTGCAATCCTCCAGTTCCACTGAAGTGTTATCACCTACATTTTGTCCAATGTTTGTGAAAGGTCGTTCTACCTAGCAATAAAAATGCATGTGTGCTTTTTGGAATAGCACACACGCGTACACACATCTGAAGTGTGTGTCCTAACCCAGTGATCATGCTTTCAGTTGTATTACAGGAACATAAGGGCCTTTTGTACTGATGCAGCTTCTAACAGCCCCCCTTGTATTCAAAACTTTACATACTCATAACCAAGATATCCATAATGCCTAAGTTTATTAAAGCAATGTGTGGCTTGTGTCCCACATTTGTGATAGATACTGCAGAAAAACTAGCCCTGTCTCTTCTATCTCTCACTTCCAAATTGTCTCCCTATCATTATGGGCAGTTCTTGGAGGCAGACTGCTATCTGCTTCCATCCATGAATCGTCTCCCTAATCACGAGGCAGTGTGTTCATGCCTGGGTCCCAACAGGCTGATGAGGAGTTGCCTGGGAAAGCTGCAGCCCACCTGGAGGCTGCTTTGTGCAGCACCTCCCAGCCCCAGCGGTCACACGGACAGGAGCTTGATTCTGCTGCTCTGCGAGGGGAGCACAGAACTCTGCTTTTCTTGTGCCAGTTACATTCCTCTCAAGGTGCAATTCATTCTTTGAAGTGTGATGTTTTATTTTTGTGTTGTTTTTCTTTTTCTTTTTGTAAGAATTTGAGATAAAAATTGGGTGAATTAAGCCACTGACAACTTGATGGACATTGTTTTAGGAATGACCAGGCTACCTGTGCTCAGTGTGCCTGATGGGAACAACTGGCACTATGGTTGTATCGCTATGCTTTAAAAAGTCAAAGGAAGACTCCGCTAGAAACACTACTCTTTATTCACTTGTGCTCCCTAATGGTAACTTTAAATTCTATCATCTTCTCTATTGTCTTTCCTAAAGACACGTGACTTTGCGACTTTGCTGTCAAAGCAGCTTGTATTGTGTTAGTGAAATGCAGTCAGTGCCTAATGTGCATTTACAGAACTTTCAAAGACTGTTATATATACATTTCTCTTTTTTTATTTTTTGTAGTGGATATGTGATTTCTTCTATCAGTGCAGCAGCTTGTGATGTGACAGCACAATGAAACATGAGGCCAGAGCAGCTAGATACTTTTTTCTTCATGTTGTGTTAAGGGTATGAGCCCTCTTTGATGCTGGTAAAATTAATAATGTTTAGAGATATAAAAATAGAGCCAGTGCTCACTAAGAAAGTCATACCAGACTCCCTTGCTAGCTGTGGTTTTACCAACTTTTTTATTTCTGTAAAAGAGAAAGCTTTTAGAAAGTGAAATACACATTCTTTGTTTGTACAAATTCTTAGACAATATGTGGAAAAGAAGACCATATGTTCACTACAAACTTACACCATCTTTTGGTCATTTTATAGCACACATAAAGGTGCCTTGCAGGAAAAAGTGCTACAGCAGGAATCTCTCTGATCTCTCCCACAGAACTCACAGCAAATCCAAATTGAAAATTAATTGAGATTTGGAGAGAAAAGTTAACATCTTCTCCTGTCCTGGTGGACATCATTTTTACTTTGGTATTTGTCTGCATTTCTTCAGGCATAAGCACACAAGAAGAATTGTCAGGAAAAAGAGTGTTCACTGAACGTTACCAGTAAGTTCGACATATATTCTAGGGAAGAAATTATGGTGTCATGATTTTGTCTTTTTTACATCCCTTCACAAACTATTTCAAACATGATTTTAGTATCTCAGCTGTACACGCTGCTCAAAATCTAGTGACATACTAGATTTTTGGCTGTTGGTTTAGCCATTTCACAACAGAAGTGTTGTGGTTTGTTCTGACTATAGGTAGACTGCATAGTAGGTTTTTTTCAGTTCTTTTATTTTAGGACTAACTCTTAGAATAAATTGACGCAAACTTTCAAAATTGGTGTTCACTGAATATTTGCTAGTATTTTTGTGCTATGTTCTATATTATTTTGAGTAGTGATGATGACTGCTATTATGGATCATACAATTTATAATGCATCATACAATCTATTTGCTGCATTACTTGCAGAGATTGAAAACAGACCGGCACAAAAATGCTTCACTGCCGATGTAGCTCATCGTACTGAGTAACTAAGTATATTTTCTATTTCCTGAATAAAATATGATTCCAAAGTGGCCAAATATGCAATAAACTACTTAAAAACTAGAAATAATAAGTAAAATAAAATGAGTGTCAAAGAGGTTTTTGAGTAATTTAAGGCTCCTCTTTATATTCTGAAGATGAGCCTGATCCTTGAGACCAAGTTTCTTCCCTATCCATACTTTGTAAATGGAGGCTTCTGCTCAGTTACTGATACAGGGTTTGAGCTTTATTTCAGTCTACAGAATTCAAAGATGATGAGAACGCATAGAACTGGGCAAGGGAACTTGCTGAGTTATCCAGCTCTTTTGCCTGGCACCTTAATTTCGATATAGATGTAGCCCAAGGAAGAGTCAGGGGGAAAGAAAGAAAAAAAAAAAAGGTTGAGAAGAAGCTTGTGACCTTAACTTGCCTCCGTACTCATAGTCCTCTCCAGAACAGGAGCATAAATGTTAATATCATGCTCTAGTTTAGGGATGGTATTTAATGAGGAGTTAATAAATTCAATGTCTGAAATGTAACTGTAAGTACAATATACAGCAACTTTCAGCTTGCGTTCATGTGAATGGCTGAGGATTTGAAACATGGGAAAAAGGTAAATAGGGCTAGTTCATAACGCGCGCCAGCATAGCCAAGTGAGAACTCACGTACTGGGTATCTATTTGTATTGAATAATCGTGGCCCTTGAAAAGTCAGCATTGGCATGTATTTCTCCATCTTTTATCCAGAGGGCAACATAACTCTCTGTAACTGGGAAATGCTAAGCTTTTAAAACACCTAAGAATGAGAAGACATACTACTGTGATATCACATGATGAATGGAAGATGTGACACATCTCTCTTCCTGAGTCTTCCTGTCAATATTATAGATTTACATATATTAACAAATTAGATGACAATCTTAAAGGATGGCATTCTGAACGCAGCATTTGTATCCTAGGCATTTTTACAAAATATGTCTAGTTTATAAATAGCACTTTCTTCTGACAAATACAACTGTAAACAAACAGCTACTGAAACTGTAGTTTGCATGGTTATTTTGGTGAAGTATCCAAGAAATAGGGCAATTCAGATTAGTTTCCTTGCAACCTCTATTTTAATATCTGTACCTCTTTTCTGATGGACATCTCTACTCATGTAAATATATCATAATCTGAATTGTATGCAGTATTCTGGAGGGGAGAATATGCATTTGGCAGAATTTTCAGTGATCAGGATACTTTACTTGACTTTCTTTTTTAAATGGCATGAAAATCAGAGTTAAGTGCTGTGTAAATGAGGGCAGAACTGAGCCCTTTGTTTCGCAGTTTCAAACTGCCCTGGGATCATCTGGAGGTATAACCACATAAACTCCCTGAGGACACATCTCCAACTCTCACCCTTAGCATGCTGTTCCCCGATCACGTTGGAAATCCACTCAATTTAGATTTAATCTGAACAAAATCTACCCATGACTGACTTTCTAAATTTGCAGTGCTATCTTTTTTGGCACTTTTTTTTTGCCTATGATGTTATGTTTAGGTGTATTTCTGGAAGACATCCTGAAGCCTGCTTCTCTGTGGGGGCACACGTGCGTGCCAGGAGAGCAGGGGTCTCTAAAACAAGAGATAAAGCTGTTGGCTGTGAGTCTAGCATGGGAGCATAGTGATTCCTCCATCATTGACTGCTGCATGGTGCTATAGTTGTACCCCTCCCTGCCCTTGTTTACTTATCTAAAATATGGTCATAATGTTTTCCAAACATTTTTACTTTAGAATCTTTCAAAGTTAAGACATTGCATTGCAAAGAGCATAAGTACAACCATTCCCCCCATACAAAAAGGAAGATTGTAATGAATGGACACGTCAAATTTAGGTGTAAGAAAGAAATGGCAAATTGCATGTGGAGAAAAGAAAAAGAAAAAAAGAAAAAAAAGGAAAAAATATGGAGACAGATGGATTGATATAAATTCAGATTGTAAAGTGTTTTTTCTTTTTTTTTTTCTTTTTAAATTAAATGTAAGCAGTAACCAGCTGTAGTATTATTCTTCACTGTGTAATCTGCACAGTGAAATGTAAACAGGGGGTCAGGCTCTCCTGTGGCCATCTGACCCTCTCAGCAGGAAAAGGGGGCACTGAGAGAGGCTGTGCACAGAGGAGCATACAAGGATATTCATGAGCTGGGAACTTTTGCAGCAAAAAATAGCTTTCCTGCGTAGTCAATGGTGCATAGCGTTCGGTTTAAAAACCCTTATTAAATTAAGAGAAGCTTTCTGCATCCAGCAGCCTTTGCTGCTGCTGCTGTGTGTACTTCCATAATGTTGTTGAGAATACTGGAGCTTAATATCAACTTGAAGCTTTAGAAAAATGCAATAACATTCTGATACAACTTGATTACTGACGGAACAGAGATGCAGAACATGAAAACTGATATATCTGGGGAATCTGGCTCTTCTGAATCTCTTTGTTCCTCAGAAAAATTCTTTCTTAAAATAAATTTATATCTCTATGTATATATGCATTCCTTTGTCAACACAGGAAGATGGAGGCATTGGCAGCCATGCATTCCTCAGTATGTTAATTGCCTAATGTTTTATCTTCTTTAAAATTCTCTTTCTTATGTTTTTCAGTAGGATTCTTAGGTTTGTGGGTTTTTGTTTTCATTTTTTTTCAGATTAAAAAGCTGAGCCCATCTCTTACATTCTGAGCAGAGTTCTCATGCTGTGTATTTAATACAAATATTTTTTAATACACAATCATAATCTTTTCTATCGTTGCTACAGTCATTATAGCTTTGACTACTTTTTTTTGCTGTTGTTGCAACAGCATCTTTTCCCTGCAGAATTTAAAGACATAACAAACCTTTATTTATTTCTTCATTTATTATTTTAAAAATTAATATACTTTTCATCTAAAATGCTAGCTTTTACATAACCTTGAGATGCCTATTCATTCCTTCTCAGGAGGAGTTCAGGGGAAAGATGCAGTGCCCCTCTAAATCACAAATGAAATGAGTTTGTTGGCTTGAATAGTATTTCTCCTTTCAACCCTGCGCACATTTCAGTGCATTCCATTAGTCATTGTTCAAATGAGGCTGTTCTCCGACCCCAGAGGCAGGGGAGGAGGGAGTTTGGGGTTTAAATGAGTTTGCTGATCAGTACATAGAGGCACATTGTTTCTCATCTTATATTTTGCATGTTCTGTTTACAGAAAATAACCCTGGTTCCCAGCACCAAAATGTTTCAGTTTTTGAGTATACTGTATGTTTGATGCAGCTAATTTAAATAAATGACTTTCACATTTAAGCAATTAAACCTATAATTAGCACTGTTTGAATGAACTAATCAGCTAATACCCTATGACACACAGTTCCTTTTTTCCTCTAAATATTTTTAAAGGCAAAGGACAGATATTTATGAAAAATTATAGGTGAGGCAGTAGAAAAAATATGTTTTGATTTGTGGAAATTAGAAAACAACACCACAAACTACTTAGACCAGTGTTCCCCCCTCGCCTTCCAGGGAATGTGGAATTATGCACACTCATTTCCTCTGAATTCAGGGGAAAAGACTGTAATAAATGAAGTATCGGATCTGTTTTAGAACGGGGCAAACTTCTAACGCTGCCGTGTGTTTTTAAAAATAACCAACTGCACTTTCATAGGCACTGCGTACTCACTGTATTTTAAAACGTGTGCATACAGCTAATCCAGTGGTAGGAGAGCTGTGCAAGCTGTGCCCCTGGGAGATTCCCCCTGACTGGCAGAATGCTGGCCGCCCTCAATCAGATGGAAATTTATTAGGAGAAAATTATCCTGGACAAACAGCAGGATAATTTTCTCTGAAAAACAGCATTTCTGATAAAAATCTTGTTCTCTGACAGCAGTCTAACAAGATACATTTGTTAGCTCTTTTTGTTCCTTGGATTCATCTGTTAATTTTAATTCTTCTGTTGCACTGCTGTGTATTTACGTTCCGAGACAGACATGATCTATGTGTGCTCACTAGAGATTGAGATGTTGGGGGTGAGAGGGCAGAGAAGTTTAGGAGAGAGCTTGCCTTTTTTTTCTCTTTCCTTCTAGTTGAAATACAGAGCCAAAAATATCCTTAAGTTTTTATTAAGGCTTAAATTTGTTAATAGACGTTGGGTCTCTTCAAATCTATGTTACTATAGATTTCTATTACTATAGAAATATGTATAATTTATCATACAATTCTTCATTTCTTTGGCTCTGTTATCCCAAAATGTTAGTTACACACACAGGGACGAACAAGTCTAACCATGCATTTTACTTCTGTCTTTTGTTTCTTTTTTAATCTTATTTTTTCCTAGAAGTCTTTTAAAAATCTTCACAATGCTAAAAACATCTCAAACACCCTTGAGTTGTTCAACATACATTGCTTTTCCTGTCCTCCCTCCACCTCCACTAAGGATGGCAGTTAGGACCCTTTTCTCCAGCTTAATTTTTCCTTGAGTATTTGCCTCATGGGGTCTTAGGCTGGAAGGTTTTCAAAGAAGGAATGTGGATTTTTAATGAATGAAGCTGACACTGGGAACCCTTCCCCCAGCAGCAGGACTTGCCAGAGTTAGGAGGTGTATAGTGCTGTGCTCCTGCACAGCAGAAAGGGCTGCAGGAAGATGGCAGATGGTCTTTTGTGGTTATACAGCTCACCAAAACTGAAGAGAACTGGTTTCTATTCCTGTGTGATAGCTGGCCTCTGGAAGTGCTTTTTCATCTGCCAAGTTTAAGATAAGAGCTAATTTAGATTTAGATGATTTTTGTGAAACATTTTGGCAAGGGTAGGAAAGAAGAAAAGGGTTACAAGGCAGTACTGCCTTATCAAAACTTTTTTAAATAGAACTGGAGTCACCCTTGCTTTTGATGGAAAGTCTCAGGTTCATATGGAATTTCTCTTTCAAATATGAGAAAGAGATAGTACCGCTCAATGACAACCAACGCTGTAGTGCAGGGAACATACAAAGAAGTTGCGGGTTTGAACTGTCAGATTCAGAGAAGAAACTTGAAACTAAGGCTCTTTCTCTCTTAGGCAAAGGAATGGGGTACCCTCCCCCCTCCCCCACAGCAACAGTTTTTGGTTAATGTTTCAAATAATTTTCTCCACTTTGACTGGGGAAAAACATTATTTTGATGAAGTTTCAATGGACAGGAAGATCACTTCTTACTTGACTCCACTTCTGAAAATCAGGGCATAGGTGTCTGAAGCACTGAAAGTTCTCAACATAGATAAAATCTGAATGAGTGGCAGATAATCAATAGCCCAGGGAAAGCAAACTCCACATGTTTGAAGTTGGGCATCTAATCACTGAAGGCCTGATGCACCCCAGAGTATGGTTGGCCCTTTTGGCTTCCAAGGCACATAGCTGGCTCATATCCAACTGTTGACTCATATTTAAATGCAAATACTTATGCCCTATTACCTAACAGGGGAACCCATCAGTACAGCAATAAGTCCTTTGAGATATGTATGACACTGATAAAGTTCCTAGAAGAGCTCAGGAGAAAATAGATGATTTCTTATTCAGTGCGGGTTTTGAGTAAAGTGTATTGAATATTGTACGACAGGGCTGGCAAGGTTCACATATGGGCCAAAAGATACCCAGTTATGCTTATGCACTCTTGAGAACCTTCCCCTTCAGTCAGAAAACCTTGAGTACTGAGAAATCCTTGAGTACTAATAAATTCTTGAATACTGATGTTCAGTGGCAGTGGAAACAGCAGAACACAGGCCACCCTATGGGGGAATGGTCACAGTTGCTGAGGAAATCCCAATTATGACCACCTCATCTTTCTCCCAGGATGCAGATCACCTGGACCTTTTCTTAGCATACATCCACCCTGCCTTTCAGCATCTGCTGAGGAAATACTGTCAAGTTTCACTAGCCATAGTTTTACAGATTTAGCTTGGAACCGAGTGTTTTCACCTCCAGAAAGTTCACTATTTCTAGAGCAGAATGAAAATGCAAAATCTATCAAACTACTGTAGTGTACTTTGTCTATGTAATAATCTCTGTATGATATAAAACGGTGGCTGTTCTGATTAAGGATTGTCAGCCATTACTCCTGGAAACCACCAGTTAAAGCAGCTCCTGTGCCCTCTCTCAGTTCTACACAGCATACTAACCTCTCTCATTGTTAGGGTCTGCGTCTCTACGGTGCTGGTAGTACAGCTGACCTGGTGCAGTAAATGTTATATCTGACAAAACTTCCTAAATACTGTCTTGTTTTGTTCACAGTTTAAAATTCTACTTTAGAAAGTAACCATTTTCAAAACTATTCTGCTTGTTGTTTCTATTCATTGTTTCCATGGTAAAGCTGAAAAACTATTGCAGCTGTGTTTTGGGTGGTCTATTGTATACCGCTGTTGGTTTTGATTATTACGTTCAACACTCTTGGTATGTGTTTCGCTGTCACATGGTCTCCGCACAAATAAGGAGTGGTGCTGCCTCCACCCGTTGTTTATACAATTGCTCCATAGTTATGAAGTTGAAAAGTTAATTTCTCTGCCTTTCTCTGCTTAGGGAGCTGACATATCCATACGCCAGTTCCTAGGAGCGTTGCCTAAGCACTACAGTACAGCTTAGTACTTACGGGGGCATCACCCTGCCCTTCCTTCGGGAAATGTCTGGGTGCCTAATAATGTAGATGAAGGAGCACAATTCAAAGTCCAAGTGCTAAGAACACCTGGCAGAGATGAGGTTTCTGCCTCTTTGACTATGTGGTTTGTGTTGGAACATCATCAGATTAAAAAAAAAAAAAAAAGCAAAAAACCAAAACACTCAATAGAAACCCAAGGAGTATAGATAGGTACAGGCTAAGCTATTTCTGACTTATTTTAAACTTGCTTTTATAAAGTTGATCTTTTCTGCTAAAGTCAATCAGGCAATACATGCTGCATTTGCAAGGAATACACTTTCTGTGTAATGGAGACTGACTTTCAAAAATATGTTCAAAGGTCTGCATTTGAGCATTGCTTCAGAAGATGTGATTTATTAAAGGTTCAAAACCCCCAGAACTGAATCATGACTAGTTAAAATACACACTGCTGTCTGTGAGATACACACCTTATTTGCTGCAGAATACAGGAAAAAAAGTATGCTTCCTGGGACCCAAAACTGTGAAAATGAGTGACTGTGGGTATAAAATGAGAGATTATCTCTAAAAAATGGCACTTGTAAGTACAGCGTGTCTGAGGTGACCAGCAGAGCACATGCTGTCCTGTAGAACAGCTAGCAAGGATCAGAGTAAACAAAACCTGCATTGTGGCCTGTCTTTTCCCTCTTTGCAATTACACAACATTTGACCTTCTGCAGCTGAAGCAGGACCTTGTAGCACAGCCATAAAAAACACCCTTTAGAAACTTGCACCTTGAAGTGGATTTAGGACAGTTGATACACATGTACCTGGAATCAAAAATAAGCGATGCCTTAAAAACAGGCAGTGGAAACCTTCCTTATGCCACAGATTTTCATTTTAAAACAGTGCAGTCTCATGTGTTTTCAATTACTTGATGAAAATTCTCCCGTTTTATTTTGGTTTACATTGTCCAGTTTTCACCAAGAATAGGAAATCTGTAAAGGCAGCGTTTTTAATTCATATCATTATTCAAAGATGTTTGTCTGAAACGCATAACTTTCTCCATGTGTGTCTGTAGGTTAGTTATGAAAATATTGTAAAATGATCTTTTTTTTGTCTGTAAGATCTTCGGTCTGTGATTTAAGATGGAGGCAAGGTAAAAGTAAAAAATTTGGGATGTTATTTGAAAATTCTGTAGTGGAACTAAAATTAAGATCAGTTCTCAATTTGAAAAAATGCACAAGAATGGGACACAGCAGTCTTTCATACCCAGAAAATATTTACTAAGCATTTGTATTCATCAGAAACACAAGTCCATATCCTACTTGACTTAACAGTACAACAGTTGGTTGAGTACTCAAACGGACATAACTCTGGGCTGAATAGGGATGACTACAAGCCACACAGATCATGTTGTCAGCTCCATTACCTCCTCTGTTTCCTCTGACTATATCTGAGTCTTGAATACATATTTCAAGGAATCGTGGTCTGAATACTGATGATTGATAACAGTAGGAGGAGAATGAACTTTTAGTATATCTTCACATTGACAGTGAACCTGATACCAAATTTTAACCTGAAGCATTTTGCCCTTCTATAAAATAAAAATGCTTTGTCATAAATTACTGCTTTTTCTAAAAACATAAACAAAACAAAACAAAAAAACCCAACTCTTACTGACTAGTGTACTAATTTCCATGTAATTTCAGGTTTTCTATGTCTCTGATTTCCCATGCACTCCCTCTTACTTTTGCTGATCTCCCATGAAACCCTGGCGGAATCTCAGCAGAGCTGATAGGTTATTCCGGGCTGTCTGCCATTACCATATTTTATGTACTTCAGGGTTTCTGTGGGATTGATAATGCACAATACATCATAGGACCGCCGTGACCAAACAAGGTTTGTGCGATGGAGCTTACCTTAGCATTTTGCCAGAAGTGCTGAGACCTATCAAGGGGCTGCAGAAAGATGAGTAAATGTTGTTGAAGGATGGAGGAACAGTGTTGAAACAGTGCAGACCTTGGGTAGGAGGAAAGGTCTAAAAACAGTGGCAAGGGAAGAATTAGTAGGTGTTTCAGAAATACTTGGAACTCAAGGGGAGATACAGATGCCCTGGTTCAGGGTAAGATGTAAGGAATTGGCTATTAGGTGGAATGAAAATTGAGAATGGAGCGTAAGAAAGGAAAGAAAAAGGCAAGTTTGAATGGGAAGAATGATAAATATAAGAAAGAATGACGGTAGAGAGGCAGTTTCATTAGGATTTATTAAAATAAGCATCTTTGTGTCTGTCTTTATCTGAATTGAACTGTATTTTCCAGCCACTGTAAAATAGCCTGTCCTGAACTGCAGTCCTTCACTGTACAATGTTGATAATGTTAAGCAATGCATTACGAGGACTAGTGCATATGTCTATACTGCAGGACAGGTGCATTTCGGCATCCCATGGGTGACCCTAGCAGTGCTATCCTTGTGTTGGGATTGCAACTGGGCATACTTCGTGTCTTTTTACCTTACTTCCAGTGGAAGATCTGGCTCTATGGCCATAGAGACATCAGTTTGGACAGCTGGGGAATCAGAGCTACAGGGCACACCAGGCAGTACTTCTGACATGATAGGCGCAGCCAGATTCCACTGAGCTGATGCTCTTATGATGTTGGAATATCAGAAGATAATTTGAGTGCAAGAAGCCTATGGAAGTGCCATTCTGAAATTAGCAATAAATGATGTCAAGCTGTATGCATGATCTTATAGGAAACATCATTAATTTAAATTTTATGTTGCTAAACCACATTTACCACCATCATACACTGTGAAAATCAAGGAAATAACTCATATAGTCACTTAGCTCACTAGCCAAGTCTCCCACCACTTTCCCACCTCTTGCTTCTTCATATTAATGAGCACTCCCCTTGAAGAATGGCTTTGGGAGATGCATGGAGAAGATCAATACATGGAAGTGGAAATTTTGGAAAAGGAGGCAGAGAGATCTCTGCTTTTTGTATTCTCACCTTTCCACACTCTTGGAGACTATAAGGGCAAGTGTAATTATGCCTTTGTAAATAAAAGCTTGCATTTTCCCTACCATGGCAAGTACCTACTTTTACTTTAGGCAAAAAAAGCTGTAAGATTTTCCCATAGTGACTCAATTCAATTTTACAAATCAAGGAAATTAATGTGAATTCTAATTCTAGAACGTCCAAAGTGGCAAAAACTTAAAATTGTGCCACAGTGAATGTATTTACAATTAAGATATTCTGGGGAATGTGAAAGACGTAAAAGTAGTAAACAAACAGAAATTAGCCTGGGCAAGTTTTCTACAAGGGAACATTATTTTCCAGTGTTTCCTCTATACTTGTTAATAAAAACAAAGCTTAAATGTTGAATTCTTCAAAAAGATTGATTGGCTTTGACTTACTTGTAATCAGATGTGTTCCCAGAAACTACTTAGGAAAAGCATGACCTGCAAAGTGAAGGTGTGACTGCAGACCAGATACACACTACCTGCCATCTACCTTGAAAAGAGAATGGTATCTGCAAAGAGACAACCCGTGGACCAGCCTCTGCATAAACCTGACTAGACATACAGTCCAGTACACCCATCCCACCATGTTTTTAATGGTTTTATAGCTCCACTAGAAAACTGCAAGTGAACCTGGAGTTGTCTGACAACCAACAGTGCCAGACAGCTCTGAAAATCTAAACTCAGTTCATCAGAATGTGAAATGATTGGATTTTAATGTTGTTTTAATAACAAATTTCAGTGTAGATTTAACTGAAAGCATGTGAACACCTCCTTTGTTTTGATCTCTACGTAACACACATCACTAACTGGGATTAGTAAACTGTGTGTATATGTATGTCATACAAAGGTTGTGTGAAGACTTAAGAATTTTTTCAGTGCTCATGCTGTTAATGTGAAACAGCCTTGTGACTGCCCTTATTAACAAGTTAGCTGAATAAATGTCCCTTCTCACACACTTTCACTTGTCTTTCCCCCCAAATCTTAAAATTTTAATTTAAAAATGCTAAACCTAGAGTGTTCTGTTAGAATTCAGTCTGAATATTAGTGTCTTATATCACACTAGGGATTAGCTGGTATTACAGCAACTGGCATTGTTGTGCTGCCTTTTTTACGTAAGGAACGAGAAAGTTTGCAGGTCCTCTGGTAACTTCAGTTGCTTTTTGTTTTTATAAATTAACATGAGCATCTTGCAGGTTAATTTAAAGTCTTTTATGTCTTCTCCAAAATTTCTATCTTTATTGGATTCACATCTGTAGTTTTATTTAATATGAGCCAGATGGTGAAATCAAGGCGATATTCATTTAGGATGCTTGCTCTGGTGAAGGCTCACTGAAGACATTGTGCTGTGCCAGTTTTCTGGTCATAGTGTCAGGCAGAATGAAATATGCTGGATGCTTTTTCTGTTCATCTAATTAGAAACAGAGCTTTCTGATCAATAGCCTTCAAATTTTGAACTTCAGAAGCAAAAAGATGTGAACAAAAGTCCATAACGTTCCACAAGCTGTCCACAAAATGTTGTGGTGTTGCTCAAGCTGCAGATTGTTAATACAGCAGTGTAAACAGGCATTTGTGGCTGCAGAAATCTGTGTGATGGGAGGATGCTGAGCAGACAACAGAGAGCAGAAAGCAAAGGTGCCACCCTGTCTCCGTGAATGCAGCAGCTCCTGATCTGGGCTGAGCTGTGAGTCTGAGGGAGCTCAGGTCTGCTGCTCCCCTGGAGAAGTCATCATCTTTCTATGCTCCTGGAATATGTGCATGTCAGACATGGATAAAATGTGTCTGGTGTGGATTAAATAGTCAATTAGATATGTGGTCACTTTTTTGGCCACTGGATATAGGTTACTGGGTACCTGGAGGGTACGAGATGTAGAAGGAACAGAAGCTATCACATAGATGAGATAAAGATTTATTCAGTATATGTTTTGCTTAGGCTCTCTTATTCTGTGCAAAATCATTATTCACTAAAAGGAGAGGCATAGCCACTCTTTTGCCCTCAGAAGCTGGAACATTTTGCTCTTGCAGCATAATCAGATTTTCCAAGGAAAACTCCTGGTTATTTCAGTCACATTTATGCAGCTGTACAAGGCCTTGGCAAAATTCAAGCACTGCAGAGCATGTTAACATTTCAAAGTATAAAATTTAGATCAATATCATATAGTTAAATTTTAAAGGCCAAATTAAAGAATATATATGTTGTGCCTACAAGATATGCATACAGGTAATGATTGCATTTTCCATGCACTGAGCGTACAATCTACAACAGAGTAGGGAGAACCTGCAACAGTGATATCCAGAATTGAAATGGATCAACTCGGCATGCCTTCATTTCCTGGCAGGTTTTGGCTTGTGTTTTGGATGTGCAAAGGTTTAAGATCAAATCTTTATAAGGAAGGGAGAATAATTTAGAAACAGGTAACAAAAGACTCCAGAAAAAAATTGTACCAGAGATGTTATTTTCCAACATACATTTTTTTCCAATATTGTTTGTGACTTGATGTTAAAATAATTGATTAAATGAAACAGTGGAACTGCATATGTTGTTGTGAGGTGTAACTGCAGGTTCAGAGCATGAGGGTAAATGCAGTACAGACCTTGGGAGCCTGGCTCACTTAAAGGATAAAAGCCTAATTATATGAACCGAACATCAAATTCATGCCACCTTGGTACCATGCTCGGAATTTATCCGTGCATCTTTACTTTTCACACTAGCTCTCCTGCCTGTCCGTCGCTTGTTCTGCTTTATGGGCTGGAACAGTGTGTGCCTGTGCTGTGCAGGATCTGAGTAAAAACCTGAGGTATAACCACGTTTCTGCCACTCATTTCCTCAAACATTTAACTCCTTACCGTCCCCACCTGTAAAATGGGGAGAGATGTCTATGTGCATAGTTGTGTCTTTCCTAGGGCTAATCACCACAGCGTCTCCATGAATGTTTATAAAATGCTCTGAAGATGAAAATTGCCAAAGAATGCTAGGGATGATTATTGTAAGTTAATGAATAAATTTCAACTTGTATTTGATTGCCAGGTAATTCAAATGGGAACCACCAGCCCTTCCCTCTCTTCGAAGAAAAGTTGACAGTCAGCTAGTTGCTAATTAGCACTCAACTGAAATGCCTCCAAAGTTGAGTGCTCCCAGTTGAGTCCTTTAAAAAGTAAGCTTTCAACTAATTGAAATATGCTGAAAGTTGAACAGTGGATGAGGTGGGTAACAGGTAAATCAGGACAGTGGAATTAGGGGCATTTGAAGAACATTCAGCTTCTCCAGGTAGGAACTTTCAGGGAAACACTGGCCAGAATGAGCAGCATGCTCATGTTCACACACCTGTTCCCTTTCTCAGGCCTAGTTTGTAATCTGCAAGACATGTTATCCTGCCATGTGGTTGTGAGAGCAAGTCAGGGTTGCTTAAAAATGGTGCTGAAGTATGGTGCTGCTTATCTATTAGAATATATGGAGGGGTAGTTACAGTGATTTGTGCTTGGGGCTGGGGCAGACTTAGGAAATTGTGAAAAACACATCGCTTAATATGCTAGAGCTGAGTGAACGTGCCACTGGGAGGTGGCTGCAAGAGGCAAAAGACAGGAGTTTCATCCTTTTCTTTTTCCTGCCTGACTGCTCTGGATTCACCATCCTCAGCATCAGCTCTTCTGCCTTTCCTCAGGGAAAACACACTCACACTTGTTGAGCACGTTGGGTGAAGAGCCCCAGTTGCTTCAAATAGCACTTGGCAGTATCAGCCTCCAGTGTTATCCCACCTCAATCTTCAGTAGTAGATATGAGGGGGCAAGAGTGAAAGATGGGGTGGAGTGAGAAACTGAAGGCAGTTATTGAGACATTCAGAGAAAAGGAAAGGGAAAGGGGCTCTGGGCAGACATGAATGAAGGAAAATGAGAGAAATGGAGTTAACATTGAAACAAGGAGAAGATAGAACAAAACAAGATAGAAGTGTTGTTGAAGCTGCTGGCTTCTGGAGAGCAGATTTTGTGGTATGCTCAGAGATGCAGTAGGCTAAGGTATACAAAGTCTCTTTGGCGTTTCACCAGTCTGGAAGATGATCTGGTTCTGTCAAGTGGCAGAAGTTCTGTGGTACCCTGGATGTCAAGGACTGAATCATAGAATCACAGAATACTCTGAGTTGGAAGGGACCCACAAAGATTATTGAGCCCAACTCCTCGCTCCACACAGGCCCACCCAAAACCCTGTGTCTGAGAGCACTGTCCAAATGCTCCGCGAACTCCGGCAGCTTGGGTCCGTGCCCACTGCCCTAGTGCAGACCCTTTCCCCAGCCCCCAGCTGCCCCTCCCCTGGCACGGCTCCATGCCGTTCCCTTGGGCCCTGTATCTGTCACAGAGAGCAGACCTCAGTGCTGCCCCTCCGCTCCCTGTGAGGAAGCTGAGAGATGGGCAGACTCTTCAAAGACTATGTTCAATTGAGCATTCAGAAAATCCAAAGACAAAATTGAAAATCCTTTCTGATTAGAGACAAAGACCTTGTGTGTACTGCGGAACTGAGAAATATTTAAAATCTCTCCTGTGCTCTCATCTGTTCAGAGGTACTTCCAGCATCATTGGTGCATGCTGCGGCTATAACTTAAAATCGTATTTACTAGCATTAAGCAGATGAAGAGAATCCTTAGAAATGTCATATGTAAAGAATTATCATTATATGTAATTTATGCAAGTTAGATTTGAGTTTGTGAACAGCCTGAAGCATTTAAAAGAGGTGAACCCTTCATGCCGCACCGTAAACTCTGAAACATGGTGGTTTTGGTGGGCCCTACTAAGGGAATTATGAAAGAAATTTATGAAAAAAAACAACTGTCATTTATTAATGACAGAAAAGGACATTAGCCATGACTAGAAGAAAAAAAAAACAAAACAGCCTACATGGAAAAAGACTAGAAGTGCCTATGGAGCCTGGCAAATATTTTTAGCGATAGATTCAAGAAATGTATATATTTTCCTGTCCACAAACTGTCTGCAAAGGGACAGTATTTTCCCAAATATGTTTTTTATTTCAATATATTAATATTTAATGCAAACAAATTACAGCTTCTAGATTTCTTATAAATTGCAAGCATCTGCTATATTATGTCCTATGGCTGTAGAAATTAAAGGCAGCACACAGCTCTGAAACCTGCCAAAATCCTGTGTTTGAGCTTGGTGACAGTATGCAGTATGTGATGGGCTGTTGTTGGTGTTTCTCTCTCGCACATCCCAACTTTTGATGAGCAAGTTTCATTTAAGTCACTCATGAGCACTCCAGGGAAAACAGCTTTGTTCTCTTACCTAAGGTCATTCTGCAAATAAAGTCTTTACTGCCATCTGTATAAACAAAGGGCAACCTGAAATTTGGTCAATTTTTCATGAAATTCATATTTATTTGAGTGTTCTCAAGAAACCTCATTTCAAATATTTCTCATAATTAGTTCTTCACTTTCTGTGTATCTCTAACTGAGATCATTCTCTCCTTTTCCAGTCTTCTCAGCAGCTACAAACCATCTTAAATGTATCCTCATAAATCTGATTACTGACAGAGGCCCAACAACCAGTGCATACCAGGGATAAATACAGCAATTACACCTATTTACAGCTGTATCTCTTTTCTGCATTATTATTATTACTAAGTGGTTATTAAAAATAGTGAGGGCTCCAGAGCTGCTTGTCAGCCCTGCAAAGCAGGGGCTGTGCCTTGGTTGCGCGGCGTGGGGCCATGGATGTTGTCTGGTGCCAAAAGGATCCTTGGGCTCCAGCTATGGTCACAGTCAGAAGGCAGCACCTGGCCCTGTGAGGGCACAAGCAGAGGGACTGATGAAGGAGCTGTCCCAGTTTACCCCTTCTCGCTCTCTGCTTGTGTCCTGTGGAAAGTTTCCACTATTGATTTTTTTGGCTGCTTGAACAGTCCTGCTGTTGTAGCACATCATAGCTATGTGGAGGCACTGAGGGTTCCATTTTGGTGGGTACAGATGAAGAAAAAATCCCAAATCAGCCACACTTCTATCTGTAATGAAGGGAAATTGCCCTCAAGAGCCGACAGAATGGAGTCCTTGACTCCTGTGGGTCCTTCTGCTTCTGCCCAGGAGAGGGCAATATGGCACCCAGACATCAGCCAGCACCTAGCTTCACCTCTGGGGGCCCCTTGGTATATCCGAGGCCCACACAGTAGAATTCTGAGCAGAGGGACACAAAACATGGCTTCCTTTTTACTTCAGTGGGCTAATGGCCCATTCTCCCACCCACCTCCGTGTCCTCGGTGGGCATGGCTCACATGTTAGGTGCCATGTGAGTGTTTTCTGCATGGAGCTTTGAGGACAGGGAGACCAAGGTGCTGTAGCCCTCCCTTTTGGTAAGGATCTCTGCTTTGAGGTGCAGAAGTATCCACATGTGTATACACCCATGTAAATGCAACCTGCACACGTGTTTGTTCTCTTGGATTTGTAGCCATACATAGACAGGCATGACTATTTGTAGTCATACATAGACAGATAAATGCACTCATTTTCTGGTTTGGGAAGACCAACTAAATCCTTCCTCTTGCTTCCCTCACCTCCTTTTCACTAAACTCGTTTTTCAGACTAAGCAGCCCAATTTAGGCTGTCCTAAATCTCAAGCCAAGTGTCCGTCTTGGATCCCAGCTCCACTTGTAAAGCAGCTCCCTCCCCAGCCCAGGCAGCACTGAGCTGCGCTCCTGCAGAGCTGCCGGACTTTAAAGGCAGCAGATCCAAGCGGGAACTGAGCTGACACTGCCAGGGTCCCTGTAACTTTATTTCCCTTTGATTTCACCTTCTGTTTTACTGTTCCATGCATCATGCTGGTCTAGATGATAACAGGCAACTGGAAGTGCTGCTGGAGCCTGTAATTAGCCAGTCCCTACCCTGGGACTCAGTTCTTGCCCGTGGGCTTTAGGTGTACGATAATTTGCCAGTTAATCAATGGGAATTATTAAAATATCACTGCATATTTTTTTTTGGCTTTGCAGAAGAGCTGTACACATAGGCTCCTGTGTGGGGGACTATCTGGGGTTGCAAATCATGAAAGTGAATCGTTCTCCTCATCCAACACTTGGAGTTTGTCTGTTGTGGTTTTTATTTTTCTTAAAGCAAGCTCTTCCCCTCCCCCCACTATGCCACTATGCCAAAAGGAAACTATATTAATTTCGTTGCCAGGTTTAACTTCTCGAGACAGTGAATTTCAGCATGGTCAAAAAGTCCTTTAAGCAGACAGCGTTCTGCAGCTGTGCAAAATTCCACCATTTTAATTACCAAAAAAAGCAACAACAACACAGTGCATCCTGTCTTTGGCAAATATATTTGACTTCAAGCTTGCTTTGCAAACAAAGTAGAATCCACAGTTCGGTAGGTTTTTGCTTTTGTTTTTACATTAAGTAGGTGATATCCAAAATATTTTTTAAAATGTGCATGTTGATGCTGTAATTCTGTAATTTCCCCATCATTTTGATTTCGGACTCAAAGGTAGCTGGGCAGGGTTTGTAGTAATACAGGCGGGAAGCCCCAGGGCAGCCCTCTCGCAGGCATGCAGCCACATTGCAGGCTGCCGAGCTGCCAGCAAACACTGGCAGGACATTGGCACTGGCGCTGCAGCACCACAGAGCTGGGTGTGCTGTTCGTTAGGCTCCGCTCTGGCTGGGATGGGCCTGGAGCAACCATGCAGCATTGCTGCATAGCCAGGGCATGTAGGATCTGTTGGCTCCGTGTTCAATGGCAGAAGCTGTGGGAAAGCTATGAAGCAGCTCAGTATGTCACTTCTTCTGGAAGCTGTTGTTCCACAAGAGCGTACAGAAGGAGTTTTGCTAAGCAGCAATGGATACTTCGAAGATAAATTGTAACTGTGATCAGCCGGCAGTGAAAGAAAATGATGAAACTTCACTATTTTGTCCTGCAAACAGAACACAGATTTTCCAGATTTAGCCTAATATGGAAATGAGAAAGCCAATGGAAATTGGGATTTTTCAAATCTGTCTCTAAATATTCCTACTTTCGGTTGGATTGACATTAAGTTTTTTGGCAGTGGGTGAAACCACTTTACGTTTGAGAGTTAGTTAATGCGTAGAGCACAATACGTATGGGCGGTGTTGTGGTTCCCCACCCATGGGATGGGCAGCCCTGGTGCGGAGCGCTGGCTGCACACAGCCCCATCGCCATTCCGTTCGTCACATCAGCTAACGGAATCCGTTCCTAGAGTGGTTCCATTTGCTTGAATGAATGTACATAAGAGATGAATTCAGCGCTGTTTATGGTCTGTACACCAGTTCGCGGGCTGCTCCCCCTCAGAGCCCGCACCGTGAGCAGCCCCGTGCCATACCCTCACACCTCAGCGCTGTGAGGAGCCCCGTGCTGTCCGGGACTCCTCGTGCACGTGACGAGCACTTCCAGCACTTCCACGCCGCTCTGATCCAACAGATAAAGTTCCCCCCGCACCTCCGTGGGCCCCGTGCAGTTCTGGGTCCCGCGTTTTTTCACCCCAATAGGGGCAAGACGGGCGCACGGAGTGCTGCTGACGGCCGCGGCCGGCCCCTCGCACTGAGCCGCCCCGGGGACAGCAGGGCCCCGGGGACAGCAGGGCCCCGCGGGCAGCCACGCACCCCGCGGCTCCGCGCCAGTCCCGCCGGGGCTCCGTGCCGGGGAGGCCCCGCGCTCCCCTCGGCGCCCCACGCGTGGAGAGGCCCCGCGCCCTCCTCCCCGGCCCCGCGCGGGCTCAGGCAGCGTTAAAAACAGCTATATGCTAACGAGCACCGCCGCCGGGCTCCTCAGGGGTCCTGGCGGGGAGACGCCGAGCGGAGCCCCGCACCTCCGCGGGGCCGCCAGAGGAAAATGCCGCCGGCGAGGCGCTCCCACGGCGCGAACAGGAAATGACCCCCTCGGCAGCCGCCGCTTTAAAGCGGAGCGGCGCTGCCCGCGGCCCCCCGCGCCCCCCCCGCCGCCGCCCGCGCTGAGGGCTCGCAGGCAGCTCCCCGGCAGCTCCCCGCCCGCATGTGTGCGTGTGCGCCTGCCGCTACTTTGTGCCGCGGAGAGCGCGCAGCCCATGTGCTCTGCATGGAGGTTGGCGGTACTCTGTGTCGCTTGAACCTCCGCGAGCAGGCAAGATGTCCAGCGCACCACATGACCCTTTCTATTCTTCTCCTTTTGGCCCGTTCTACAGGAGGCACACGCCGTACATGGTGCAGCCGGAGTACCGAATCTACGAAATGAACAAGCGGCTGCAGGCGCGGAGCGAGGTGAGTCCGCGCGGCTCCGTCCCGCTCGGCAGCGCGGGTGTGCGGCGGAGCCCTCGTTAACCGGGCACTTTAATTGGGCGATCCCTCGTTATGTCTCCGTGCGGAGCAACTCTCGGGGTCGGCGCCCGCTCGGGCTGAGCGGTGGCGTTGCGGCGCGGCACTTCGGGAGGCACTGCGGGGCTCTCCCCGCGCTGCGCGCTGGGGTCCGTCCGGCTGCTACGGGGCGAGGCGCCGCCACGGAACCCGCGGGGAAAGGTGCGGGGGGGAGCTGAGCCTCGATCCGCTCCGCACCTGGAAACTCGTTACGAAGGGAAAGGAATGGCAGCAGCAAACAGGAGCGGAGTTTTGCAAACTTGCGCCCCGGCTGCGCTCGCGGAACGCGTGTCCGGAGTACGGGCAGCCGCGCTCACGCCGGGTGCCGCGGGGGGACGAGCCCTCTCCGCCCCACCGCGCGCTGTCAAAGTGCCGCGGGACGGGAACTCTGCGGGTGCTGCCCGCGCTGGGCGCGGTGTGGGGCGCCGTGCAGCCGGCCCAGCGCGGGGCAGCTGCCACGGAGCGGAGTGCTGCACGGAGAGGGGACGTTCGGCCACTCGAAGGAAGAGCAGGGGAGGCTGTAGCCTGTTGTTCGCGTGGTTAACACGGCGCACTTCTGCCTGCCGGAGTGTAGCGTGGCCGGGATCGGGCTGCAGTGCTGCCATGTGGCTGTGTTTGGGCAGCGGACCGTCCTGGCGCTGGGATTTTTCCGATACTTTGCCGGCGGTGCCCTGCAAACACTTTTACAAAGTACCCATCTTTTGTAATTAACAGCTTCGTACAGACACCCGTGTCTGCTGGATCGGTGTCACCAAGCGTGGTGAAGGATTTTGGACCGACCTGTTTGTTATGCTGTAGTTCCTGGAAAGAACGAGAGGTCACAACAAAATAAAGCACACATGCATGCCCGACTGTCAGCCGAGCCATGGAGGCAGTGCCGCTCAGTGTACACAGTACGCACACGAGCGGTGACCTGCTTTCTGATTGGCCGCTGCTCGCGGCGCTGGGCTCTGCCACTGCTGCTCCCGCTCGCTGCTGTGGGGTTCAGTGCCGCTCAGTGCTGGCGTGGAGCTTACAGCAGCCCCCAGAACCACGGGGACTGCTCTGCACTTCTGCCCCAATTGTTGGTGGCCCACGGTCACGGCCAGTTGGGTGTCGGTGGGGTGGTTCTGTGTGTTTTTTATATTTCGCAGCTGTTTGTCAGTGTATTGCAACTCTGTTCTTACATTCCTGTACATACTGGCATTGTAGTTTCTAGACTTTGTCAAGCAACAGAAATCTGTTTTGTTCAGTGATTCCTTTAGGGTTCTGTGTCGAAGCCACTCTGACATGCAGTCAGTGTTCATTTCACTATTTTACATACTGTTTCAGCAACACTTTTAAAACTGGACCACAGCTTCCAATTGCAACTCCCTTACAGACATTCCACTCGAAAAGTTTTGGAGGGACTCATAAAGCAGCCCCTTCTGCACCTTGCTGAGACCCCGCTGTGTTGGGGGACACCTACTATGAGATGGGCTGGGTGGGGGACAGGCAGGAGCCCCCTGTAGTGCTGCTGTGGGTTCCAGCAGGATCTGACTTTGATAGATAGTGCTCAGTTAATGAAGGCCTTATGCTCAAGCTTTTATTTATTTATTTTTTAATTTGCTCAGAGCAAAAAGTGCTTTGCATTGTGATTGTTCAGTGTTTCCATTCTGGTTGTCTGTTTTTTAATTTCTCTGCTCCGTGCTGTAAGTATTGTTTGTTGACATGTATTTTCTAGCTAGCTTTGTGTCATCTCCTTTATCCTCCCATTTAAACCCCTTCCTTAATAAAGAAAATAATAATACTGAAAAATGCAGATGAGTTTCCTGGGCCACTCCCAGTGCCTGGATGCAGGCACCCTGCGAGGAATCCCGCTGCCTCCTCGGGCAGGTGAGGAGCAGAAGTTTCACATTAATGTTGCCCTCTTTCAAGTGTGTTTGTGCTCAGGAGCTGAAGGCTTCTGGAGTATATGTGAGAGGCTCTGAATTTCTCCAATCCAGCCTGATGGAGTCCCGCATGTCATGGGAGGTGCTTGTGCTTTGGGTGATGATGGTGTGCCATGTGAGCATTTCTCTTCAGGCAGCCTTTGGAATAATGTAGGCACTGCTCTCTGGAGGAGCCCCTGGGGGTAAGTGAGTGCAAGGAAAGCAGCTTAAGGGGAAAGGAGTTACAAAGGAACTGCCCGAAGGCTGTGGGTAGCACGATGTCAGATTCTGCTCAGACCCTTCTGGAGAGCTAGTGGCAAGTGAGCATTTGTTCTAAAAAGAAGTGGGAATCCTTTTTTATAGCTCTTATTCCTTCTCCCATCCCAAACGTGTGCCTGGACAGCCTCGGGGATTGTGTCGCTTTCTTAAAAAATTAAAATGTTCCTAACAATCTTCCAGAGTTGGGTCCTCTGCCATCTCTCACAGTGGTGGAAGTTCTAAGGCAGAGTGTGTGCGTAATGAATGAAGTTGTGCACAGGATGGACAGAAAGCTGTGGAAGGAGTGTCTGTATGTCATGTCTGCCGCTTTCCTCCCCTCCATCTGCGGAGCCTCCCTTTTGCAGTGAATTCCTGCAACTTCTGAATGGGGCTTGCGGGTGGGTGAAAGTGATTCCAATGCAGCTCAGGGCTGGTAGGTCTGCCATTAGGGCAGGTGCATGCCACGTCTGTGGCCATCAGGGTGAGTGCAGGGTGAGTGGTGCACGGGGGCAGCGGTGCCCTCAGAGCTGCTCTGCTTTCAGGGACCCTCCCTGAGAGCTGTGCCAGCATCAGGTGGGAAGGGGTACATAGGCCCTGTGAGGGCTGTGCTGATCAGACAAAGTACTCAGTGGTAAATAAAGGTAATTTAGATGCAGTGTGGATGTCTCTGTCACTCTTGTTTTCTTTAGGAAGAAAAGGTAGTGAGGAAAGTAAGGAATTAGCAGCTGCAGCCTGTGCTGGATGTGCAAACTTGCGCTTTCTGAACTTGTTACAACTTTCTGGGCAGAACCTACAGCTCCTGTTTGAATCCAGGGTCAGTCCTGGGCAAGGAATTCCAGTCACACCCAGGCAGGGGGTGGCTGTGTGATGTAAGGACTGGCAGGAGGCCACCACCCAGCTAATTCCTGTGTCATCTGAAGTAACGTGGGGAGTCTGCCTTGTGAGCTGGTGGACAGGAACACCTCAGCTTCCTTACAAGTGGTTCGAAGAAACCTAATCTTGTAATACTTTTTTCTAATGGAAATAAATATATGATTTCTTAATAATTCTTGGGCTTGCCCAGTGCCAGTTTGTAATGTATGAACAGTCCAGACTTAAAGAAGTAAAAACGTACTGAAATGTTTAATAATCTCTGGCAGATATAAAAATAAACCTTATGCACTTCTCTCACAGTTAGCTAACTTTCTGGGTAACTGCAATACAGATGTTCCCTTGCTGCGTTTGTGGTTTAAGGATTTCATGACTGCTCACTCAAACTCAGTTTATCTTAATATTTTTGTATCTGCATTGCTCGAACGTTTCAGGAGAGAAGGGCTGTTGTTGTGGCGTATTCAGCAGTTTCTCAAGTCCTGGGTAATACGCAGTGTAGGCAAATTAGCTTCAGTATTTTCTCTGTTCTTTATTAAACTCTGTGTTAAAAAAAAGCACCTCTTTTCCTCTTTGATGTTTTGATGTTGTAAATCGTTTTCCATTGTAATATTCAATCATTTGAAATTGCTCACTCTTAAAAGAAAACAAAAGGTGATTATATCTCGTAGATAATTATTTTTCGGTGGCAGTGCGCTGCGGATGGAGCACGTAAAGTTGCTGACAGTTTAAAGTTTGAGGCGTTGCTTTATTGCCGATAATCAGAACAACGTATCGAGCCTCTCGCAGGCTTGTTCAGTCCCCTGTATTTGCAGAACTTCTGTCTGTCACAGTGTATGGAATTTGCCTGTGTCTCTCTGCTGCAGGAGAGAAGAACCCTCCTGGCTGGGAGGGCAGTGTTGTAAGGGTGACTACAGAAGTTGACTAGTGGCATGTTTGTTTTAATGACAATTAGCTTAATCAAATCACATTAAACCCCTTTGAAACCATATAGTGAATTTTCAAAAGCAGAGATTTCACGATGGAAGAAAATTTAAAGAAATTTAAAAGGAAAAATAAAGGAGGACGTTATGATTATTTAAAAGGTACCAAATGAGCTGGAAGCTCACAGAGACATTCGGATCCAAGCAAATATTTAAAGCGAAGCAAATCACAACAAAGCAAAACAAAATTCTGCAGTTAAATGAAAGTCTCTTATTTTACTTCCCCACATTGCTATCTGATGAAACAAGCTTTTCCTCTTCTTCTGAATGTGTTTTTAATAGATTAGTCATAAAAATATCTGTTGTGACCTCAGGTTTATTCACATAGCAACTTAGTATCGCAAACAGATCTCTGATGTTGTATACATAGATTTGAGTTTGTCCGATGAGTTTGTTTTGTTGGGGGAAAACATAAACTTCTGTCTCAGAGTAGTTTTGAGGAGATAGCCATTTGTCCACAACCACACCAATAGTGCGCAGCAATTGTAGGAACATCAGTAAAGGATTATCAGTAACTACTTCTAAAATCCTGCTTTGCTGAAACTGAGGTCAGTTTTAAAAGAGCCCCTTGAACTCGTTTCGGCAGACACTGGCTTCAAGATGAATTCAGGGCTCATTTTCCTGATTGTCTTCTATTTCATAGAATCTTTTTCATCTCTTAAAAAAAAAAAAAAGCCACAAAACTGTTGCAGCTGTTTTCAATTAAAATTTTTACAAACTAACAATACTTATGAGGCTGGGAAAGAAATAAAAGACAGCTTCCTTTCCATGCTGATCTGTAGCTTACAGTCGGGGATGTCTTGCTGCTTTTTTTTTCTTCCCCTAAAGTTATAATATAAATTGCGTGCTTAAGGGACAGGGAGCTTTTGGGGCAGGGGTTGGTGAGTGGGGAGGGGGAGAGTCGATGTGAAATACGGAGGCTGGATCCCCCTGTAAGTTACTCTGATGCTTGCTAGATCATTTTCTATAAATAAATCTTCTCAATCCTTCCTTTTTTCTTTTTTTGTTTTTTATTCTTTAAACCACAAATCCACTTTAAAAAAAAAATCCCTTAAACTCAGTCTTTCTCTGATATAAACAAGATTTACTGTGCAGATCCAGTCTAACAAATAGCAGCCTCTGGATGGTGAGAGGGAGCAAAGCAGAGACCACGACAAGGTCCCAGCCCTGTGCTCTCACTTCGGCTGGAGTTCTGCCCGCTGTTGGATTGCAAGATCAGATTTAAAAAATAATTTGGTTTTGGTGTATATACTTCCTTTGTTTACAGAAAAAGTATATGGATGGATTGCTAAACACATTGCAATATTTTTTAGCTGGACTTTTTGCTTCAAATGGTGTTTGCTCATATCTTTTTGCCAAAAGTTGCATATCTGCTGTAAACAGGCATTCCGACTGAGCTGATACTTTGTGTGTTTGCTTCCTCCCAAGCAAGGCTTTCCTGCCTGCACTGTGTAAACAAGCCGGCATGTATCCTCAGTCTGCTGGGTGCTCTTTTCCAATAGTGGCTCCTGGTCTGCTCAGGGCCTCGGGGTGACCCTGGTGGGACACAGTGGCAGATGGTTTGTGGCCTTCAGAAATGGCTGGGGTAGGACAGTGCCTGTTGGCTTTATATATTAGCCAGAAATAATGGAAGAAACCTCTCTGAGACCCTGGCTGAAATCTCCTTAGACTGTGTGTTTCTTTTCCCAGTATGTTCTTGCTGGCCTTGGTTGTCGTTTAAGTTCAGGGCGGACAGAAAGTGCTTCATTGCCAGAATACTATTTCCATTTCTGTTACATTCTGAATGACCTGAATGAGCCATGTCCTCCTACACTCAAACCCAAAGTTACTCATCTAAGTCAAAGGGTACTCTTGGTGCTTCCGAGGTAAGTGGGGATCAGCTAGAGCCACCTGAGGACAACGAACATTGGGGTGAGATCAGCTGACACTTCTGAGACAACTCTGTCACTTCTGTGCCTTATGGGGCTAGTGAAAAATCACTGACCTGGAAATACAAGACCTTAGCAGAAATAAAATGCTTGGTTTTGGTGGCCGAAGTCTGTTGGTAGTGTAGAGTCCTTTCAGCAGCCATAAATTTTACAGGGGCAGGCTGTCCTGTCCACGAGACGTCGGCTCCCTGGGCACCGCCTTGCTGCTCCATCGACAAGAAGCCACACAGTGAGCCTGCTGGCCGGACTGCTGTTCCCCTCTGCAGCATGCAGCATTGAAGCACGAGGCTTTATTTTTTATGAATAAGTCATCAGTATTTTTCTTAACTCTGCAGTCTGAGTAGGTACCAGATGAGACCTGCCCCTTAAGGTCTTTCTGATGTCTCGTATCCAAGTACTTATCCAGGGCAGTCACAAACTCACAGCTGACACACCAAAGCCATAACTTTACATGGGTTTCTAACTGTGCTTAAATTCTGCTGCCTGAGTACCTGCAAACTGAATAGAGAGATTGCTGTATCCTTCCAAGTATTTGATAAATTAGAACACTGCTGCAGTAACTCTCAGGGTGATCTGCAGTACCTGCTGGTAGCCTTTGTGCCACATTCAGCTTGCCAAGCCTGGTTAGATAAACAGAAAGTAGTTAAAATCTATCTGTGCCATTGGTGTGTATGGTTCAAAAGGGAAGATGGAAATGTGATCTCTGAGTACAGTTTTGTGATCAGGTTGATCAGATACAGCAGATTGAATACCTGTCCAGATCCTACCCACAATACAACTGCTGGCTGCAGACTCGAGCATCCTTCATGACCCAAAAGGATTGCACGGATTAGTTACATGACCTTGTCTGTTGCATTCATAGAAACATTGAATGTGTATAACAGTGATCACATTTGGACACCTCTGGTTAAGAGAGACCCAAGCATGGGCTGAGTGCTTATTCTTCAGAAACTTAATAAATGGGTGAACCAAGCATCCTTGTTGGAGTGTTACTACGTGCGGTTTTCCAACATACTTTTTTTCTTTGGACTTTCATACACTTGTCTTTTCTAACTGATTTTTTTTATTAGGTTATTTGGTGAAGTAGTAAATTGATTGGGAGAGTTATGACTTTCTCAATACATTGCGTATTTGCATTATTTCATGTATCTTATTGTGATTCGTGTTCTAGTTGTGTAGTTTTGCTTCAGCCATTAGCAGAACATTGTATCAGAGAAAGACTTGCCATCTGTTCTAGAGCAGGGTACAAAGAGATTTCTGAAATATTAATAACCACATTATACAAAAAGAAATATTCTAAATCTTTAACTACATCAGTCACATGGAGAAAGGGAAAAGCTCAGAAAACAGAAAAGAATGAAACTTTCTTGTGTTATTATTTAAGCTGGAGCACTCTCACTTTATCCTTCAGGAAGACAGCCAGCAGCACTAGTATTCCTGACCATCTCCTTTTCTAAGGAGTAGAGGACCTGCAAGGCAAGTGTGAAACCTGTTTTGCCCTTAGGTTTGCAAGCTGGATATATATATGTGTATATGTATATTTACAACTGATGAAAGGGAATACGAAGTGCTGCGTACTCAGTCCCCTATGTTCTAACAGTAACTTGCCACTGTTACCGTCTTCAGTAATTCTTGTTTCTACTTTAAGCACTGCAAATCTTTTCACGTTATTCCATTCCACGTCACAGTACCGTTATTGTGACTGCTAACCATCATTAAGTAACGGCAAAGTAGAGTAGTTCCTTTACAGCAAATGAAAATTCTTCCTGTTGAAGTCACCCAGCATCTTGCAGGACCCTCTTTCCTTTGGTACTTGGCCAACTTTTATTCACTGTTCTTCTTTGCCATACCACAATGATAAAAACATCCACAGCTTACAGATTCTATATGTGCATTTGCAACCATACTGCTTGCTTCAGTAGTTGAAGGCAACACAATAGCTCGCTCACTTCTACCTAGACTTAATCACTGGAGTATCAGTTAACCCTTAGGGTAATTGGGTAATAATGTTGTTGATGTGATCTGAAGTATCCTTTTAAGCAATTAGAAGTTCATATATAATGTGCTGCAATTATGCATTATATAGCGCATCTATCTGTTTTACAGAGCAAAAATTACCATATGTTTAGTGGGAAGCTTGGCATTTTGCACCGACCGGCGTTCTGCTTGTATTTACGAACAGCATGCCTGTAAACTGTGGTAATAACTCTTTGAAGGCCACACCTATGCACGCTGTCGATTATGTTAAAAAGCAAAGGCTCATTTTAATGAATGTGTTGGCATGAATAATGGGACATGAAAAGCCAGCACACTGGGTAAAGGTTCATTACCTGAGCGCAACAAATGCTACATGCAAAATTTCCATGACTATGCGCTGGAGTTTAACAGTGAATTTTCTTTGGCTGTGCTTGTGCTCTTTATGTGTTTGTGTGAATGTTTGATCACTGATGTTTTATTCTCACGAATAATTGCAGAAAGCAAATTTCAAGTTGTTAAGCATTCTGGATAGAAGTTGTTTGTTTTATATGGGCTAAGCTGAAAAGCACTTTCCTGTTTTTAGTTTCCAGGGCCTTCAAGACAGAGCCATGATCTTCAGAAATTCGATACACCAGAGACAAATCTCCCATTGCTTTGTAGTGATGACTGACTGGTGTATGCATATAAAGCAAATTAATGTCAATGAGTGGTGGCAATGGGAAAATTAAAGATCAGGAAATATGATATATTTGTAGATTTTTTTTTCTTAGGGCAAGGTACTATTTACATTTTCAAAGTACCTGCACGGTAATAAGAAAAAAATAGGTGAAAAAATGAAAAGCTTCCCAATATTTTCAGCTCTAGTTCCATCTACGCTCCTCTAGTTGAGGATGAGAAATAGAAACACGTGATATATGACCACTTGCAGTGTATATACTTAATAGAATATTACATGCGTACAGCAGACGCTCTTATGAAAGACAAGCAAATATATGTCTTAAATTTGAATAATTAATGGATTCAAGTAAGTTGCTATTAATTCCTAGCAACTCTGAGTAAAAAGAAGAGTAGAATTCACAAAATTTATTATTTGATATGAATGATTAGCTCAGCTCTTTTCAGTACCTCTTAACATTGTGGCAGGGTTAATAATGTAAAGTAAAAAGATCGGTCAAGGCGCCAGAACACCGAGTACATCTCTCCTGTGGCAGTGCCACAGGATTATTTAATACCCACATCAAGAGCATCCGAGTTACCCCTTGACTGATTGTTTCATGCAGAGGATGGTTTTCATCAAAATACTCAGTGTCACCGACTTCCTCGTGCAGGCAGTGTGAGCTCTGGTATGTAACCTGAGGCCACTACTTGTGTGTCTAGACTGACAAGAATCCCTCCATTGAGCCACTGTGACACCTGGTGGCTTAGGAAGTAACACAGGCAGCACAAAACTAACAGGTAGAATCCGGATGTTAGTGGTTATTGATAAATGCCCTCTCTTATGAGTGTCAACAGAAGTCTCTTGGCTGGATTACTCTAATCTGTTTCTTTGATATAGTTAAATTAATCAATACTGGGCTCATTTCTGTTCATGGTCCTCATAACACATATTTGAAGTGTTGTAACATGGGACATCACGAAGTCTGATCTGCTTTTATCTCCAGTGCTCTGATGTTTGCACATCATTCAGATTACATAGAGAAACACAGTTATGGTTGCAGTACAGAGCTAATATTTTATTTGTTTGCAGCCATTAATTTGGTTAGCCAGGAGAATGCTTGGAAGGGAGTTAGATACGTTTTGGTGCTGGGTACATTTGAACAGTGGAGTTGAATGGAAGATATAGCAAGCATTTGGCAGTGGGCACGGAGCTATGTAATACCCTTAATTTGAGGTGTTTCATCTGTGGATAATTCAGTAACAACAAAGGTATATTTTTATGAGTTATTCTTGATAAAATTGGACCAATATGGTGTCAAGCTGAGGTGGAGCTCTGTAGCTGTGAAGGCTCAGGTCCTCACAGTACCTGACTGTGCTCTCTGCTGGTCACTTCTTGCATCTTCAAACAACTACATCTATGGTTGTTTGGGATCATCTATGATGATCCCAAGTGTTTGAGAGGACTTTCCAAAAACTCACACATTAAGTCCCACAGTACTTTCCTTTACCCCAGTACTTGTAAAAAATTTGTCAGCAATTGGGCTGAAATGGCAGGGGGTCTCTGTCCTTCTGTTCCCCACTACCTTCTGGTATGTCCACAGTGCTGTCTCTTGAACACTACAGGTAGACAACACATGCCCAAAGTTGTATTGAACTATCTGCAGTGGGAAGCGAGCAGCTCAGTGCTCAGTGCATGCCATCTATCTTATTTCACATGGAGCTATTTGGATTCTTTGCCGAGCACTTGAAGTTGAGGGTGGCTACCGATGTTCATCCACACCCCTGTCTTCATTATATTTATCATAATATTTATTTACATTATAAATATGTCTATTATAATAATTATAAGATTCTTGGGGCTGGGACCATCTTCTCAGTTCTGGTACAGTGCTAGCACAGTGGAGTTCTGGTTCTGAAGTTCTTCACTTCTCTTTGGTACTGTGTTGTATATTGTAACTAACTGAAGGCTGAAAGTAGATAATAGTATTTAAAATTCTTTCAACCCAAATTTAAATATAGCACATTCATTTTGATTTTACAAATCAAATGTTTTAATTGATATTACATATATTTATGCACCACAAAGAATTATCTGACTACAAATGCCATTATACAGCAGGTTCTTGGAAAATGACTGTTTAATGTTATTAACACATTTCATTACTTCTCAAATAATTCAGCATGCTTGTGCAAACCTACTGGCTTCACCAAGAAAGTACAAATTTATTTTAGGGTAGTGTTCGGATGGTTGATTTGTACATCTGATACTGTTATTAAATCTATTCCTTTTAAAATGTGATTCTTCAGTAGATTTGTGTCAATCAGAGAGGCTCATTCCAACTCCATTTTTTCGTAACAGTGGAAGAACAACTTATCTTAAATTCTGCAAGAAAAGCATATTCTTCTCAATGAGGACTGGTGTTGGGTTATATATATGTTATTTGAAAAGGATTTGGGGTGGAAATATTATTACGTCTTGTTATAAATAAGTAGAGATGAACCAGAGAGGTTGTTCTAGGGAAGAAAGACAACAATTATTTTTTTCTTTTATTGTTTGCACTCTACTGATTTAATTAGCAAGTGAGAACAAACCCAGTTTGAATATTAAAAAGACAAAATTAACTTTCCCCTCCCCCTTCCCCACATCTGTTGCCTTTTGGAGGCGGCTCACAGTATCAAAACTATCCAATGCCTAATGGATTTTGCTGCCTAACAAACATTACCTGTATTTGCTTGCAAATAAAGGAGCTGGTTGTAAATATTTTATTCCACTTGTGAGGGAAAGAGGCTGTTTAAGTTGCCTGTTGGTCTACCTTAAGCAGAACTGAGACTGTCTTGGTGTGTTACACAAATAAAGGTAGTTGCAGTTACAGATGCATTTCTGAATGGTGATCTAATAGCAATCTTAATGATTACCACACTATAGAAACATAAGTTGTTCCTGAGGCTGCTTCAGGTTGAGAAGAGTCCTGTGAGGGGTTATGTGTTGGTCAGGAGCAGGACAGCATGGGTGGGTAAAAACTGTCGAAGTGATCTCTTCTATATTTCATTATGCTCCTGCTTTCTGCAGTGTGAATTAGGAGGACTGAATTTCAATAAGGAAGGGAAGCAGTGCACTGCACCTCTACAGGGTGAGGCCCAACCTGTGCACAGGAGCCTTCCTGCTATCCAGTCTGTAGTGTGAATATTAATGTCTCATCCTGGGTTGCAGTCCTACAGAGCCAAAGGATGCTACTCCTGCTCAGCACCCATCCTGGTTTGGGCTCTTTTACCCTCTGCAGACCTGAGAACTCTTTTAGTTTTGTTAACACAGCATCTTAAGACAGCAGCGACAAGAGTGTAATTTTTAATAGTTTTCTTCTCACCGTTTTTTAATGGCAGTATTTTTAATGGCACTGTTTTATTAAAACATTTTTCCTGTGGAGAGGAAAGAACCCTCCAGATTTTGCTGAAGGTGGCCTTTTACAAACACAATTACCTATATAATTTTCAAGATTGTTATTAGGAAGTATATGATACTATTAGGACCATGGAAAGTTGGACAAACCCACCTGGTGTGCAAATTTTGTTAGCAGAATAGCTATGCTAAGCTTGAGAATGCCGAGTGTGATTATAAGAGTCAGCTGAGAAATATAAATTGAGAGCTCAGCCCAGCAGTCTCTCCCTTCCTTAGAGATTGATGGCACACAGATGCATGATTGCAAGTAACATACTGTTTGTGGGCCAGTGGTACTGTTTTTTAGGTTTGTTTTGTTTTGCTTTGTGGTTTTTGTTTTTTGTCTTTTTTCCTAATCTGTTTTTCTCTCTCACAAGCTTCCTAGGTTTGTTTCAGGCACTTCTTCCTGCTTTGTAACTGCACTGTCCTATCCCAGGCAAAGTTTTCCTGTTTACAGCAGTGGAACTTGCATTTGGCCCAGCGTCTGGATGTGCCAGATTCGTCACTGCCAGATTTCTGCAGAAGCTGATTCAGTAAAAATTTGGGTTTGAGACCTACCTATTCTAATAGTAAACAATTTTAGGTGATTCAGAGATGAGATTGAGGCATCTTAAGTGATCGGGAGGGCATATGCAGCTTTTAAGTGTGGTCCATAGTTGTCTGTGTGATAACGTTGTGTGTTCAGGGACTTAAATTTTTGTGCTTATCATTTCACAAATGCCAAAGGTGTAACAGAAAGTATTGTTAAAAACAGCAGCACTCACTATCAGGGAATATTGAGAAGCAAAGCAAATAACAAGAAAGGGGGGAAGTCTTCAATGAGAAGTTTAACTGGAGAGAGAGATGAATGGCACATGAATTAGCAGAATAACAGTTAGATCTGGCAAGCTGTAGAAAGTAAATCATTTAGCTGAGCTTATCCACATTCTTTGAAAGTGGACTCCAGAGTCTACATTGTTAGATGTATTAATAAATAACCAATTTTAAAAGATTTGTTATTAGCCTTCTTCTTCATTTGTTTGGTTTCAGTGCCAATCAAAAACAAATCCTCGACATCCACAGTTAATGTTTTTCAGTGTTTTTCTTGAACAGCTGTTTTATTGAGAAGGGGAAAGGAGGCAATTAAATGAAATTCATGGCCTTCTAGCATCTGATCAGCCTGCAAAAGGCAGCATGTGTGGTTTGTGGCTGATGAACTGGCAGACTGGCAGCCTTGGTGTGACGTCAAGTGCACACATCACAGATTTGTGTAAGCTAAATGTGGGCATTCAGAACCCATCCCTCCCCTGGTTGCCATTATTTAGGGGCTGTGGACTTCTTCCTATAAAAATCAGACTGAAGGAATCCAGCCCCTCATTACCATTACAAACTTGTGTGCTTGGCAGCATGGCCTTAGTAACTCAATTCAGCAGCTTTTTTTTGTTGACGCGTTTTCTGTACAGTGCTTGATTTGTCTGGTACAGTAAACAGTAACTTATTGCTTTAATAAGTGACAAATGGATGCAGCTACCAAATGTTAGTTCTCCTGAAGTAAATAGCAAATTCTTCATTAGTTTCAACAGCACCAGCACATTATATTTACCTTAAAATATGTGTTCCTTCAGCTTGTTGTTTGTATGAGCCTTTGGAGTTCTTCTGCTAAAAAAAAGAAGAGATTGAAATAATTACCTCTATAAAATTTTCTATATGCTGACAAATTGTTACTGTTATCTCATAGTTGCATTTAAAACCTGTGGGTGCATTTCAGGCCATAAAATAAGTTTGCAGAAGTGCAGCCACTTGCATTTATACTTGTCTCCCTTGCATCTACTTCATGATTTATTAATTTGTAGAAATTGCATTTGAAATTTCCAGACATCTGAACCTTTTTCAGCATCAAACTGACCACTGATCTTAAAAAAAAAAAATCATCTACATCAGCACCAACTCAATCATTGACAAGGGCTGGAGGAAATTAAACATCTGGGATCTCTTAAGGTTTTTATTTATGCTTTTAAATATTGAAGTGTGTATTGCTGCCTGCCTTTTATGCTTTGAGCATGAATCCATTAAAGAACGCTCTCAAAACACAAGCAGTTGTATAGTAAAGTGATTTGGGCTAGAAAGCTGGACACAGCTATGTAAGCATGGAGGAATCGCAAGGAAGTCAATGACGGTGGTGAGCACTGATTAATTTATTTATTGCTGGCATCGAAGACATTGCCAGATTCTTCCCAAATATAGCAGAATTAAATTCCTAAGAGGCTTCTTGCCAAAAAGGCTTTGCTCTTGCATTTATCTGTTTTCCATGCACTGCACCTTTGAGGTGGAAACCTGTTGGAGATCCTAGTCTTCCATGAAAGAATGATGGCCTCAAACTTTCTCACTATTACAGTTTCAAATAATCCCCTCCTTACACCCTCACCAAAAGGCCTCCTGGGACAGTTTCCTTAGCTCTGCCAAGTTTCATGTTAAGCTGCCCACACTTGAGGCAAACTCCACTAATTCCCTTCAGCTCCTCTGTCGGGGCACAGGTTTAGCAAGTTAGCGCCTCTGAGGTGTTCTGTCACCACAGGAACAGGTAGATAGTAAATATATTGCTGAACACCAACAGGAAATGCTGCTATTGGGCTTTTGGGAAGCTGAGTTGAGGAAAGGTGTGGAGTATTGTTAGATTTTCAGCAGTAAAGCCTTGCATTTGAACTGGAACTTCCAACAGTAGCATCGCTCAGATGTGTTCTCGTGTTTCGGCCTAAATTTTCTGGATTACCGGCTCTTCGTGTTTTTCTACATGAACTCCACCTTGCTCCTCTTTAAACTGGTACTTTCTGAAGAGCTATGTAGGCTGTGGTTTTGCTAACCAAGTACTTGCAGATGCCCCTGACATGAGGAGGAGACCCTGGCTAGATTGGTGGCTCTGGGAGCCCATTGGCAGCGTCCTTTGGGGTGTTTGTACTGAGTCAAAGCTGTCTATGGGCAGGCACCTTAACTAACAGCATGCTCAACACTGGGATCATCAGCATCAAAAGCTTAAGGAATGGCTCACGTTAACTCTCGCTAAGTTATTGTAGCTTATTCTCACTGGAAACAGTCACTAGAGGGGAGGGAGATCTCATGGGTTAACCTGAAGTGTTAAAAGTGTTTTTATAAATCCTGTTTGTAGTGTCTTATGGAAAGAGGAGCTCATTATCAGGTAGCAGTCCTTCTGGAGTGTCTGAGTCTCTTCCAAGCAATGAAGAAGATCTTGGAAAATGTATTCAGAATTTAGTAAATGGCTTGCTGGTTATACTGGAAACTCTGAACACCCTATCTGCAAGGAATTAATTGGAAACTGTGTCCTTTTGCAGGAAGTGGAAGGAAAAAGCATGTACATAAATGGTGCATTCAATGTATGTTTCCCGTAATAGGTTTTATGAGAATTTCCCATTCTTCACTTTTGGATTCAGGGAAATAGGAGAATACTACAGTAAACGCTGAAAGTTAACTTTAGGAAGGGAAGGGAAAGTTTTCAGTAATGGCTTGCCAGCAAATGTGCCAGGCTTGATTGCCCCTGAGCAAAATGATTGCTTAAATAATTTGGAGGGTACACCAAAAGCAAAAGGGCTTGCTGATGCCATGTGCAGTTCCTTTAAAAGGACATCTTGAATTCTGGGGGGGCCTGATGTGAAAGTTCAAGATTTTATAAATTCCTGAGAGAAGATGATTTTCTTAGTTAACCTCTACTCCCTTAATTAACTTTGTTTAAAACTTGCCTAGGATGTATCTAAAAGCATATAACAAAGAAATAACTCAGTGAAAAGCTAATATATTATTTATCAACAAATGTTCACTGGGTTACAAAGATTTGAATATCCTTCAGAATTCCCCTTTGGTTATTGGCATGACCTACACATGAAAATGTTAGCCATGTCAGCATAAAAACTTAAAGAAAAGTGAAATTAGTTGACGTTTCACCAAGAACCTCCATCACTGATGCAGAGAATTACAGTGAATACAAATAATTCCACTGCTGATAATCATTCAAAATCTCAGTGGTGTGGGTTTGTTGGTTTTGGTGTTTTTTGTTTTTTAAGTGACGTTGTGGGATTTTTTTGACAATTGAAATTGGCATTTCTCATTCATGTAGACAGTTGCAGTGTTCTGATAGCTGACAACCTTAATGTATGCTGTGAATGAAAAAGACCTTTTAAAAAATATTGGAGCCAGATCATAGCATGGAAATTCTGCGAAAACAGTCTTTGCTGAGCAGTTAGTTGCAGCACTCTTACTAAATGTGTTACAATTCATTTTTTGTCACTGAGAAATAGAGAAATAGGTACCTTATTAAAGGAGACTACATCCTTTTATGCAAATTTAATGCACTTGGCAGGTTCATCATGATAAATGGTCAGGATGATATAGTTCATGATGTATCTCTAATCTCTTCTGTGAAGATGTTCGTGTCTTGCAGGAAGCGGCCTCTTGAGGGATCAAATCTTTAGAAGTATGTGGCAGATGGTGATGTCTGCAGAGCCTCACAGATTGCTTTGAAGTCCCTCCAAATGTTGCCCACAGTTAGTATGTCTGAGCTTTTGTAAGTTCTCTTGCTTCATCTCTCCTTCACTGTCACCTCTCCTCCTTCCTAAACTTGTGTCCTCAAGTTGTTTTATTGGGAACACACACCGCATTCTTACAGAGTGTATCTCATCTCACTCCCCAGTCCTGTCATATCATTGCCTGCAAAGTTGTTCTTCCATTAGGCATCTTGCATATTTTAAGTGCAGTGGTTTACAACAGGAAAACAATAAAACAGAACAAGTGTCATAGAAAAGCCTATCTATCATTCATGCTTTGTGCTCACTCTCTAAGTGAATCTTTGGAGCCAGCACCAGCATCATGTTAACTAATCATTTACTTATATTAATTGGGCTAACTTGTCTTTAAATTAGCAAAAAGAAATGGTTAAGGTTTAGTGCCACTGCAGTGAATCTGAGGAAATTGACCAATAAAATAAAATAAAAAATGCTGCAAAGCTTTGGAAGATGAAAACCTAATTTAATAGGATACAGCCAATGAAACAGTCACAGTGTAAAAGTATGAAAATACAGGTTGCAGATCTGAACAGTTGCATATTTTCAGATCTGAATATTACTGTTTTATTCAGTGAGTCTTTGCTGATCTGAATTTTGCTGGACACTTGCTTTTTGTGTGAAATCCAGTACCAAATTTCATGTAAAATTTTATACCTGTCACGCTCCCTTGTAAAGTTCACATTTCAGAATCAGTCCCCTTAAGTATTTTTGTTACCTTCTTCACTGTACATAATTTCTGTGTATGAGATTGTAATATTTTTGTATCTAGGAACTTTCTTGGCATTACTTCTCTTTCAAATGCAATTGCTGCAACTTGATCCCTCTAAAATATCTGCATATTTAATGCTTTTTCCATCATGGCCTAATGATTCGTGCTAAAAAACATCTAAAAATCATGTTTTAATATTTCAAGTAATAATTTCAAATTACTGTACTATTCCTCAGTCTACTATTTTTTTAATGAAAAAGAAGCCCTGAGAACCCTACCACAGGCCCGGCTCAGATGTCGATGATCTAGAAAGGAGTTTTATGGACTTGAAATACTCCTTGTTAAAATTCTGTTAGTGACTTAAGGAAAAGATTGTGGTGCCTTTTCTGTCTCTATAACATTCCGTTTGTTTCTGACTATTGCTATATCATTTCATCCCACGGGGATTTATGGAATCACTTAGAATGATTCTAGACTTATAAGAATTCATTTGTAAAGCAAAGTGCTTTCTGCCTTTAGAATGGAAAAAGAAGGTACCAATGATAGTTACAATCTTTAATTTATATATTCTCATGCCTAATTGGTACTTTACAACATGGCCTATCAAAATACTTCTTACCCCTCCAAATAATTCTTGCAGTTCTCATCCAGTCCCAACAAACACTTTAATAGTGATGTATTCTTGTACTATATTTTAAGAAATTATGGGATTGAATACAAAGTTAGATTAACCTGAACTCAGAGTGCTTGGCTGAAATGTTGCCTTTAAGTTTCTTTCCCCTCCCACTGAACCGGCAAACCATTGGTACATGTAAATGAAATCATAAATATTTCCCTCCATCCTGCCTTTTTCATGAGCACAGATTTTTCTGGATGAATATGAGACAGATCTGGCAGTTGATTCCGTCTATTCTGAAACCTTTGGCACATGTCAAAGAGACCGTCAGTACCTAAGAGTTGCTGTGCTCTACCACAGATGACATTAAAGCTTAATTCACAAGACCACAGGAGGCAGTCAGGCTATTAACAGAAGATTCAATTGTTAAAATTTAACCTGTTTTCCAAACCAGCTGTTAAAAATTTGACTGGTTCTCCATGTCTTAGGCTTTCTGGTAGAGCACCTCAGAGACCAATTTGACCAGTTTGAATTTGCAACCTGTGCAGCCTGGTCTAGGGAGCCTGCTTTGGCAGGGGGGTTGGACTAGATGATCTGTAGAGGTCCCTTCCAGCACCTACAATTCTGTGATTCTGTGAATTTTCCAACTTTGATGTTAATTTTATCGTAGATTTTTTTTTTTTTTTTAATAATAGCAAAATAAGAAACTTATTTCAGTGTTACGTTGATAATCATCATCATATAGCCATGCTGCAAACACATATTTAGTAGAGTGGTATCAATCAAGAAACCTGTGTGAGCAGAATGTCCTGAATAGTACATCCAGCGCAAACACCTTTTAACTTGCTGGTGCGTGGATTGCTCTCTGTTGAACTAGTGATCTTTAGAGGAGAAAAGCTGCTTAACTGCGGGACAAAAAAAGTAGGAAGACATGTGTATCTCCCACTCTTTTTTAAAAAAGATAATCACATCACTCTAAAGTAGCTAATAGCTGTGTCCACACCACAGCTGTGTCCATGCAAGGGAGCAGCATGAAGCCATGGCATGAGGGGTTCAGGTTGAATATCAGGAAAAGGTTCTTCACCAAGAGGTGGTTTGGCACATAGAACTGCCTCTCTGGGGCAGTGGTCATGGCATCAAGCTGCCAGAGTGCAAGAGGTGTCTGGATAATTCTCTCAGAGATACGGTCTCATTTTCAGATGGTGCTGCGTGGAGCCAGGAGTTGACTAGATGATCTTTCTAATTCAGGATATTCTATGATTCTATGATACTATTTTTTAATCAATAATGTGTACTGATAAGAAGGCTGTGTGTTCCACTGTGGAAAACTCAAAATATTTACTCAGATGTCTGTTTTCTTTTATAGTAGCAACCAATCTGGACTTTTATTTGCAAACTGTGAACAAAAACGAAGCACTAAATTAGCTGTGAAATTTCCTTTTTAAAAACAATTTCTTTCTTTTTGGGATATCCTTCCCAAAACTGTTGGTTCAGTAAAGGAACACATTTTTAAACTTTAGGCATCACACATGGTAGCTGTATGTACTATCTAGAGTCATTTTACTTGCAGGAATGCCAAGAAATCTCTGAGGGCTAAAGCAGACTCTAAAGCAAGCTTTAGCTGTCCTGGCTGCTTGGGCACAGACATGGAGATCCAGTGCCATCACTTGGCCAGCTTGCCTGGAAAGAGAGATCAGCAAAGGGACAGACTGGCATAGACCCTCATGCTCTGTTCCTGGGAACACTGTGAAAAAAAACAACAACAACAACAAAAAAAAAAAAAAAAACACAGATTAAAACCCAATGGTACTGTGGGCCAGCTAGAAGAGTAAGGAAAATATTGGCAAAGTAACAGCCTTGGTTTTAGAACAAGCCAGAGACTTTTTTTCCCACTTCCATTAGGCAGTAAAATATGCAGTTTGGAATAGTCAGCTTTAATGCTCTCCTTCAAATGCTGTGGATCCCTTCAAGTAAATCTCAGTTTCTTATTCATAGAGGAATCTTCTCCAGGCCTTAACAGATGGGTTAAGAAGGATCACTTGTGATGAGCAGAAGAGTAACTCTTGCTTTTTCAGGAACATCATTTAGTCGTGAGTGTGTACAATTGGCCTTTGTGACCATCGCGTTTATAAAAAGCCCAGAACAGATACATGACTTGAAATATATAACTTGACCATTTTCCATGAGCTCTAATACAGGGAAGAGAAGGTGAAGGACAGAATCTACAGATATATCTGATATAGCTGTAAAAGGAGAGATTCTGTCTCCCCACCTCCATGTAAGAAAATAGCATATAGATGAAAAAAAGCAAAAGGTCAAAAGCTTCTGGGATGGTCTGCAGCCAAAAAGTGGCAATTCTAGTTACTGAAATAGAATAGGCAGTGTGTTCTTAAGTGCAGAATTTCACCAAAAGGAGCAACTGAATACATATTCTATAAAAAGTATGCTTTTGAGGTCCTGTGAATTTCTTGCAGTTGAATCCCATATCACTTTAGGAGAGCATATGCAAAACCAAAATCCAGAAAATTCTCGTCACTTCTCCATCCACACTCTCCATCTGATTTTGTCTAAGACTCTTATTTGAAATTTTAGTTAAAAATAATACTGTCAGCTATACAGAAATAATAAAGTGAGAAACCAGAAATGCTTGCCGGTAGTGCCGTAACTAAAATATAGATATATTTTTAATGATCTGATTTACTTAGCACCATTTGTTATGTAACATTCAATTTGCATAGTGTTTTCTACCTGGTACTGAAAATCTTATTAATTTAGTTTTGGGTTTTTTGGCCTGTGATTGGCAGACTTCTGGGAGGGATTTTCTGGGACTGACTGACCTGCAGGAGAACTTGTAAGGGCTTCAGGAAAGGTAACTAACTAGAAAGAGCGAGCTCTCTGTTGGCTGCCTTTTATCTGCCTTACAGGGGTTGCATGTCTTGCGTTTAAAATTTGCCCAGTGTCTGCACATCAAAAAAGATTGAAAAAATGGTGCATTGTTTGGTTTCCTTGTCATATTTTAAACACTAGCTCCATTGTGTCGTGTCTGGACTACAAACAAACTCATCGTAGTTCTTCCCTTTTGTCTTAACGCGTGGACTCAGAGGTCTTGACAGCGATCCATTGAAGTTCATTAGCTCTGACTGCAAGTTCAGTAGTCTGTTTGCTAACTGATGAAAAAAATACTAATCAAAGCCTTAAAAGATCATCCCTCCCTTCACTAGCAAATAAATAAATAAATAAATGAAAGAGGTAAAAAGAACAGACCTGGATGCCTGAGCTGAACTGCCAGACATTATCTGCTTAAATTCTCAAAGATAGAGAGTGAGATGTACAAAGAAACTCAGAAAGAGCATCCATAGACTGAAAATGTTCTCACATGCCAGTGCTCTCACAGGCTGGCATGTCACAAGAGGTGTTGCAGTTTTGATTTTTAGGGTGTCACAAGCTAACACAAACATGCAAGACTTTAGCATTGCATGAGATTTGAAGAAAATCTGATCCTCTCAGATAAGAACATGAAGGAACCAGGGAAATTCTGCTGTTTCCCCTCCATCTGTACTGCATCTTGCTCCTGTTCAAAGGGCAACATTTAGATGGGAAGTTCACACCTCAAACATTCTCTCACATATAAAATGTTTTGAAAGATTCATTTGGGGTGGGATTGTGTGCTGTGTTCTTACAGACCTTCACCTCTAACATGATCTACCCTTGAGAAGATCTGCACACACACACAGTCTCTTTGGGTAGGCTGCCTGACTTTGTTGCAAGTGGTTTTTCAGCACAGATTGACACAGTGAAGATAACTTTTGCAGTTGTTTTTTATTGTACTTGAGATTTTAGAAGCCTTTCCCTTTTCTGTACCTCTGCGTTCACCCAACTTCATTGTTTCAGTTGAGATCCACTAAAATAAGGATGAAGTTTGGTGACTGGACAAATGGAAGAAATGGAGCTCTCAAGACTGCCAGTGAATCTTCAGCATACAAACTCCATGCTTCTTCCTGCCATCTTTTCTGCTTTTTAGTGCCCCCAAGCAGAGTTCATCCATGGGCTGCCATACCTGTCTTACAGTGAATCAATTTCCTGAGACTCTCCTAGCATGCCTGTCACAAGCCTGGTATGAACACTACTTGCCATTGCAACCAAGCACTTCCCAGGTGTCAGAAGAACAATGCTATCTCTCTTCCTTCCCTGCTGCCGATGGAAACAGTTAGTTTGTCCTTTCCTAGTAAAGGAATGTCAATGGGGTCAGAGAGCCAGGATGGTTTACAATAAGGTTTTGTACCTCAGCTGACTGGGTGGACTTTGTACCCATTGTTGTTTTCTTCCTGCTTGGTGGTGGCTCCTTGCTTGCCAGTTTCCCTTCGCGATCATTGGCACCGCTTAGAAAGGAAAAAGGAAAGGAAGGCCACAAGTGGCCGGCTGCAGGCATGGGGTTGGGGAGAGGTGAGAAGTTGCATGAAGCAGACTGATAAGGAAGAGGCTTGATGACACAGTCTGATAGAGGAGCTGAAAAAAGCTGTAAGCAGATCTGCTGAGAAGTATTTATTGCCTCACTACAAGGTCATGCAGTTTTCTCTTAAAGCCCCGCGGGGATGGGCCATAATGAAGAGAACTATGTGAAAAGCCTAAAAGCAAGGAAGGACAGTTGGTGCTGTGCCACAGACCATCAGAGACAATCATATATGGAGCTATGTGGGCAAACATACATGCTGGGTGCTATAGCTGGGAGCAGGCTGCAGTTTTTACTGCAACTGGGGGCTGTCTAGGAACTCCTCCCAAAGGCAACGACCTTAGTAGGGTCCTTTTAACAGACAGGTCATGCTGCCAGCAACTCCAAAAACATTGCTGAAAACAAATAAATAAACCCACGGATGGTAATTTGCTCATGGCTGAAGGTTTCATTTATTTATTTAGCTCCAAAACATTTAGCAGTGAACTGTACCCTTTGCATGGCAGATCTGAGGGATTTCATCCCTGACTCCTCTGGATGGGCTTGATGGCAGAAGGGAATCACCAGCAGGAGAGGATGGTGCTGGCAGTGTGTGAAATGCATGCCGATATTTCCATGTGGCATATGCCCACCCCAGCCCTCTGTACATGCAGCAACAATGGCGTGGGTTGGTGTAACATCCCAGCATTAGGCATGATGTTTCCACATTGTTCACCTATGGGCAGAAATTCTGCAGGATTTTTGATAGAGCATTTACAGTGCGAATAGCAGCCAGCACCATGTTGTTGCTGGAACAGTAAGCAGCAGAGAGCTGACACTACCAAGGGCCAAAGTGTGCTCTTGGGTTAAATGTTAGAGTTAGGGTTGCTCCATCATGCACGACCAGTTTACCAAGATATCTATCTGTGAGCACTTTGCCTTCTCAGTTTTTGTAGTACAGGATTCCCTTAGATCTACCTTATTTCTTTCTGGAATGAAAATTGGCTAGCCTCTGAGATCTCTTCCTTTCCCTCTCATTTCTTCAATTATTTTCAATCCTTCCTTGGTTTTTCTCACCTTTGGTTTGCAGAAGCTGATGTCCATTGTAGCTGCCAGTGCACAGGATGCCCAGCGATAGCTGGTGATTGATTGATCCTTTGCTGACCCCATGTTGTCTTTCTACATCCCCTTCCCTTTCCGTGTTTCATTTCTGTTTCCTCTTGACTACACAGTAGCTTCCAAACTGTATGTTTTTGGCACTGCTTTGTTTTTAAAAATACTCCAAATTTACATGTGTAGGGAGTTTTGGAAAGGAAAAGATGGGGGCTTTTGTGTACCTCTTATTTTCTGCCGGAGTTTGAATTTCCTTGAATTCCCATAGGAAAGAGAACAACTTTCGCAAGGAACAGCTTTGCCAGGTGAACTGGTAGTTGGATCTTGGGGACTTGCACACCTACTCACTTGTGATATGCATCCAGCAGTCAGAACATCTGTAATCTACTTTGTCTTGCAATTCAGAGGTATTTATTCAGACTGCAAAAAAACGTTTAGTTCAGTATCACTGAAGTATCAGAGGAGCTACCCACCTCTTAATGGGCTTTTAAAGTTGCCACGCAGTGAAAAACTTCCCTTCTTGTAGCTGCTGCTGCAGTGCTGTTGTCTCTTGCCTTTGCTGAGAACTGTGCTGTTTAGGAGGGCTCTGCACAGCTTACATTAGAGATACTTTCAGTAGGTATCTTCAGTGTCAGTTTTGTTTGCTAGACTTTACTCTCTTCTCCCATTTTCTTTTTGACTTTGGATTTGGTTCATATCCTTGTTCTTCCATAAAGTGTAGCCAGAATATCAGATGCAATTCTTTCCACATCACTCCCTGTGACTCTAACTGGTTGGCTGGCAAAATCCTCCATCTCACAATCATTTGCAATTGTTTGGTTTATGCTATACAAATCTCTATAAACAGTTTTCACAAACCCAAGGTTTAGATGTTTGCTACATTTTCTGTTGAACTCTGCACTGTTCAAACTTGAAACTCTCATGTGCTGATGAGATGCCCTGGGAATGCAATACTTCTAAGTAATAGCGTGAAGGGAATGGAAAGCTGATTTATACAGCTGGAGAAAGATTTACCTTTGTATAGAAATCTATGTGTGGCTGTGGTAGCAGAGAATTGGTATAGGAGTGTGCTCTAGCTGCGAGGGTCAATGGCCACCTAAGCTGTGCGGTGTTTTGGGGAAAACTGTAAAAGGCAGAAAAAAAGAAGTGTTTCCTGACCACTGTTCTCACGTGGCAGAAAGTCACTTTGCCTGTGACTTGTTGACTAAGGTGCTGTCCGGATCCTTTTGGCCTTGGAAAGCAAGAATAGAAGTACCAAGAATTTATCATAGATCCGTTAGAAGCAATTACTTGCAATCCTCAGTAACACAATCTAGACAGCTTTTTCTCCATATCTACATATTAGCTTTGGCTTAATAGTTCAGGAGGATGTTCCAGAAAATAGCTCTCATGCTGTAATAATTTCAGCAAATGTTTATTTATGTTCCAGGAATTGAGTGCAGACTGAAGCTCACTCAAATAATAAATATCATTCCCTTACACATGAGCTTATATTTTCTAGAATCTCTGATATTTATTAGCAAGTATATTTAAAATAACACTACACAGAAATGCTATTCCGGGCTTTTTGTCTTGGGCACAGTCCAGCTTAACCCTTCTCTCCCACGCCATTCCCACAGGACTTCCTCTCTTGAGAGCTATCATAGCCTCTACAAGCATCATGGTAAGCTAGCCAGCTCCCCAACAGTTCTTGAACTATAGACTATCCTGAGTTGGAAGGAACCCACAAAGATCATCAAGCCCAACTCCTGGCTCCACACAGGACCACCCAAAACCCAAATCCTATGTCTGGGAGCGTTGTCCAAACACTCCTTGAACTCCAGCAGCCCAGGGCCATGACCACTCAGCATTTTCCACGTGGAAAGCCACCTGTTAATGTAGGTGTGGGAATAGGAAGCAAAACCACTCCTGCTGGCCGGTACGATAAATGATGTTTTGTTAGTTTTAAAGTTAGTCTCCTAAAACATACAAAGAACGGAGGAAAAATCTGGGTATATGGCTATTAAACACACTTGTCTTAGTCTGCATCAACAGAGTTGATAAATGCTGATGTTATGCTTGTATTATTAAATAGAGAATGTGTATGACCTATTGAGAAAAGGAAAGGACTTGCCACTCAGGAGCATTCAGAATTCAGCTTCCACCTTCAGGACTGAATTTCACTTTTAGGAGATGGAGAGCTTAGACAAGGTGAGGGCTGACCCTGTGTACTCCAGACCTGCAGGACATGGGATAAAATACAACAGCACAAATTGTTCAGTCTAGTTAGAGGTTTCTATAATGTGCCTTACCTTGAATTTGTGTTGGGCTTACAGTAAGCAGGCTGAATGGCAGCAACTCTTTTGCTCTGAGCCTCAGATCGTGTAGCAGGAGTGATCTGTGTTTAGGGACTGGGTTGAAAACAGGGTTTCCTAAGGATATTTCTTACAATTATTCTGCTGTAAGACCTCTCTGAGAAAGATTCCTCAATACTACGGTGAACAGAGTTTAGTTTAAAATGAAAATAAAAAATATCTGTATGAAAAGGTAACATTATCCATTAGATAAAAAGCACTGCTTTGGAGCCTGGGGAAAGAATAAACACATCTGATCGCTCTTGTTGCTCTCATGGTCCTATTTTTCAATCTTAAGATTCATTCTGAGATTTCCAGTCCATAATTGATTTTTACAAGTCAAAATGGTATCTCCCCAAATATATTTTGCATTACTCATACAGTGAAAGCACAGTTTATTCTTCCTTCGTCTGCCTTTGTTGTATCCTTCCTTCACATGAGAAAAAATGGAGGATATGACATAGCATTGCCCATGTGATCCTTCCATGACCCTGTGTGTGTTAAGCAATCCAATGAAAAAGCAGGAGGCTGTGTTTTGTACAGCATCTTCTCCCAGGCATTCCTGCTTAAGTCTCGTGCCTGTTGATAGAGACAGGGAGATGCCAGGACTGGAGGTCTGTTCCACTCCACGCCAGTTTGCTTTCACCGTCCTCTCCTGGGTTGCCTCTGGATCGTGCCAGTTGGTTTTGTTAGTGTACTCTGTTGTTTTGTTTTGTTTTGAATCAGGCTACTTTCATTTAAAGTGTGTAACACAGATTTAGCAATGTAAGAATTGACAGTCAGATTCAAATATCTTGGCCATAATGTTCATACTGCACTGAAATATTGAATCTGTTCTCACTAATGAGGCAGTTTTTCACACATTGAGGGAATACGTCTAATGTTGGATCTGTTATATTCTTGAGGAGTGTTGGATCTCTCTCCTCTCCAAGCAGCAGTCCTCATCATTGCAATTCAACAGTAAAATCTTGAAACAGTATTGAATCAAATGGCTTCTTTCCATGCTTTAGTCTCATAAAATGCTGGAAACAAAGCTCAATTGGTCCCTTGAGCCTGAAATGATAATTCATCAATGCTGCTAAAAGAGAATGTATCTTAAAGTGCTAGCATAATTTTTTAGCATGCTGTGTCCACTGCAAATATTATTGGAAGGAAAAAAAAACTAACAGCCCAAAATAAGTATATATCATATGCACTGCCTAATTCTTCCCTTTATCTTTTCAGGTTTACTGTATGGCACTGTCCATGTCTCTGCAGAGAGCCTGTTTAAAACCAACATGCCTATTAGGTTTCCTTAAACCCTTTTTATATGCCCTCCTGGACCTCTGCAGGAGGAATTGAATTTACTGATAAATACTTCAGCTATTTTCTAGCTAAATGGTGGAATTCTGTCCTTCAGTAAAACTGAGGTAATAACACAAATCTTGACTAAAAAGTGAGGTAGTTGGTACTTAAAGATACCAGATGGAAAAAAAAATAAGACAATGTAAAATAGAATTTCTGGTGAGAAAACAAACAGTGCTGTACCAGAAATGTTTAAAATGCAACATTACTGGGTGATTAGCATTTTCCTTTTCTTATAGTTAAAAGTGCTGTGTTGCACATGTGTGTTGATGCAGTTTTCACAGTCAGTAAGTAGTACATTGACTCCTGTATGGAAAGCGGATGTTGCAGAAATAATTATGACATGATGCGATAACCCCTTCTTAAAAATAATTTTAAAAAAGAAGGAAAGAAAGCACAGCAGAACAATACTGCAGTGTTCTGGCCATCAGGAAACAACGACAATGCTCCCACCTTTTTCCTGTGACTTACCCAGAGTTCCTTCCAGGCGACACAGATAACTGATAATGCTGTGGACCGAGTCCTGTGCCAAATGAAAATGGAGTAATTTTTTTGTTGTTGTTAAATTTATATCTGATTAAAAATGGATCTAAGCAACACCCTTTCCATGCAGCTTTACAGCTCTTCTGGATAAAATACTTCTTTGTGACTTGAAGCACTGCATCATTTCCTAGTGTGCTATTTCAGCAGTGGGCAAGCATGAAAAATTATTTTACTTTGTAAATTCATATCACAGAAGTTAACTGTGTTTGAATAAGAAGGTTGTTCCTCCCCTTGGAGTAACATTTTCTGGTTCTCAGGGACTTGACTGTTGCTGAAGTGGCTGGATTTACCAGAGATGCTTCTCAAAGTGCACGAGGCATGGGGGTGTCTCACCTCACAGTAGTTCGAGTGCAGATGCAACCTGTGGTTGTCCATGTGTCTTTTTGGGTACCCTACACCACGTGCAGGCCAGGCTGGGTGCTTTGTTATCTCCTCCTGCACCTTGCAGGTCCACTTTTTGCCAACTAAAGCAGAGCTGCTTCTCTGTCTGCTCAGGTTTGGGGTTTAGGTGAAACCATCAGCTCTGCACCCCCAGGAGAGAAGGGGACTTGCTGTGTTGGCTTGGGGTCCATGGAACTCACACTGGTTCCCATCAGCATATACCTGTGTGTCTTATTCTCTCCATTCTGTAGGGAACTTTAATCCCTCATTTTGAGCTCTGTTCACTCAGTTAATTTCCTCAGGCAGTTTGCAGAGTTATTCATCCTTCAGCCTGTATGTAGCAGCCAAGTTTTCTTCTGGCTGCTTACTAATGAAGAGTAAGTCAATTTATCCTCATCAGTTAAATTACAAATACAGCGAAAACAGAGTAAAAATGTCACCGCATGGAGATGGCTTCTCTTTTTTCCATTCCCTAAATCCTAGCTTATATAAACTGAGATAAATATTTATAAAAAATGCTGGGCACAGTAACCCTCATTTTCAAACTATTTGGACTAGCTTGTGAGATGGAGCTATTGATAACACAGTTTGGAACCTCTGTAAATAGGTTCCTTTTGTACAGTTAGGTCTTCCACCAGGGTTTCAAGCAAATGCTGTGTTCTACTTGAGCTGTGTAAAAAAGAAGCTTGTGAACCACCAAAAGATAAAAGACATCAAAAGAAGGTTAGTTTTCATAGAATATGTTGTGCTTTAAGGGAAAAAAAAAAAAAAAAAAAAGACAATTTTATGCTTACCGGGCAAAACTTCGTCTCAGACCAAGTGTAATTAAAGGGGACAGATAGAAGAGACTTCTGTGCATGGGTCTTCTGTGCACCCAAAACACATGCAGGATGCTAGGGTGCCTCAAGGGTGCCTACCTCAGAGGGGCTGATCCTGCTTCTGCTGAAATCACTGCCAGGGCTTCCCCATACTTCAAAGAAACATGCCCTGGAAGCTGTCCTGTAGTTTGATCTCTTTGTGCCATCCCACGTTGCAATTATTGCTTTTGCTGTAGTGAGCACGCAAGCCAGAGGAGTTTGTATGTTTCTTTTCTTTTCTAAAAAATATAGTGAAGGATTTCAGCCTTTTTTGAAGTTTTTAATAATTAATTGTCAAAAAAGACAACAAAAATAGATGGAACATTAAAGCAAATTTGCAAGTCATTGAAGTAAAGAGCTGCAAATAGAAGCAATGCCTGTATTCTACCTTCAGCTATCACTATAAAACTCATCAAAGTAAACCAGTTTTATTTAGACATCTGGAAAATGTACTTTGACAAACATCCACTTGATGACTGTCAGTGTCTTATAAGGAGACTTTGATATCAAAGATCCACTGAAACTGTCAGAATAAATCATATATTTTTTTATGACAGAAGAATGTTTCCTAGCTGTTATTTCTATTGTCTGGTTGATATGTTTTTAGTATCTCAATACAAAGGATTATTTTTACAAATGTTTTTGTACCTACTGGTGCAAAATAACATTATATTAAGAAGATGTCTTCAGAAGTTAAGCAAAGTAGAAAAGCAGGCTCTGTATTCATGCTCCTCCCAGCACTCTTAATTGTTCTGTTCCCAAGGTTAATGGATGGCAACTTTAACACTTTTTAGTTGCAGTAGACCCATAGAGTTTAGGTAATCCGTCAGAAAACCTTTTCAAACAGATGAAGAGAATGAATCGTGTACTTTGCATGGTGTTGTTTTCTTGCATTTATGCTACTGAAATATATAGAACAGGGCAAAATACGATTAGTTGATTCTGTTACAAATTCTACCCTTTCTAGGGAATGGCTTTTCATCAGACTTATGCAGCATACCTCATCTTAGATACAAAGAAGATAATTAGTCACTGAATAGTTTAAGGCTGAAGGCATGACTGCAGATATCCTTTTTTTTTTTTTCCTCCAAATAATTATATATATTTTTATTCCAGAAAGGAGGTGTTGCCTCACAGTGCTGCTGGAGGTACTGAATACATTAAAAGGGAAGATGAGAGGAATGCCTTGTGGGGACTTCTTGTAAACATGCAGCATGACTGCTTTTTGTTGGGGAAGGCATTTTTGCGACATTCTGTGCAGGGCTGTAGTGCCATATTAAATTGAAAATGCTATGAAAGCCTTAACTATTTAATTCTCGTAATCCATCTGCAAGCACTAAGTGATTAGTTGCAGTTTATCCCAGTGTGGAACATGCATAAGGCCCTGCAAGGTCCTGCTGGGGATGGCTGTGGCATAGGTTCTGCCCATGCTCTCCATCGTTGGCAAAGCTGTGAGAGTAGGAATTGGGCAACCTGGTGAACAGGAAGCTCTGCAAGAGTTCAGCAGTTGAGTCTGCTTGGAGAATGAATTGACAGTAGTGGCTTGATGGCTACAAGCATGCTCACATTGCTTCATTTTAAGCACAGAATTTGGTGTAGTCCTCTGTTTTATCAGTAGGGACGGGAGGCTCCTTACATAAGTGAATTGGAGCAAGAGGCAAACTGAAGTTTAGATTAATAGACACATCTCTAGACTCTGCTTTTCAGCCTTCCTTGGATAGTCTGACTCCTCCTCTGCAGGACTCTACTTGGGAAGTACATTTGATAAAATGTAGATTTCTGCACATACCCTTTTCTGGTACCATATCTCAGCGTCTGTGCCTTGGGAGAATTCTTTGTTTGCAGAGGGGCATTTTACAGGCAGATAAAAGGAATCCAAGAATCTTGAAACTGTTTGTTTTAGGAAGGCAGGCTCCCTTGGGGTGGATATCCTGTATGGAGTCAGGAAGGTATAGGAGGGGACAGGAGATGCTGTGCTTGCAGTGGCTGTAGATCTAGAAATGGATAACGGGGAGGGAAAGGGGGAGCTAATCGCTCCATCTCACATTTAGGCTATTTTTCTCTAAGAAATATCATTCAATCAGTATTGTAAAGTGGTTCTCCTGAGGAAACGGGGTATTTTCAAGTTTGTTTTGTTTGCTGCAGAGCTCCAGAAAGTTGGGGCAGCTTTATCACAAAATGAAGTGACCGTATTATTTTATTATTTACCTGCTAGATGGCTAAACAAGGATTCAGTTCATTTCTGAAACGCTGAGCTATTTCAGAACGATTGCTCGTGATACAGGCAATTACATGTTACGGCTTCCTTGTTGAAGAAGGCTGTTGAGGGAATCACAGATATCAGCCTTCTGGAACACAGCATTGATGCCACCTGCACATGTTCAGATGTAAATACTGGTAACAGCTATGGCATTGCAAGTTAGAAGGGGGTTATTTCTGGTTTTCTTAGATAGCTTTTTGAGTATCCTTCCATGTTTTGGATCAACCTCAATCAGTGTTCCAGTGCAACCAACTTCAGCTTGGCTTCTGAACTGAAGGATACCTTCCCAGGATCCCCGGTGTTACTTACTATGTATGGATTCTTACAGGTCTGCAGAATGCTTAGAGTTGCTTGAGGAAATAAAAAGGAGTCATCATAAGTTTAGATTTTACTGGAATGTGGCAAAGCATATTTAGCAAGGAGCTATGGAATCACTGCAAATAAGCATATGCAGCTAAAGTTCATCCTGCAAGGCAGTATCACTAACTGTTTGACTAAAGGGAAAAGTTCCTAAAGGTGAGGTTCCTCAGAAATATCTTGTGTCCTTGTGATAGTTGGGTCCTGATGTGTATTTGCTGGTGTGTTTCCATGACTATCCGTGTTTGAGCTGAGTCCTTGTATTTAAGCAAGGAGTTCCTCTTGACTCTGGCTCAGTCACTACCTTGACCAAGGGGTGGTGGTCTTCCTCCTTTCCTGCATGTGCCTGCCTGGACTCCTCTGGTCATTTTTTTCTCTGAATGTGGGAGACAGAGAGCTGGTTTCCTTTCTTATTTGTATTATTTGTTCTTTCCTCCAGAAATGATCCTCAGTTGTTTGTTTTGGCAAATGATTTCTGAGAAGGGATCCGTGAGAGAGGTTGCTGGTATTATATTAGCTTCCTCTAACTCCTATCTTCTCCCTCTGTCTCCACCCAGCAAAGTCACCTCCTCTCCCTGCTTTTCCTCTTCTTGAATATTCCCCCCTTGATTTCCTTGGTGCATGCTGTTTTGTTGTTGCTGCCTGATTATTTCTTTTTGTGGTCCTTTCAGTTACAATTTTTTCTGCCATCAACTTGGTGCTTTTCTAAGCCAGGCCAAGAAAGTGAAATAGGTTACCTATTTCACTACCCCTGTTTAGCCACGCAGAGACTTAAAATGTTCAAGTTTCTGTCTGTGATTTGTCAGCCTGTTATCAACTCTCTTTCTGTACTTTCCAAATTCCAATTTTGGGAGACTTGTTTTCCCCCCTTTATGTTTGATTCCTGGGAGATAGGCTGAATTAGGCAGAATAAAATCTTGGCTTCACTGCATGCTCTTTGCTACAGAGAAGTGCCCACACTTTTCATCTCCATGACTCATATCGTACAAAATTAGTGCCTGCAGAGCTCTAAGATCAGGGAGAAGCTGCAGTTCCCGTAAACATTCTTAGCAGGCGTAAGCCACTGCTGACACTGAAGATGGTGACTCTCTTTTTTGGGCTTGTTCCTGTTGCACACTGCCTTTCTTATTGCCAGAAGAAGCGTTTGTGTAACTTTCCAAATGGGAGAAGGATCTCAGGTAAAACAAATGGGGAATAGAGAAAGCCAGGTTTGATATTTTTGTGTCAGACTTTTTTATTATTTGATCTTTCTTTTAAGGAAGTTCCATTTATTTTTTTTTAATCTTTTCATGAGTGCTGTGATGATGGAGAATGCTTAAATCCCCTGTTCACTGTTGCAAAATGCCAGAGAAATTGTGCAACATTTTGCATTATAAATCTCTCCAAGCTTTCCTATGGTAGCCAGAGACCTTTCATAGTTTTTCTTCAGAAAACACAGAGTCCCTGGGAATTTCCCCAGCCTTCCATAGACACACAAACTCACACCAGCTACAGATTTCTTAAGAAAAAAAAAAATATATATATATTATTATTATATTTTTTTTTAGCTTTTACCACATAATTGTGGAGACAAAAGTTACTATCTTACAAGAATTCTCTGTTGAAAACCGTTTTGATCTCAAGTGGAAAATGAGAAGCTTGACATGCTCAAGGCATTATGTCAGCAGCTATTCCTAAATATTTTAAAACAGAGGATAGAAGTTAACATAGATTTTTACATCTAAGCCCAAACTGGTCTCCTTATTTGAGTGAACTTTCAGAACTGTTACAGTTTCTAATAACTGTATATCTGATCTGAGTTCTTGTACTAAGTGACTGTCATCCAGAAAATGGAAACTTTACAGTCAGTACAACTAAAAATATTTAGGAGTCTAAAGAGGTACATTTTCAGTTTTTGATTGAGCAATATGTATATACATATGTATATGTATACATTTCCTGGACAGATATACTTTCCTGGACATAGTTAACAGCATGATCTAATACCACATTAAAAAACAAAACAACCCAGTAGAACAAAGAGTGTAATCAGCCTGTAATAATCTAAAAGAAATCATCTTAGAAATCTGAGGTGACCATGTTTCATTCAAATTTGCATAATTCTGCCTATTTTAGAATTATGACATAAGAGAAATTTACATTTATCACCACAGTATTTTGAATTCAGTCATGTTTTTAACGCTTGAAACAATGCGTAGCGTTCTCCTTTGTTTAGTGATGTTTTCCTGAAGATTTAAGCATGCTCCTAAATGCTAATGCAAGAGCTAGTTATACTTGAGTTGAATGTTAACAAGTGTTTGATGGCGCATATTCGTGAAATAAAATTCAGAGTAACTTTCCTGTGTACTTGCTTTGCCATGTTGTTTCTGAAGTACATCTTACAGGTTCTAGGGGTAGAGAAGAGCAAGCGGAAATTAGTCAGGCTGGGCGGTGTTGTTTGAAGTTCAGTGCTACATAGGACTGAAGATCTCCGTCACTCCTTTCCCATTGGGACAAACCAAGGCTAGACGCATGGGGATGCCCAGGTTAGCTCTGCCCCACCTGGAAGCAGCCCACCTGCAGCTGATCCAGAATAAATGGGTCATGCTTGAGCTCCTCCAGAGGGGCTTGTTCATCTCTGCCTGCTCCCTAACTTTTCTCTGAAATGAGGATGGCTTCTGGTGTTGGGGGAATCAATTCAGAGAAGTGTGTGACAAACAGTTCTTTTGGCTGTAAAGATTCACTTTAGTCTACAGGGAAGCACTTTTCTCTGTTTGGAACTGTTGGCCCAACCCCTTATCCTCTTTACTCATTCCTCTTTGAACACCGTGCTGGTGGTGAGAAAGTTCCTTGGTTCTCTTGCTACCTGTGGGCAGAGGTACCAGAGAGCTGTATCCATGCTCACCAGGCAGGACAGAGTTGCACAAGGGCTTGAAGCCACAGGCTGGGCTATAGAGCCTAGAAGAGGAAAATCTGGATTCCAGCCTGGCTGCCAGCACGGCAGCCACCTGATTGTGGCAAGCTTCTGCAAAAATGAGAGATGGAATTCACCTGACCAAATGTGTATTTGGCTTGGTTACCTCAAAGTTACACTTCTAGTCTCTGTTTATAATAACTAGAGAGAAACATGTTCTCATAGCAAACAATTTATCTCCTTCTAATATAGACATTTAAAACAGATCAGGTGAATTGCAGCCTCAGAGCATCTCTGTCCCTCCACTGACTGCAAGGAATTTACAGAAGCGGCTTATGTGTAGATGGATGGCTACACTGGAGGAGCCTGGTTAGTTGAGATAAATCTTAAGGAATTCAATGGGTATTTTGAGAACAGCACTTTATAATTCTGTTGCCTGAATTTTCCTTTTGGCATCTAAGTCATTTAGTGGATCTGAGTAATGTCACCCTACAGGATGGGACCTTTGTTTCCTGGAGTGTGATGTTTTCACGTCCAAAATTGCACCACATGTTGCAGAGTCTGGTGGAATTTACAGCAAAAAAAAAAAAAAAAAAAAAAAAAAAGTAGCACGGAAAAGACATAAAATGGCAGAGAATAGTTGTCTACTGACTTAAATAGTGAGCAGATTTTGTTTTGTGCAAGTCTTTGTCAACCTGAGCCTTTTTTCATATCGTTAACGTGCGTATGTTATTTAGATTGGGGAAAAAACGCACACAGATCAGTAGTCTTGTAGCCACAAAGCTGGGGTAATATTTGCAGTGTCTATCAAGTCATTATTTCCTTTGAAATACTGCAGCCTGATCTTGTGAATTACAAAAACAATTTTGTTTCCAGACTGGGAAAATAATGGCTGATCATAGTGCACAAGCCTTCCCACCAGCAGAAATGTGGCTGTAGCACACCAGGAGCAAGTTCTTCCCTTACAAGCTGCTGAGCTGCTGCACACTGGGTCATAAAGAGGCGTACATAGAGAAAAGGGGGAAAAAAATAAGGAAAGAGGAAGAATAACTGCCTGCTATCCAAACAGCTTGGCTGTAATTCTGAAACTAAAGGTGTGGTGAAGAGAAGTTATTGCGCCGTTTTCTTAAATAATATCTGAATTTACTTCTGGTTTTATTTGCTTGTTATAGACCTCTTATGGAAATTATGCTTCTGCTCGAGAAGGAATGAGAGAATTAAAACTCTGAAAAAGTGAGCTTGGAAAAACATTTTTACATTGCTGATTGTAGCACAGTTCTGTTTCCCCGATATGGCTGTGCCATGTCCTGCAAAATTCCTGTATAGAATTTCAAACCATAGAATTTCTCCTGTTTCAAATCATAAAATTAGTATTAGGATACCCATTTTTCTAAAATCTGTAAAGCGATGTGAGTCTTGAAGGTCTGTAAAGGTTTATTTTCACTGGAGCAGATCTAATAGATGCTAATTTGGCTGCAGAAAGGAAAACATAAAACATTTCACTGTTAAAAACAAATCCATATCCATGTAACAGGTGTGATCATAGGGTTGGTCCTGTGCATTGGTGTGTCAATGACTGTTGCATATCAGGAAGCATTACACAGGGCCGAATAGGACTGGTGATTAGAGACCTCTTTCTTCTCCATAGATTATCAGAAGGCTTTGTTGAAGTGAAGATTATCACTTCTTTTGTGATATGCGATGGCATTGTTGTGATATGTTATCGGCGTCATTCGCAAATTCAGAACTTAGGTCTAAAATAAGCATCTTTATTTTTCATTGAAACAGTAATGGCTCAGTAAAAATGGGCTTGCAGTTTTAAGAGAGACAGATAGCCATTATTACAAGCATCTGAATAAAATAGATTTACGATCAAATAATCAAGTTTCAGTATTCTGTATGTGTTTGTCACAGAGTCAAGGACTGCAGTCCCCTTGAATCCAACAAGAGTCCCTTTATTAGGGCTGTAATATTAATCATATTGAATCAACAGGTGAAAAATATGGTCATTTTATTAATTAAGCCTCAAGAATTAATTTTCCCTATATTTGAGTCATTGTTTTGGGAAAGAATAACAAAAAAGTTCTGTTTGTTATTGGAAGTTGATCCTGCGTAGTGTCTTTGTTTTATCCTATTTTTTTTTAATTATTATTTTCTAAGCTTCACACAGCAATTTGATTCTGATTTTGTTAATGCTCAGCCTATTCAGAAGGGTAAAATTACCGGGGTGAGCTTTATTGTTGTAATGGAGGTCTTGAGAAATTGAAATTGAGAAACATTCTAATGCATCTCTGTAGAATATTATCTGCCTCGCTGTCGAATGCTTTGCTACCTTGTGCAGAACATGGCACTTAAGTGGCTTTTGGGGCTTGATGCGTTTATGCAAGTGTTTTTCCTTTCTGTCTCCTAACACAACAAAAAGACACTTGAAGCCTCTTCTTGGGGCTTATTTTTATTGTTAGCTTAAATGCAGAGAGACTGACGTCCACCACAGTGCGCCTGTAGGTGTTTTTTTCTAATGTAGACCTTTTGATGATTTTCAGTGAGAAATTCTCTTGCTGATTAATTGTTGAAATGAAGGTTTGTAAAAATCTATTGTAGTAGATGGAGTCAAGATTAAATTAAACAAAATTAATTTTGCAACTTGTTGTAGATGGAAATTGTGTGTAAGCTTATATTAGTCAGTCAGGGAACATAAATTTTATTGTGTGCTTTAGCCAGCCGGTCCTGAGTGCAAATGTTGAACTGCATCTAATGAATAATCTAAGGAATATACTCTGAACAGTTGCAAACTTTGTATGCTGAGATCTGTTCCATGCACTGTTCGTTGAGCAACTCTGAAGAGTAATGGCAATAATAATTATAGGAGCCTGTTTGCAGATGGTTTCTCAAGCAGGAAAAATGGTTCAATGCTCCTGTTAAATTATTCCTTATTTGCCTTGTCATACTGTGTGGTAACAGTTAATAATATAATGCATTTTAGTAATGGGTTGGGTTGGGGGATTTTGCTGTATTACTTCCTCTGGCCAGGCCATTCTCTTCCATTAGCCCATTCTCAGTGGTTTCTTTGTTTATGAATTCCATCCAATGATTGTAGGCTGAATTGAAACTCGGCTTTCCTACTACATCGAAGTGATTAAATAATGTCTTTCTGAGGACACTTTTCCAGTAGATCTACTAGTGGAGGGTTTTGTTGCCATTTAGTTCAGTCTTGGCCCAAAAGCTTGGTAAAAGCTATGCTGAAACTCAAAGCTGGAGATGGATGTGGATATCCGTTACATGTTTTTCAGAGAATTTCTGAGCTCCTTTTCTGACCTTTTGATGCTATAAAACACTTTAACAAATATTATGATTGAGCTATTCAAATAATCAGATTTAGGATAGTATTAAGTCAGTTTAAAAATACATCAGTTTTGTAGTTTAAATACGAGACTTTACACCTCACTAAGCTTTCCTATTTGTATTTAACTCATCTATTACTTTCTGCCAGAGAAAATATTTAAGGAAGTTGTAGAAAATTGTATCTCCTCTTAGCTGTTTATTACAAGCTGATTGATGTAACATATTGTGATAATGTGATATTCAGGTTTTTTTTTAAACTAATACAGTCAGTTCGCGTCAGACTTTATAAAAATGCTTAAGACAGAAAGAGTATTCAGATACATCCATCTGAAAGCAGAGGAACAATGTGCATTAGAGTGAAGCAAGAGGAATTTTAGTGTATGCAGTGGATACTGCCGCTTGCATAACAATTCCCTTCACTCCCTTGCTAGTGAATATTCATATTCCTGTAGTAGGGTTCTTTGTATTTACTGTTCTGTGTGAGATGGCATCCAAGCCCTCTAGCGTTTTATCAGAGTAGACATGTCATTTGAAATGTTTTTCTGAGCCTTCTTAAACAGAACAAGCTGAGATGAGCAATATTCTTGTACACCTCTCCTAAAACTCCTTAAAATGAAAGTGTAATGCTATTGACTCATATACAGCTTCCATATTCTGTAAAAATCAATTACATGAGCTGGACTTTGCATAGGAGCGAAGGCGAGGAGGGTGGAGAGTGTGGTTCTCAGGACGTATTTGTACTCCAGCAAGTGAACTCCAAGAATGACCTGTATTAGAAGAATAGTTTTCAGTGTAATAGCCTGCAGGAGAGGAATGTTACACAGAAAGCAAATTATATATTTTATAGGAAATTCCATTTAAGGGTCCTAGTTATGGTATAGCTGGAGCTCAAACTTTGCAGTAGCCATCGCTGCTTGCCTGTAGAAGCACAGCCTGTAGCTTTGAGTTATAACTGCTTATAAAATATGTAATCAATGTGATTCCTGGTAGTCTGTCCTGCTCAGCTCCTGCACCCTTGCCTTCCTTGCACCTTCCTTGCTCCATATGCCTTCCTTCCTACCTCTGCTCCTACCTGAGCCTTCTTTCCCTCCTGTTACTACATGCCAGCAACTCCTCACCTTGGCAGGTGAAATGACACCCAAGAGTTGCATGCAAATTTAGCACACTTTATATATTATATACAGCTGAATTTGCTACATTCCTCTAAGGCAGACTCACAAAATGATCCGGACCCAAACCAGAGCAGTGCTGGGCTACTCCCTGGCTTTGCAGGGCCACTGGCCGCTCTGGGATGGCCAAGCTGCAGCTCTGCAAGCAGAAGTCTGGGCTCTCCTGGACCCAGACCCAGGCTTGAGGCATGAGTACAACAGCCCCAAGTGCTGTGTCTCAGAACAGATTAAATACCTCCTTCTGTATTGAAAGGGAGGCAGACCCACCTGCATAGCCCTTATCAGCTGGCTCCTTCTTAAGCAGTTAGCTGCAACAATGTTTGTGTGCAAACAGTGCTTCTTTGAAGTGATCAGGCAGCATAATTAAGCAAAACTGTGTTTTCGAAGCACAAAGTGAGTTTCCTCTTTATCCGGTGGGAAAGGAGGAAGCAGTCATCAGGCATCACACTTGAGTCAGAGGCTCATGTCTTCTGTAGCCACTCTACATCAACCATCTAATCAAGGCACTTCTTTCCAGCTCGCAGTTGGAGCCAACCCTTGACAGGCCCCAGTGCACTGCTGGGACAGAGAAGGCAAACAGGGAACTAACAGGCTGTTCTGATAGGTTTTGTGTGCTGCTGCTGGTGGTGCAACCACCACTGTGAGGTCAGAGAACATACGGGGTCAGAGATGGGCACTGGAAAGTCCATTTTTAACAGTGTGGGAGCTTTCAGGGGGTTTTGAGCAAAAAACACTCATCCCGTGCCATGGGGGAAAGCTTCGGAGCTGAGGCAGAGCTGAACCATACAGGACCTCGCGATGAGGTCTTCACCAGGATTCAGAGCTTACAGTGGACCCTGCTAGATACTAAGCCACTTTTCTGTGCTGCCCATGTATATTAATTTTCTTTGGTACAGAAAGGCAGAGTTTTTGTTCTCAGTTTAGAGTCCCACAGGTGTTTTTCGGGCACTGCTTGCCCTTCCAGCAGTATGCAGTCAGTATGCTCGGGCTGCAGCATGCCATGTAATTTCCTAGGTCGTCATCCAGGCCCCATTTCCTAATAAAACCCCATTGCTATGTGTTTCAGTCAGGACAGGGGATGTTTAGAGCAACAAATGGGACCTGACTGTCTCATTGCTGTTGGATTTCCTCGGCTTTCGAGTATCAGGAGCATGGGCATCCTTTTTCCTGATGTAGTTGACATACAGGGTTGAAAGGAATGACTTTGCTGTGAGTGTTGTCAATAAAGGTAATTTTAACCATTATCTTTCTATAACCTTATCTTAGCTGTTCAGTGTGGCAGGATTACATTTGCTATTTGATTTTATTGCTGTCTCTGTTAATTCAAATCTGATTTTTGAAGCTTTATTACAGTATTCAGCAGCCATTGTATTTTATAAATATAAATGACTTATGATTTGAAACACTTGAGTGGGACGTTATAACTTGTTGTTCTGTATTTTGAAAATCACATTTTCATTATTTTGTCAGGCAAACAAACAAACAAAAATTGCCTCTACCAGCAAATGAACAGAATGATTTACCTGGCTGGCAGCTCTGTTATTGAATGAGCCAGCTGAAATGGTTGCTTTGAGCATTTACACAGGCAGTGCTCCTATCAGAAGTAATCACTCTTAGAAGCACCCTGTCATGGTGTTGTGTTTCTTTTTTCCCCCTCAACACATCAGCAGATACAAGAACTTATTTTAGAGATGTATGTGTAGAGGTGGTGTAAGGATAGGGTATGTTTCAGATGGCACCAGCTGCCTCTGATGCAAGAGGAGGGGAATGCAATTACTTCTGTGGAAGTCTGTACATATTTGCCAGAATTTATAAATGTTTACAAGTAACTGGTCTTCACATAAGCAGGGCCCTCAGGGAGTGCTAGGCCCCCATCTGCTGGAGAGTTTTATGTCAATTCTGGTGATTTTTAGGTTATTTTCCCTGCATTTTTCTCTAAGAATTATCATCACTTGGCTTTCTTATTTAAATTTTGATAGTGCCTGAAGAGGCAAAGGCCTGATTGTTCAAAGTACTCTGCGTACATATGGTGAGAGACAGTTACTCTCCCAACAAGTTTTCTATCTAAACAAACAAGGTTAATGGAGCTGGGGAGAAGCAGTAACTAACTCCTCATTTCACAGAGGAAGCACTAGAAAGTGAGAGGAGCTGAGCACTGAGCCCCAATCCTGACAGACTCCGACACGCTCCTAGCGAGGGCAGACATTTGTGGAAAACATTTTCAAGTTGAAAACAGTTGGAAACATACTTCAAGAAAAATAAACATTACAATCTGCTTGGGTAGCTAAGGAGGAGAGGCACAGAGCTTGGCATCCTAGGGGTTGTAAGGACTTGCAGCTACTTTTTTACTCTTTGGGGGCTATTCTGTGGCTTCCTCAGTAAGTTTGGTCATTTGGGGAGCTTAATTTACAGTATTTCCACGTGGTGGTGCTACGTAGAGCCATACCATTGACTGGGGTCTCACACTGGAACTCACAGAGCAAATCCTCGCCGTGACCTGGCTATGACCATGAGGGGCTTCGTTCCTCAGTGGCTGTGTGAGGACCTTGAGATGTCTGCCTCCCTGTTACTGGAGCAGCTGGGGCAGGCTCAGTCAAGGAGATTTCCACAGGGCTGCAGTAGAACAAGTGGGAACTCCTAGGATGTGGCTTTTCTTCTAGGCACTGTTAGCTGGGATGGAGGAGAATGGTGTAGAAGGATGTAACCAGGACACGCAGAGCAGTCAGGCTGGTACAGAATTTTCCTCCTCTGTCCTCTCTTTCTCCCAGTGTGAACACTGCAAAAAACAGCAGTGGAAGTTTTCCTGAGACCTCCTTTGTAGCTCCCATGAGCCAGCTCACTGCAGTGTGTTCCAGTGGTAGGAACAAGATTAACTGTACACTTGAATTTTGCACACATCTTTAAGGGCGTCTTTAATTATGAATGCATAACAGGTTACAGTTAAAAATCAGCATAAAACTGGGAAAAAATGAAACTTGAAATTGTGACCAGGTATTTGTCATTAATGGGAAGCTGTTTAAGGAGATGAATCTTACTCTTATCTTTTCCTTCTCTGTCGTGTAAGAATAAGAGGAAGGGTCCCTCACAGCCTGTGCATTCCAAATTCACAGACCTGAGCTTTCCAAGTTCACGGGGCAGATTGAACAGGGCAAAACATCCAGATTTTGGAATTCTTTATAAAATCTGCTGTTTCTCCATGACACTGACATCAATCTAGTCTCAAATTGTCTAATCTAGTCCTGTGAAAAATAGTTAAAGTTCATCACAAAGAGTAGTTTGAACAGCCCATCAGGGCTATGGATATGGCTGCCAGGTTATAACGTTGGGCTGATTCACAGAGTAAATGAATCATATGCAGGTAGAATCCCACTTACTGCTGCAAATCACAGTCACTTTGAAAGTGGCTGGATTCGCCTGGTTCTTCTGAAGTCCTGCTTTTATTTTGTGACCCAGCGTGGTATAGAAAGGATCAAACAATCTCTGTTTATTTTGGGGGGGGAAGAAAGGAGAGAAAGTGTACTCAAACCATGAAAGGGTTTTGGTTTCTTTAAAAGAAGAAAGGCAGTCTTGCTGTAAGTTTGGTAAACTGCATTTATGATGCTTGTGCCCACTGGTTTAGCTTGTAACAGGGGAATGTGCTGTGTTTAAATACCCAGAAGGAGTCTGGAAGACAGATTTGTCCTGATAGCTTGTCACTTACCCAAATGGGTAGTGATAATTGAACACAGGAGGCACTTGCAGATTGGCCTTTAGTGACAGTGCTGATGGTTACTGAAAACATCTCATGGTGGAACTTCAGTGCCTTTTCCTCTGATCAGCTGGATGATATCCCTGGCAAATGCCATATGCACCATTCCTAACTACATTTTATCAAGATATTCTCAGGTTAATCCATTTCCCATTTTTTAATGTATTGTACAACTGTGCACATATTAAAATGTACAAAATATTAATGAAATTGGAGAGGTATAAGATAGGGATGGATAAACCCATCCTTCAGAGGTTGCCTCTAGCTCTGATGTCTCTGGCCAATAGTGCAGCAGGCACATTAATTATATCCCTGGTTTAAACCTGTTTTTCAAACCTCGCTGCCCTTGATCAGCATTATACTGTGAATGCGTAGCTTTTAGCTGTCCCTTCGGTATTCTGCACCATAGGACTGCTCTGGTGGAGTGGAACAAGATGAAGAAGAGAATAACTTCTTCAAAGAGCAAAAAGTCACAACAGAGCATTCAGCTACCAGAAAGCCTCCCAGTCTTTCTTAATTATAACATTTTCATTTGTATTGCTTCTGGGTACTACTTGCTGCAACTTCCTTTTTATTTACTTAATGCTTAAAAAAAAACCCAAAATGTTTAATACAAGGGCTGCTCTGAAAGTAATGCCTCCTGTTATATTATGTCAGCCCATGATGTCAGAGACTGATGTTCTTGTAAGGGCAATAGAGGTTGTAGCTTCCCACCAATATTTTGTTAGGTGTTGTAGCTGTGTGACAGATGTCAGCAGAGGGGCAGTCTGTCAAAATGGTCTCTGACATGGAAGTGACTATGGAACAAAAGTGTGTCATTGATTTCCTTCATGTGGAAAAAATGGCACCCAGTGACATTCGTTGATGCTTGCTGAACATTTATGGAGACCAAATAATGGATGCCAGCACTGGGAGGTGGTGGGTAGTATATTTCAGCAGTGGTGACAGAGATGTGAAAGACAAGCCATGTTCCAGACAGCCATGCACAGCTGTCACACCGTGAAATGAAGAGCATCTTGATCAGCTCATTCACACAAATTGCCTGATTATGACCAGAGAACTGTACGGAACCAAATACCAGCTTTAGTGCACTGGAAATGATTGTGGCAACATTGAAATACTGCGAAGTTTGTGTAAGGGGGTCCCAAGAATGCTTACACAAGAACAGAAAGAATACTGTATTAAAGTATGTCAAGACCTAAGGAACCAATATGAAGCTGAAGGTGACAGTCTCCTGGATCACATCATTACTAGTGACGAGATGTGGTGTCACCGCTACATGCCAGAGTCAAAGCTGTAGTGGAGTGGTGATACGTGAATTCCCATCAAAGAAAAAGCTCAAGATGCAGTCCTCAGTGGGTAAAGTGATACTCACTATCTTTTGGGATAGGAAAGAGGTGACCCTCTGGATGTCCTGGAACCCAAACAAACCTTCAACTCTGAACACTACATCGTGATGCTGACTAAGCTGAAAGCTTGAACATTCCAAATCAGGACAGAGAAGATGGCAGTGTTTCTCTTAGCAGCACAAAAACGCCAGGTCCCATATCAGTTTGAAGACCGTGGGGCGCATTACCAGTCTTGACTGGACTGTCCTACCACATCCAGCGTATAGTCTGGATTCAGTGCCTTCTGACTTCCATCTTTTTGAGCCAGTGAAAGATGGACTGTGTGAATAACATTTTCCAAGCAACGATGCCATCACTGCATCTGTGAAACAGTGGGTCACCTCCGTTGCTGCAGATTTTTAATAGTGCGGCATGCAGGCTCTTCTTCATCGTTCGCAAAAGTGCATAGCTAATGGTGGTGACTATGTTGAAAAAGACCGTTTTGCAGCTGAGAATTTTTGTGTTCTTTGTTGTATTTTCCACAGAAATAAATAGGAGGCATTATTTTTGGAGCGACCTACATATTATTGTAGGGCACTGCACACGACTGCATTAAAACAGTAGAAATCTCAAGGAAGAAGTCTTATATCATTCTGTCAAGTAACTTATGAGAACTCTTTTTTTTTTTTTTTAAACAGTTTGTGGCATGGTTGAGTGCCACATCATAGATGCAGAGTACCCATCTCACCTGCAGTGCTTTTTCTACTATTTGACCTAGTCCTTTCCCTGCTTCTCTCTCAGGATACACAACACTGCCTGCAATGGGTGCCCAGGTTGCTTATTTGTAAAACTTGGAAGTCTAAAGAGCTGCTGAAAGTGATATTCAGATGAAGCTAAATTGCTGCTAAATATTGAATTGAGCAGTACATGATGAAGTCCCATGTGGTATTTTATTATTAATCACATCAGGAGGTTGTAAAGAACAATACCGATAATTAGTCAGCCTTCTAACCTCACAAAACAGAGCCTATTCATTATGCTACTCTTCATAGTGTGTTCTGTTAAGAACATCCTGTTGTCCTCATCATATTTCATGACATTTGATGTATGGAATCTGGATGTTAATAGAAGTATGAATTAATTTATACAATTTTACTGAACAGGTACCATGAAGTTTATAGCAATTAAAATACTGAGGTCGAAACCAGTATTCAGTAGGTTAGTGTGTGTAATGTGAAGGGTAAATTTTTGTTTCGGAAATGAGATCTTGCATTAATGGATGATAGAAAGATTTTAAGAACTTAGCTGCACTTTTGCTTATGTGGTTATCCTAGATGTAAGATAATCAGGTTGTATGTTATATTCATATCCACTGCTTCTAAGACAGATGACCTGAATGTAGGAAAAAGGTAATTCTAAAATATAATGGTAAGAATTTGTGAGACCATTAGCAAGCCTACAGTGAAGGCTTCTTTTTGGGAAAGAATCCTTGTACAAAAGAGCTATTAAGATCTGTTGAAGTAAATGGAATTTAGGCATATACATAATATTAAACACATTATTAATCATGATCAGAAAGTTTATCAGAAAGGATCAGGAAGTTAGTAAGTTGAGTCGAGGGAACATGTGTGAATATGTTCCTCTTGACCTGTCATGGCTACAGTATATGGTATGTTGCAATTGCATCATTTTCCCCAAACTATCTGGGAGTAAAAGAGCCAGGGGATTTCAGTAATGGAGACTGGCTTAAATTCTCAAAGCTTAATTTTACAATCTTTTTTTCAAACTTTTGAGGAGAAAGAGGTTTTTGTTTTCATTATGATTGCTTTTTTCCTGAGAACATTTTTTTCCACGTGTCTGAGATGCTGAGCTATACTAGTGAGTCTCTTCGGTGTCTGATAGGCATTCAAAAGCACTGTAAACTATAGTTATTTGCGTAAGATGCAAAGATAACGGAATTAGTTGAAAATGCTCTGTATACACGTTGCGTTTCCCTAGTTCTACACAAGTATAAATGGAAATTTTGCTTACTCTTTAACTAATAATTAACGCACTTTATTTGTTCTGGGTATTGATTTTATACCAGGAGTAAATTCAGTCAATCTTTTTACAACTATTTTTCTTTCTTTTGTTTTTTGGTAGATAATAAAGTTACAAGTCATGGCAGAGCCATTCAACTGTCAGAAATGAGCACACACACCAAGACAAACATAATGAGAATTCTTTTCCCCCCAAATTCTTTGCAGACAGTGGATGACAGTCTGATCTGCATACCTACATGTATATAATGGTTGAATTCTGTACAGGTTGGAAGTAAGAATCTTCTGACAGCACAGTCAGGTGTCTGAATGTGGATTAAGATGCCCACTGAAAGGTCCCAATGAGGAATCATCCAGGAGGACAGTGCTACCCCCATTAACTGCCTTGTGACTTAAATTGAGTTAGAGATGTGTAAAGACACATGAAAGCACTGTAGGGTAATGGACATGGATGTGAACCTATGCAAGCTCCAACTGAAGTTAGTAAGTCAGAGAGCTGATGTTTTCTTCTGTGAGTGAGCATTGTTCCTGGGGCTGGGGGCAGGAAATGGTAAAGAAAAGCATGCTTGGAGCAGTGCTGGTTAGGAATGATGTCCCACTGCTCATTTAGATCATTAACTGTTTGTCAATACAACAATTAGTGGGCTAAAGATTCCATTGACCACATGACAAGAATCAATATACACAGTGCTTGTTAGTTATTTACCACAGAGTGTATTAAAGCCTATGGATTCACCATAAATCCTTTAAAGCTATCCTGCTATGATCCTTGCCACAACATGCATTGACACATCAATAAATCCTTTTGACAAGGGCGATATGTGAAAATCGATACCAGTTTATCAGCTATTTCCATGTAGTCTTTTCTACAAAGGTTTAAAGATCTTTTCCCAAAGCTGTGTAACTGACAAGGTGTAGGGACAGATCTTGTACCCAATAGTGACCTTGATTAATGCTGTTCACTGAAAGAATTTTATAAATCCCATACAGAGGACATAAAACTGTTGTGATGAGATTCACAGATTGGAAAGTGCTTTTCAAAGCTATTTCTAAAACTATTTTTGTTGTAAAAGTGATTGAACTTTCTGTATGCATACAGAATGAATTTGGCTTTTTCCCTTGAAGATTCTTCTGCTGATAATTTTTTTTCCAAGTGTTTCCTTTTCACTAAGCCATTTTCTACATGTGAAGGCCATCAGCAAAGGCTGTGCTGTGTACTTACTCTACTCTACGAACCCTGTTGAATTATAAAAATAGATTTGAGACATATATGAGTAATGTAAAAGCACACAGTTCAGGCAGAGTAGACATTTTCAGCTGTTTCTTCTTTAGCACTTGAGGAACTTTGAGCTGATCCATTTGATTTCAGGTGTCAAGCAATCTTTTAAAAATGAGGCTCCATAGCGGTTAGCTTTCCTGTCCAAGCAGCAGATTATTTAGATGTGTGCAGTGCTTGTCTCCACGCACGCTTTCCTCCAAACTTATTCAGTTGTTTTATCCTGGAGATGTGTGCATGAATTATTTTCCTACCAAGTTCTAATTGTCCCGGAGAATGTACTGATATTGGATTACTGGAAAAAAGGAATCTCCCTTTAAACAGAGAACAGTACCTACTTTAATAACATTGTAATTCTTTTTCAAACTTTCTTTTCCCTCCATTTCTTGCACAAGGGATGAACAGTTTGTATTCTGAAGCAGGAAAAATATTTAATTAGTTCTGTATCTTGCATTCAGGGGCATATAAGTCATGCAGCGGCTTAAAAAGCATCTCAAACCCCACAGAGAGGAAAGGATAAGGAAGCCTATTACATGGCTCTTTGGGAGTACCTCTGCCAAAGTCAGCTTTGATATAAGCAAATCCAACTCCCACTTCAGTCAACGGGAGCTGGCGTTGCTAATGGTAGGGTTCAATTCTGCCTCCATCGTATAATTTTTGCTATGAAAGCTGAATGTATTGTTACAACTCGGTGCAAATGTTTCCTGAAAAGTGCTCTGCAGAGATATTGGCCCTAAAGGAAGGTGTGATAATGCTTTGGCATACCTTGTGATGGTTTTAAATGAACTGATGCAAAAGTGCTGTAATGCTCGTGATGGGAGATTGTGCTCTGTCAGTCTCTGCACCCCGTGCTATGCAGCATTTTCTATAAAAATCTTACCTAAAGCCTCTGCACTAAAATCTCCATTATTCTGCTACGCATATCATATAATCTTATACATTGCTTTATCTGCCTTTTTTTCTCCCTTTATTTTCCTGACCTCCTCTTTATTTTTTCTTCATGTTGTTCCCTCTGATGAATCTCTAAGTACTGATGAATGTCTTGTATTAAATGGCAGTAAAATGCAGGGAAAGCTGTGCATTGTTTAACTGCCTTGTTTATTGTGATAAAGCCATTTGAATGGCATCCCCCTCCTGGTTTAAATACACGACCTACCCTTAAAACTTACTGCAGAATTTTTCACTTTTTATGAAGGGTTTGTTAAAACCTTCTCTCCTTCTTTCTGTCTTTTAGAGGGGAAAACTGCATTTTAATTCAGGGCTGCTCTTTCTCATTAGGGTAGGTAGTCAGGATTTCTCAGCACACAGCCAGGATGGGCTTCTGGTATGTGCTGTAGGGACTGCAAGCTGGAAAGGGAGCAAAGAATGAAGAAATGGGTGGAATAAAATCCACATAAACAACCGAAGAACAATGATCCCTGAATGAAAAACAAGGTAGAGTAGCCTCAGGCAACAGATAACCCGAGCTGGAGCTGACCTTGGCAGCATGACAGGGTCTTTACATAAGGACAGAATCCTCCAGCAATTTCATCAAGTTTGCCCCAGTGTAAACCTTGCACGTATTGTTATTTTACATCTTCTTTTCTTTTTTCCTGCTCAAGTGTATTTATTCCTCAAGTGTGTTTATTATGGCTAATGCAAGAAACTGGCTAAGTATGCTTGAGCTCTCACAAGTCTCTCAAACTCCGGAGTACTGATGAAATTCAGGATTGCTTTTTGTTGTTGTTGTTTCAAAACTCTCGAGCCAGGGAAAATTAGCTACAAGTTCTGCACCAGCAGGGTTGAATTTTGGGCATGAGAGCAGTCTTGCTTTTCATTTTGGCATAGGAACGGAGTATATCTTTCTCCCTTTCTGCTGTGAAAGTGCAGTGAAACTAACAGCAGAGGGTGGAAAGGCAGCCGTCTCAAGCATGTCAGTTGGCAGCAGCAAGACCTTAAGCATGAACAGATTTGTTGAGGCAGCTTTCCCAGCCTATTCAGTAAAGGCAACCAATTCTGAGCCTTGTGTACTGGGAGCTGATGGAGTCTATTAAATATCCTCACATGAAACATGCTGGGGCCAGTGTAAGGGAAAGAAAGGAGTATTCATTCACAGACTCATGATCAAAACTGTCAACGGTTGTATCACAACAAGGCTACTTGTTTGACTATTCATTTGCGAAGGGTGCATCTTACTTTAGAATTGTTGAGGCTGCATGAGATTTTCATATTACAATAACTTTGCTGTTTCTTTGCATGAGGAATGATTATGCTGCTTCATCCTGGCTGATTAGTAGAGATGAAATTCTGCCCAGCTGAGAGAGAAAGATGGCTTGGTGCTGGCTTTTTACAGAATACCAGGTACCCTACGCACCTGTGCACTTGTTGCATGAGAAGGACTTTTAAAAGTGACAATATATCAGCAAAGCCAAATGCTTGTGAACTAAGCTGTAGAGGATAAAAACGTTACTGCAATAGAATATTGTTTGATGTTTTAGCAGTTTTAAATGTTAATATCACTGGAGGGAGTGAGATGTAAATTAATTGTTGGCTGTAGAAGGAGCGTTTTTAGTATTTGAAGCATATTGTGTACATCATTATTTAAGACAGATCAACCAGTTTCCAATATGTTTGTTTCTGAAAGAACGAGTCCTATAGCTTTAAAAAGCAAGCTGGTGAAAATGCTATTAGTTTGCAATGCTGCTGAAAATAAAGAGGTCTTTTGGTTGCATCGTTAGAAAGACTGTTGTCATATGGCTAGACTGAGGAATCATTGCATGGAGTGCTGTTTGGTGTTTTCAAGAGCGGAGAGACATGTTGTCAGTGTTCTGCTGATTGCACCCATCTTGATCAGATGTGTTCCAGATTCTGCAGCACAGGAGGTGCAGCGGCAGAAATCTGTGTGAAAAAACCCTCTAGGAAATATTGCTGCATGAATTCAGACAGAGAACCACCAGGTCCCTTCAGAAAATGATGGTCCTTATAGCTGACAATTCGTGTTAGAAGTTTGAACAAACAAATAAATAGCAAAGAGCAAGAAAGAGGATTTCAGAGGCAGGATTTGTTTGGTAGTGAGGAAGATAGTTTTATTCCTGCCATCCAATCTGACCTACTTTCTTTGCTTTAGTTGTTTCACTCTTTTGCATGAACAGTGATCTCGCATGTGTGTTAAATAAGTAGCAGAGTTGTGGCAAGAAGAGGTTACGTTTCAGTAGAAAGACTTGAGAGAGTTTGTAAATCCACTAACAAACATATCTGAAGATTGAAGTCTGACAAAGCTGCATGGATATTTAACTGGTTTAATGAAAAGGTGTAAAACCACACCAGTCAGTGACGTGGGAGGCAGTGTGAGTATTTTGTTTTCAACATAACTTCAGTTGTTGCACAACAAAAGCAAACCACCATTTTTCAATTTGTGTTGGCACAGTGGGATGACGGAATATTTTGCTTCTTTCCAAGTATATGAAGGTAAAGTGCTAAAAAAAAAAAAAAAAAAAAAAAAAGCCTTTTTCCTCTAGAAGTAATATTTCCTCAGCTTCTAGGATCTTAAAAAAACAGACTTGAAAAAAAAAAAAACCAGCAAAAATCTTGATGGAGTCCAGGCTCCTTATGCAGTCTGCCCATCACTTGTGTTGTTCAGTGTGTGGGATTGACAAATTCCCAGCATCCTGACATCCCTTCCATGCTCTGAGACACAGCAGGTAGGTTGGAGAGGGGAGGGGCTGGCTCTTAAAGAAAGGTCTGAGGTTCTCCCAGGCATCTAAAGGACTTTGAGAGGTGCCGTTCAGCAGTGTTAGTAAAGCTGTATCCTCATGTTTAAGCTGCTCGGATGCCAGTGCAGAGGAGGGACAGCCGTCAATCACTCCTAAAATCTTCCCTGCCCTTTCTGGAAGAAACTGATGTCATGATTCATCCTTGCATGAGGCAGTGCTCATGTTTCCCTGCTGTTTTATGCCTCGACGCAGAAGGAAGTTCTTTGTTTTCTCTCCCCTCATGCTCTCTCCTTGCAGTCCCATGCAGGGCTCAATGCAATCTGGCCCTTGGTGGAGATTTGGAAACCATTTGCTTGCTCTTGTACAGCTTTCAAGGCTTGCCAGCAATACTGTGGGACGCCTGGAAAAAATTAAAGCGTTACTCTATCCTGAAACTTGTCTCTGCACAAATGCTATTCTGGGCTCCCATGTTTATTGTTTCTCCATAATACTCTGTATGAAATTGGATGAGTTTGAAAAGAGGGGACCAAAAAAAGAAAAGGAATGAAAAAGGAAAAAGAAGAGGCAGAACCCCTAATTACCTGTCCAGCAGCCTCCATCCATGAGCAGCGTGCCTTGATAACTGAGCTACAACAGGCTTCAGCGTATCCTTTGATAACTATTTCAACCACACCACTAAATAAAAATACCTCTGGTAAACACTGGTAGTATGCACTGCTGGTATAAGGAGTCAAAAACAGCTGAGAAGATCTCTACTGTACTTGAGTTTAAAACTTTTTTTCAGCTGAAAAACCTGAAGCTACTTGACAGCACGTTCCCAGAGCAAGCCTATTTGTAAAGGTCAGTAAATTGACTGGTTCATAGAGGAAAGCTGAGGTCTGTGAAGTGTGGGGCGAGGGGAGCGATCTCCTCTGAGTAATACTTTCTTCAACTGTATTTCAGCATCATTATCCAGCCTGCAGTAACTTCTCCTGTGCAAACTGCAGAGCAATTCTCCACTGAGCCCCCTCATGGCAGTCCATGTCACCCCCATGCTTAGTTCATTTGTAGTGAGCCCCTGGAGATTTCAGTGTTTTCTCTTTTTAAAATTCAATGAAGTTCATCACAAACTTTCCTTTAGAAGCTCTGTATGTACTCAGAGAAAAAACACATGGCACATAGCTTGACTTTGTGTTTTGACACGTGGCAGAGAAGTTGTGCCCTGCTGAAGGAGTCCCTGTGCAATTAATGCAGACAGGTACATCCCAGCTCCTGATGTAAGGGATGTGTGCAAGAATTCTTCATTAAGCTCAGCAGATTCATTAACGGTCAGACCTTGCAAAGTGCTGAGGAGCCTTTGAATCTCTGGAAAAATGTTCTGATTCTGTTTACAGGCAGAAGTCAAAGAAGTGAGCTTAATCGCCTCTCCTTGAAAAAAAAGAACTTCTGACCTACAGAGCAGTGGAGACCTTTGAGCTACTTCCCAGGGAGCTAAGGGTTAGATAGCTTGGGAGTGTACTTATCTCCTTAAATATAATTCATAAAAGAGATCAAATTTAATGCACTTAATATTTGTTTTGAGCATGCAGTCACAGTGGTGAGGCACTGGAACAGGTTACCCAGTGATGTGGTTGATGCCCCGTCCCTGGAAACTTTCAAGGTGAGGCTGGATAAGGGCCTGGGCAACCTGATCCAGCTGTGGCGTCCCTCTTCACTGCAGGGGAGTTGGACTACAGGGCCTTCAGAGGTCCCTTCCAACTACAAGGATTCTATGATTCTATGATCTTTTATTCTTCTGATTGCTCCTATACAGCGTGTCGCGGTAGGCTTCTGGGACAGGACATTTTGTGTGAGGTTCCTCGGACCTGGTCTCTGTCTTCGTCTCAGAGCCATAGCAGTGGCTGAGCTGTGGGCATGGAGTGTGTCTGGCAGCCCTGCTGCAGCCCTGAAGCTGGAGTTCGCTGTAGGATGAGGTGTGGCTTTGCTCCGTGCAGCAGAAAGCCCACTGCCCCAGGCCTTGCTCAGTCTGAGCTGTGAGCCGCTTTGCTCATCTTGCTGTTAGCAAGGCACCATTGAAATGTAGATGCTTTCCCATTTTTGAACATCAGTTACAATATAGACATTGAATTTGTGGCTGCTTGCAAATGAAGAGAATTACAGGGCATTATTTGTTACAGTCATCGGTAGTGCTGATATGCTCATTACTTCTAGTTTTAGAAGTCCTCTTGGCCCATGTCGAAAGGATTTTTTCAATTTGATGACATACTGCAAAATAAAATAATGCACTCTTAAAATAATGCGCAGTGAGATGACTGCCTAAGTCTATCACAGAAGGCTATGCTTTCACTATCAGAAGCATCCATAATCACGTTTTGCACCATGTTTGTGCTGTTTGGTGGTGTACTAGAAGAGGTTTTACTAAGATTTCTTGATGTTCTCCATCATAGCACTGTTTGCTATGATAACTTGTTGCTGATAACTTTGCCAGACTTTAACCATTTGGCATCTTCGTGAGCTGAAGCTTTCCACGTTGGACTTCTCCTTAGTTAAATCTGTTTTGGAAAATCTCAGCAAAAGCAATTCAAACATTTCCAGGCATTAGGCAAGGGGAAAATATATTTGTTTTGACCACACTGAAAAGCTCTGGCAAACCTTACTCTGAATAGCTGTAGCATCCTCCCCCCCACTTTGTCCCCATCCTATTGTTTTGGAATACAGATCTGAAATTCGGCAGGGGAGTAACCTTTGTCTTTTAACATTTTTATGAAAGGCATTACATTGGACAAAGTTACAAATCTTTGAGAAAGTTTAATGAAGGCAGGTGGGACAGTAGAGTTAGTTGAGAAAAGAAATAGTGCTATCTATGTTTGGTGCCGTTAGGAAACAAAAGGGAAAGAGATATGAAGAGAGAAACAGTTGATGGGGAATGAGACACTGGTATTAAACTAGAAAACAGAGGGAATGATAGGATATAGCATTTCCTGAGCAGAAGACTGGGACTTGGAGTCTTCATTTGCAGAAGAAAAGATCTGGGAGGGAGATGTCTGCTGTCCTGTCACCAGCAACAGATGCTTTGGGAAAAGACAAATGGGACAAACAAGGAAACAACCGAACACTTTTTACTGATGCATCAGCTCATCCTGAGCTGGAGGTTGCACCTGCAGCACTGTGTTTAGGCACTACCAGTGCACTCTGCCTCCACTGAGATATGTTTTAAAATTTGTTTATGCTTGTGACTTCTACAAAGCTCAGCAGCAGTGAGTTCTGCAGGAATGAAAAATTACTTCTTACTAAGTTTAAAACCAAGTGCTAATTTTATTAGGTGTCCTCAGATTTTTTTTTAACTTTTTTTTTTTAACTGAAAAAGCATTCACAATCACAGTCAAGAAAGTCCAGAACTTTTATGTCATCTAAACCTCAGTTGTACCCATCTCCAGTTGCTTCTTTTCCAAGCTGAAAGCATGTGGTTGGCCTTTTTATAACTGCATATCATTAAGCCAATATTTCCATGGAATTATCCATAATGGTTCAGAGATTTTTGTGCCGAGTGATAATAGCCAGGGTCCGTTGTGGTTTAGATCTAATTAGGATTGTTTTCCCTCATATGCATTACTTTGCATTCATCAATACCCTCTGCTGTTTTATTGTTTCGTATTTCAAGGCTCTCACAACTCCTTGCATTAATATTGACTATCCAGAGTGGCTCTCTATGCCCGGCAAACCTTTTCATGCTATTATCCGTCTTCTCTTCAAAGTCCTGAAAGAATACACCTATCATCTCAGGTCTTTGGGAGATCAGTTGGTAGATTTCTCTTTTTGTGAAAGCTGGCCAGTTATTTCTACCCTTTGTTTGCAATCTTTTAATGATTTATTAATCAAGTCTTCAGTTTTCCTTTATTAAAACTTAACAGCCTTTCAGAAAGAACTTCAACATTGCCAGTTAGAAACTTGGAGATGCAGTAATTCAATTGGTCTATGAAACTTCAGTGGGCACCTTTTAGCTTCTATTAAATTCTTTAGTGAATTATCACAGAGTATCTTTTAATTCCTGCTTTCTTCAGTGCCTGTCATGACCCTCTATTAGGAACAAGTCAGGGTAAGAGTGGAAGAGACTGTTGTCTGAATAACTCAATAGTCTTATTGTGAATAAAATTGAGAAAAAATGTCCCCCAGTTAAGATGGTTAAACACTAAGCTGAACAACTGGTTTCACTCCTAATTGTGAGGTATTGGCACATTGATGTGCTGATACCACACAGGTTTTCGTAGTGTCCAAGACCTTTGTTGGGTTATTGGCTACAAACTACAGCAATTTTACAAGATTCAAGTATTGAATGTTGTGTTGTTCTCCAAGAAGTTCCAAGTGAAAGTAGACACACATAGGTAAATGGACAGATAAATCTATGCATGTGAGATCCTTCTTCTGAATATTATTCAGAATTATGTTATTATTACTGTTATTGGAAAATTGCTTCTTTTCCAGGCGGCAGCAGAACCACTGTCCACTCTACTACAGAGCAATTGCTTGCAAATGATGAGGCTTAAATGTTGGCAAAATAATATCTAAACTCTCAAGACAACTCGTGTTTATAAATCAACACCAGCTGTTCCTGTTTATGCAATGCTTTGTAAAAATAAAAGAATAAAATAGAATCCAATATGACAGCTCATATACCAAGACTCAGCTTTCTGCAAAAACAAACCAGGCCATTAAAAATGTGGGGTTTATTTCAGGTTCTAACAGAGCCAAGTGGTCTCAGGATAATAAATGTAACTATGTTTCACTAATGCCTTTAGGCATATGGCAGCTACTTGGCAAAGAGATTCCTGAAGTTCAGCCATTAGAGATGTTCTCTTCCTGTCCCTCTGGAAGAGCAAAGAGGAGACCTTCTCATACACAGTACCTCTCAACCATCTCTTAGTCGTATTGGGTTCAAAATCGCCCAAAAAGCCGAATTCTGATTTCTGTCACACAGGTTCTGTCACAAAATGTGACAGGATTCTGTGAAGTTGCTGGGATTGCTTTAGTGGAATTGCCCTCAGGACTTAGCCCTCAAATCTCTCTCACGAGCTGGGTATGTAATTCTGTTGAAATATTACTCCTTGCATAATTGAAAGCTCTTGGGTTACTTATTTTGGTGATTATTTCTCATGCGTGGAGTGACCCAGCTGACACAGTTAGCTGGAACCAGTTAAGTGGGAAAAAGTGTAAGATTTAGTCCTCCCACAGTTAGGTGCCTGGCCCCCAGAACAGGACAAACAAGCTGGGAGGTTCCATATAAAGCATATGTGAAAGCTAGGCCTCTCAGCATAGTTTCTAACAACAGATTTGCTAAGCTCACTGTTAAGCTCATGGTGGGGTGGTCTTTAGTAGGGGGGGATTATTTTCTGTTTTGTTGTGAAAGCTCAGCACTTCTCTAGAGCTGGGCCTCACCTGGCACAGCTTTCCACCCGAACCCCTGAGGATGGGAATCTGAAATTCTCTTTTCAGAAAATGAGCACAGACGTGAGTGCTATTTTTCCTTTTAAACTTGTGGAAAGGATAACAGGGACTGTGTCATTCCCTCTGCTAGCAGTTTGCACTGGATTGCCACTGGTGAAGCAAAATACCTGAATGTCTCCACATAAGTGCACATTGGGTCGCATTGCAAAGCAGTCACGGCACTTGTGAGCTGGATTCGTGTCCAGCTGAACTGAAGGAAGTACTCCAGGAGCACACCCAAAAGTGTCCTACTGCTCTTTAGCATTCAGTCTGTGAGCTTGTTGAAAATAAACCCTTCTCTTCTCCCCTCTCACCCCCCAAAATCTGTGTATTGTGGGCAGTGGATCATCAGCATCAGCTGATTTGCTCCTACTGGAACTTACTAATGTGAATGTGCCTACAAAGCTTTCTATATCGAAAGCTCTTGGTTAGTGTGGATGAGGGTGTACTTTATTTGACCCAATCTCGTTTAGGTGATAAAGGCATTCTTTGGATCTAGCTTCCTATTCTTTTTGGACAGCATACCTGTAAGTTTTACATTCACGAGTTGTTCAAAAGCAGATCTTAAATTTTGTGGCTGCTTTTGGAAATTGTTCACTTAAGTGTTATATCTTACCATCTGTTGTTCATGAATTGTTTGTTACAAATTTCCTGTCTCTGTTCAGCATTGCTTCCCTGGCTTTATGGTTGGTCACCTTTATTCTTAATTTCCTCATTTTTTTTAAAGCAAAGAGAAATCCCAACAGAACTTCCATAATGTGGCAGAGTAAGTAGTAGCAGTAGTAGGCTATCATGCTGTTTTTCCTAATCCTTAATTCTGCACTGTCTTTCTTTATAAGCTACCTCTGTCTCTGCTGGAAATAAATTTAACTTAATCAGAAAATGATTTTTTCTTTTAGTGATTGCATTCATCTTGGCAAAATGCCCCTAAATTCATTGTTCGCAAACATTTGCATGAACTTTGGTTGCGGAAATATACAGAAACAAATGAAATTGAGACCAGATTTGTAACCTCAGAAATTTCCTACAAAAAAATTTTTTTACATTATTCAGCCACTGCTCCTGTTGACTATTACACTACAGACAACTACCTGTAGATCTGTCATCAGTCTGGTGGTAAAAAAAGGCATTAAACTGAATAGTTGAGAAGTGGGATATGCTTTCTCTGCCTGAATTTCATGGACCTTGCTTTGATTGAACTGTTCTCAGAATATTTACTGTTCAAATGCCACTTTTATTTCTAAATAGTATATAGCAATAATTGTATACAAAAGAGTACCGTAATTTTTGGAGGGAAGAGTTTGCTTGATGTTTGTTGAGTGAGTTTAAGTGAACCAAAAGGGCTGGATAAAATAAAAAATACTGTTCTGTTAGCAGAAGCTTGGTCCCAGAGTGGAACAGAAGAGCTCACCTATGATGGCCCTCCTACTGAGTTATGTGCAATATCTGGAGGACAAAGACAAAAAAATTGTGAGATCTCAACTTTGGTGTTTGGAGATTTTCTGGGGCATGATTTTATAGACTAAACAAAACACATTATTTTGGAACTCTATTTTTAGCTTATTTATTTGCTACTTGGCAGACTCCTAGTCAGGAGGGGATAACCCTGGCCCTAGTGATAAGTTTTAACAACTGCATGTTTATGCACCAGTAGGTATCAGGAGGTCAGTCATAAAAACCTGTCAGTTTGTATTACTTCTCTGACTTCCTATCAAAACATGAAGGAAGGAGAGCTGCCATCTTTCTTTTACTGGGGTTGGGTAGTTTGCATGAATTAGATAAAATAAACCGTTTTTTCTCACGTTGATTTAAAATGTTCTACCTTTGAGAGCTGTAGAAAAAAAATTCTCTGTGCTTTACAGTGAAACAGAGATACAGTTTTTCAGTGTGAAAGCACTGGAAATAATGTAAGAGACTTACTTCTTCTGGTGCTTTTTAGAAACACATTGAAGTGCTCTGAAATGCTTGTGATGTTTAGCATTGAATTCTGATCAGGTCTCTCCAAAGAAGTTCTGTTTGGATATTAATTAGCTGTTAATTTTTAAGTCATACGCAAGAGGGAATACTGGAAATTGCATCGTCTTTAATATGTTCAGGTCACTTTCTTTTGATACCAATGCTGAAATCAAAGAAGCTGTATGAGAAAAAGTGATATCAAAGATGATCACAATTTCTTCTGCTCCAAATGAAAAATCTGCACTCTCTTTAACACCCTGACTCCAAGTAAGCTTCCATTTTCCTAATATTGATGGCCATGAGAATGAACATCTGCAATCACAACAGGAAAGTCATTCAATCATTCTACCCAAAGCAAAGCCAAGCTCTGAAGGATCATATGATTGGCTTAAGTGTCATTGTGTTAACAAAAAAAAATAGTCTGGAATTCCCTTTTTTCCTTTGCTTAGATTTAAATGCATAGCTACCATTAAGCTAGGCTACAGCTCTTAGGAAAAATAACACTTTGATATCTACCAACAGGACCTAAGATCTTAGATTTCAAATTATCTTTTAGATAGGAGAAGCTACAGAGTGCAGATCTACAGAAGAAGAATAGAAGACCTAGTTATTCTGGTCTTGTACCAAGAGAGCAGATCCTGAAGACTGACTGTTTAAAATGTTAAGCTACAGTGTCTAACCGAGTACTCCTAGCATTGTGCCATGCAGAATGGACACTCCTGCATCTTGTATGGCACCTGTTGATGTGTAGTAATTTCCTTGGAGGTATTTACAGTAGCAGTAGTCAAAGTGAATAACTTGTATACTTGCTTCTCTTTATTTCATTTTGGGGTAAGTTACTTTGGGGTTTTTCTCTCTCAAACTGACAGAATAGAGGCCCTAAGTTTTGACCTACTTAGAAGTACAGAAGTACTTTGATTAAATCAAAGGTCACCTAGCAAGAGGACACTTTCTGGGAATGAAAGTCTTTTTAAGCAGGAAACATCAATTCTGAGAGAGTGGTTACTTCGTCCAGTACCACCTTTTCACCTTACATTTCTTAGGAGACGTTTTGTATGCCCAACTGCTATGCTTATTATCACAGGAACACTGTGGAACATCATGTTCCCATTTATGTTTGCAGGGCACTGCTGCTTCTGGTGTGATAGGTTACATATTTCCATATGTGTGAGATTCATCCTGTGTGACTGAAAAAATGCTTCTTCCTTCACATCCCATCCTGAGCACTGGAAACAATTGGTATATATCATCTGACAACCCACAGCATTGCATGTCTGAAGCTCACTGTAGCAGTGCAGTAGAAAATATTCAGCATCTTTGCAGTTTTGAGGCCACTCAGTGGGCAATTTGGTATCACCTCCTTGGTTGCTACTGATGAGTGTTTGGAGTGTCGGAGGAGGGATGAAGAAAACGCTGACAGGCTAATCTTGCCTGTGGTCCCTTCAGATCAAGGGCCATGAGCATTTTCAGTGAAAGATGGTTAAAGCTCCTTTGATTGCACTGGTTCTGTGAGTCCACTGATGGTTAGGCCTCAAAGGTCTAGTCAGAAGACAGCCAGCCTGGATCTGACCCACGCCAGATGCTGAGCCTTACTGAGCTAGAACATTTTAGGGAGTCTGAACAAGGAGTTTCTTGCTTAATACAAAGTACATTTGATCTTTAAAGTCTTCTGTCCTTGGTTACGTGCGCTAGATGCATAATGGGCTCTGTGTTGACCCAGCAGTTTCTGCTGGCCTTCTTGCAGCTCTCAGACATCACATATTGAGGAGGTTATAAGAAGATCGTGTTCATTCTAGACTGCTCCAGAGCTAAAACGTGATTTTAAGAGGCAAATAACCTGATCCAGCAGATGCTACTGGAGGAGCTAAGAATATCAACAGAAATGTGAATGCATGCACGTGTGTATTGAAGTATCTGTAGAAAAAAAAGTGTTCCAAATCAGAAAGTGGAAGGAGAAAGAAAAAGGAATTTCTTCTGGAGCAGACAGGTGATCCTTTGGTGTGTCTCACAGAAATCAGGTGTGAACATCAAATTGATTGTGGAGAAATCTATGTGGAAAAGGAGAATACTAAGATTTTTGAACACTGAGCACACAAACCCACAAACCTCAGAAGGGTCATATGAGATTTTGATACAGTCTTTTATTGGAGGACCTAGATAGATATCCAGCTGTGATTAATTTTATAGGCTCTCAATAAAAAGCACATAGAAACATTAGAACATCTCACAGTGGTTGTCACTGCATTGGTAGAGAGCAAGCTGTGTAGTCTGGATCCGTGTGAGGTCCCTTCAAACCTTAACCATGCTGATATTCTGTTATATTCAATGGGTTGGGCTCCTCTAGTTAAGACATTAGCACTGAATCTTTTCTGATTTTTTTTTCTCACTTTCAGATGACAGCTCCTCTGGCAGTTACACATTCCCAGGAATGGGACGGTGCAGTTTCTTGGCTTTGTAAAGGGTACTGCTTTTTTTTCAGGCTGTTTAGCAGTCTGAACACAAATCTTCCCAGAAAAGCTCTGAAATGGTAAATGCTCTGGGTTTACAGCACTCTTGAGAACCACATAATACTAGGAAAAAAAAAAAATTAGGGTTCTGAACACAATTATTACTTATTTTAGCTAGAAATACAGAGCTTTAGCAAACCAAACCAAAACATAGTTAAAAAATAACATGAAAACAAGCCCCACACTATATGCTTTGTTAAGAAATTAGGATTTAGATCTTTGAAGGTAGGTCTGAGCTGCCTGAGAAGTTCATTCTTATACATAGCTGCTTTAAATTATTTCACTCTCCTCTGCAGCAATTCTGTGCATGATTCACCATGTTATGCAAAAACGTTTTCTTTCTTAAAATAGTTCTCTGTGTGTTTGAGCTTTCTCCCAGGTTTCATATTCTTTATGGTTTTAAAATATCACCACTGATATTTTTATTTGGGCTAAGATATGCGCCATGTCTCTAGATCCTGTTCATTGAAGAAACTGGGGAGGAAGGGAATTGGTGTTCCCAAAGCTCTGCTTTCTCTTGTCAGAAAATGCTTTCACCTGGAAGGCAACAAGGGTAAAAATCCACATCAACAATCCTATGTGTCACTCACACGGCTCTCAGATTAATGTGAAAGATATACAAAAGAAAGACATGTTAGTTTTCACAATCACTTAGTTTATTGGCTGACATAAGCACACCAAGAGAGTTCATATTCTCAAGGAAATTCAGAAGCTTTCCATAATCAAGGCTTCCAAATTGTCACATGCTGTCATCCTTTTTTATTCCACTTAACGACCTATGATTTTATTCAAATAAATTTAAAAAGAATTAGAAAAATAGAGAAGGCCAAACACTGTCTATCAAAAGCTAAGAAATCTCAACTGAATCAGTGTTACTGATGATCTAACAGGTCCACAACATCTGAAGTGATAAGTTGTAGTTCATAGGAGGCTGCTGCTGTGATGAAAAGATGTTTAAAATTTCATTAGATGTTTATAGACTCAGAGGTGAGGACCCACTGTATTATAATAAACAGCACAAACAATTTTTATTTTTATTATAGAGGATTAAACTCTGACCTGTTGTGATCTTTCGACTAAATCATATCAGGTCTCAGCTACAAGGATAACCTTAGGGGGTGATTTCCCTGACATACATAGTTCACACTTGGCATTGCTTACTTAGTTTAAATTTAGATTTATACATCTTTCATATTAAAGAAGTACAGCAGCTAGTAACTCGACATTCTCAGTAAATAACTGCTTGTGTTGCTACTAGTTGACTGACAGCAAATGAAATCCTACAAGGTTTTTTATACATTTTGGTGGTAGTGATACAGCTAAGTGGCCTCTTGGTAGGTAAGAGCTTTGTTTGTCTAGGGTTTTAGCATAATCATTAAATCACAGCTTTCTCTAATTGCTTCAGCAACAGCCAAACTCAGTTGGATGGGATTCTACAGCAAATGGAATTCTGTCACATTCAATATTGGTGTTTGCTTTATTAAATAGCATTTCTCTGGGGACCCACCTAGTCTTTTCAGAGTTTTTAATTTGTTACAATATGTAGTAGCTGGCTTCTGTGAAGGAATTGTTCGCAAACTGTGTTCTCATTATTACTACTGATGCCTTTTTACTTTAAATGAGGTTGACAAGATAAGATACGCCATTTAGAAGAAAGCTGTACTTACTTTGCTCAGTGCAGTTTTGAAGGAGAGCACTTCTTGGTGTGCATAAATTCTCTTATTTCTTTGAAGTGAAAATTTAAGGTTAATAATTAAAACAAACATACAAAACCGGTCTGTTATCTCAGCTCTGAGTTTCCCAATGTGTGCTTCATTCTCTGTGTTTTTCTAAACGAAATATCCAGTAATTCAGCCACCGTAACACCGTGGTCAGTTATCAGTTATACTACTCTACAATATTACAACAGCAATAACAGTAAAAGTTTTCATTCTAAGTATTGTTTTTATTGTAAGCAAGTGAATCAGACATCTCCATTTGAATCAGAGTTTTAGTTTGTAAATGCAAATGCCAGTTTAAAGTTAACTACCCTGTACTAATGCTTCTCAGTGCTGAAACTTTTGAACATGCTGGGAATCTGCGACTGCATGGCACTCCCATCTTTATCTGTGCAACTTGCACTTCTGATTTTTGTTTCTTCATTAACCAGCTGTGACTGTCACGTGCCTGTTGGTGTAATGTGCTTCAGAAGGGTAATCTAAAGCAAGGAGTGGCCAAGTGATCCAATGGTAGCAGAAAAGTACATGAGAAATGGCATTATTTGATTTGTGTTGTCTTGACTAAAGATTTCCTTATATTTCAGGTTTCCAAGACTGTAGGAAGATATATCTGAGCAATTCTTCCTCAAGTTTGCCTGTATTTCATATAGGAATTTCTAATCCAAAGGCAGGGAAAGATAAAATGCAGGACCTGGGGGCCTTTATTGGCAACTGTGGCTAGCTGGGGAGTGAACTTAGGAAGCCAAGCAAATAATCACATCTTCTTCATTTGAAACATTTCATACTGGCAGAAATCTTTAACCAGTGCTCCAACTTCTGTCTGCCACTCGGAGCTTTTTATATGAAACAGCGGGAGCCTGGCAGCCTGGAGAGCTTTGAGCGTTACGAGCTAAAAACTTGAACATCATTTATAGGTTTTCCTGCCAAGACTGTGAAAGCCTAAACAACGTAGATAACGGTTGTTTCACCCAGCTTTCCACTTATGTTTTGCCTTTGCTATGTAAGCTCCCAAAACCTCAACTAGTTTTCTTCCTGAATTTCAAATTCTTGGTAGTATGTAGAATAGGATTTGTCTTACCTACCCTCATCCCTCTAAAAGTTACATGGCTAGACTGAACTATTCTTTCTGTTCCCTCTACAGCTGGTGAAGAGACAGATATCTCCAGGAGGCTTTTTGTCTCGTATGTATTTAGACAACCATCTTGGGGTGAAATGAATCCCAGCCCTGTTGTCACCCTCCAGCTTTGATTTAGCTAACAGTAACAAGTTAAAATCTCCATGCTGGGATTTCGAGTGCTGCACAGAATGTTCCAACATCTGATTTTCTAACGGAAAATGGGTGCATAAGTCTTTTAATTAGCCTTCAAAATCTCATCATAGTGTTTGAATAAGTTTGAATTCACGTACATTTGTACACATATTTCTCTTTCAAACTTTTTTGCTAATTCCCACAGATTCCCACAGTGGTTTTTGCTCAAAGAATATGTACTGTTTATGCAGCAAAGATATTGTATATTATTAATTTGTAACAACACAATTTTTGTGCTTCACAAGAGGTATTTCTTAAATACCTCTTTAGTGTTTTTATTTCTTTTGACTTATTGCTAAATTAGGCTTCTGTGCATGGGGTTACCTATCTTGAGACATATGATACACTGGATCTTTGCTATTTTATATGTCTTGCAAAGAAATAACAGTTCTTTGGTTAGACGGACCTGTCCAACATAGTGATGCGTTCCTACCTAGTTTGCAAAGCTTAATAGGAGGTAATAATCTTTAATTAATCTGACTTACTGGCTAACAAATGGATCCCAGTCCAGCAAACCATTTAAGCATATCTTTAATTTTAAAACTCTTTTGTCTGAGTCTCAGTAAGAATTTTCTTAAAAGTCCTGTAGGGTATAACGCGCTTGTCAATTAAACATATATCTCACCACCTGTATGTCTTTTCAACCCATTTAATCTTAGCTTAGGATAAATTGCAGCACTTCTTAGCCCTGTCAGCACTTGATTCTTCTCCCGTAAGATGGAATGTAATGAAGAAGCATGGCTTGTTCTGGATTTCTCTGCCTGATTTGTACAAGAAGGCACAAGAGCTAAATGCAGTATGTTTTCTTAACTCAGATGAAGAGCTGTTTCTTACATTTCAAAATATAATCTTCTGTATTGGGACCTCTGAAGCCCCAATGTCATATTGCCTGCGGTCTATGAGGAGCTCCAGGGAGATTTCATAGAACAAAGACAGGGAGGAGTCCAGACAATAACAGCGGTGCCAAGGACTTGTCTTCGGTGTGTTCCCATTGTGCATCAATGAAGTATTTAAACGCCATCAGTAATAATTTCACTTTCATTGTAGTAACTGATCAAGGCATTTATGTTCACTAAATGTTAGTGCCTTGGGATTTGGTGTAGTTGAGTAGGTAGACCCAGAGAGACTCTTTTACTAATGTTGCTGAGAACATGACTTTTTCATCTGCCCTCCTGACACATGATGTTTGATGTTCTGTATTCACTGATGGCAATACTAGCTATTGCCTTTTCATTGGATATATGGCATAGTAGCTTCCATTTACTCACACAGATGGAAGTAAACAAGGTAAAAAAGAAACCAGGTCAAAATGTCAGCATAAAATAAGAACATTCATATGACTAACAGTAGTGTAATAGATAATAGACACACTTAATATTCCATATCTATAAACCATTCTCAAAGGCTGAGGCTGTGGAGCATTCTTCTGCAGAATAGAGAAGTGTAACTGCAGCTCATTTTTGATAAACACAAAACTCAAGCTTGTGATTTGTCTGCAGTGATTGTGGATGGAGAATACTACTAAGGAACTAAATTTCTGTTCTCGGCCAGCTGGAGACATTCACTTGTCTATTGAAAAGAGGGCTCAAATTTAAAATGGCTTTGGGAATGGATTTAACATGCAGTATATATACCAAGGCCAAACAGATACTGCACTGGGGGTAGAAGTGTCTATTTCTGTTAACAACTGCACTACAATCATAATTTAGTTGTAATGCCTAGGTTTTTTGTTCATGCAACCAGAATATAGGTCTTGCCTGTAGGGACCGAGTGCAATCTTATCCCATATACTTAAAAAGGATGAAAGGGCATCCTCTGCTAATTATTGATAATATTGCTGTGAAATATCAAGGATGATGCCATGGCAGCAATAGGGAATTGGCAGTAGAATATGTCTTCTTGAGCCCAGCTTCATTACTTTTTCCTTCCCCCCCCCCCCTCCTTTTTTTTCTTTTTTTTATTTCCTATCCCTTCTTGTGTGCAGGTTTCAGGAGTAGAAATAATGAATTCAAATTAAAGATGCAGTGAAATGACACGTAGCATAAATTAACCCTTTCTGCTTTGTCCTGCTTACAGTGTAGTATTAAACTCTGCAATCTGTGTACTTGCTGTAGTTGAACAGTGAAACACGCACCGAGTGAATATTTAAAGATTCATTTCTCTTTTATCCACAAGCTGCAGTAAAACTGAAACAATGATAAATAATAGGTTTGAGACTTGACGTTCTTTTTTGATTCTGTTATTAGACTGAACCAGATAGCTTGCTGTCTTATCCTTTCCTGATAACTTAAGTTAGAAAATCTCACTAATTTTAAGGACTCTAATTTTAAGAGGATATTCAACTTGAAATACACATAGCATCTTGTAGATGGAAAAATTGAGTGGCTTAGAGGTAATATTATACTATACTATCCTATACTTTTATAGCTGTGTGTAGACTGGTCTTGCTATTTGCCAGCCTAGCAAGCAGTTGCCACAACCACTCTAACAAAAATCGCTACTTCAGGCATACATTAATGGCCAAATAAAAAGGAAGAGGACAATCATCCTTCTGAACATAAGGAAAATACTTATTTTCTTCATATCAGTGTCATCGTATTTTTGTTAGCCTGAACCACTGGTATACTTACCCAATGTGGACTTGCCATTTTAGAATCTCAGTGAAACTGTCTCAGAGTGGTGTATCTGCAAAGCTGAATTGTACGGCCAGAATCAGTGCAGTCTATTTGTTTTGCTGTAGTGATGCTAATTCCCAGATTCCCAGGTTCAGAAGAAAAGTGCATGAATCACTCTGCATATTTTGCAAAGCCTCCTTGCTCCCTTTTTTCATGTGTGTTTCTCTCATTTTCATCTGGAATCAAATAATTAATGTTTGATTTTCACAGTTCTCCAATAAGAACATAAGCTGTTAGTGCTTTCTTTTTTCCTGTGCTTTGTTGCCTCATAGTGTAGTGATACTGCGAGTACTCTAGGTAACAAAAAGAGACTCCTAGATGTCGTATGAATTTCCAGTGAATCTGTAAGAATAGCTTTCTTTTACGAGTTTTTTTTTTCCCTGTAATTCTGCTGGATTCTTTAAGTTATTTCAGATTTACATGAGAAGCAGAGACCTTGCCCCCATTTTGCACAGGAGCCAGTCTCTCTGTGGCAGTGCTGCTGTCTGCTTTTGTTGCAGGACTCTATTCTGTCTTTTCAATAAAACAGAAACTTGGTCTTGTTTCTTTACTGTACAAACCAAGATAAGTTCCAAACTGGAATGTAAACAATAATTTAATTAATTAATAAGTAATCTGAAGAAACTGATATGTTTTGAGCACTGAGTAGAGTTTTGGCAAAAGCTGCAAGTATGTAATGGAACAGAAAACTACTTATGACCAAAGCCAAGTCTTAAAATCTTTCTGCCAGTTTTACTACGCATTGTTTGAGAGATGGCGTCCAGCCACACTAGTAACTGAAATAAAAGCAAGCAACACCATTAAAACTGTGAATATGTGTGAAATAACAAATGGAAGTAATAGACTCGGGCATTTCTGGCTGGGGGAAGGGAGCTGGAGATTCTGTAAGAAAGATCTGGTTAGTTGCAAGATTAATTTAATGCTATTTAAAATCATAGAATTGTAGAAGTCTTCAGGTTGGAAAAGACCTTTAAGATCATCGAGTCCAACCATGACCTAACCAAACTACCCTAACTAACAACCCTCCGCTAAATCATGTCCCTGAGCACCACATCCAGACAGTTTTTAAACACATCCAGGGATGGTGACTCAACCACCTCCCTGGGGAGCCTATTCCAGTGCTTAACAACCCTTTCAGTAAAGAACTGTTTCCTGATATCCAACCTAAAGTTATCCTGGTGCAACTTGAGGCCATTTCCCCTCGTCCTATCACCTGTCACCAGTGAGAAGAGACCAACCCCGCTCTCTCTGTAAGCACCTTTCAGGTACTGGAAGAGAGCAATAAGGTCTCCCCTCAGCCTCCTTTTCCCCAGACTAAACAGTTCCTTCAGTTGCTCCTCGTAGGGCATTAAAACATGCTTTATGTTTAAAATAAGAGAAAAAAATAACACGTTGCAAAAGCAACGGGAGTAGTCCTTATAAACTAGCCTTGGGCAACCAGATGAGACCTCTTTTGTCAGTTGCTGTACAAGGTACTACATGCTGCTAGGAAGAATGCCCCAACTGTAAGATAGGTGTGAACCTTCTTGTACCTGCATAATGATAGGTGGCCACGTGATTAGATAGGTTTATCACCTATGTACTGTACGTGACTAATGCACTTTCAGTCTGTTCATACTTTTCCCTAGAAAATAATTCAAGACTCAGTATATCAACATTTCACACAGAATTTATATAAATAGCAAAAAAAAAAAAAAAAAACCAAACAAAAACACACCCAAACAAACCTATGCCAAATCATAAAAACATTGTGCATCACAGGGATAGACCTACAGCTCTGTTCTCAGATGGCAAAATCTGTAAAATTAAGATACACAGATCCCTGTTAATTTGTTACTCCTGTGAAATTTATATCAGAACCTTGAATATGTTGGGTAGACTCAAGGCGAGTCTAATTTAAAGCTAATAGGGAAAGTTACTGCTTTTTTGTATTTTGGAATTCTGTTTTTAATGGTCTGTCAGTGTGCTCTGAGTATAAACATTAGTGTCAGAATTTTTATGATACTTTATCTTGTGAGTTTCATAATTTGTAATGGCTGTGCAGCTTTTACAGGTGTATTTAATGGCAAATTCTTATCTTGAACTGCATTTTAAAAGCTCAAGTGTAGTTTGATTTGCTGGGAATGGGGGGAAGGGTAGAATAATATTCTTTCCTTGGAGAGACAGCAGTTTCCTTGTGCAGCATTAACTTGAAAGAATATGAGAAGCGTGCACGTTGCCAACAGGCGTGTGGATGTATAGAGTTCTGAAAATAGTAAGTGTCAATAGGGAAGGGTTGCAGGTGCCAGCAGAAAAATGTAAGCTCCCAGGGGAACTATCTCTTTTTATTTTTGCCTTGTCCAATGCCAAGCCACAGAGGTTGGTGTTTAAAATTCAGTTCTTCCCTGAAAAGTGATTATACGGAAAAAAGTCCCACTTCAGAACAGATGTGCTTCCTAGGTGTGTTCAGAATCACATTTATTTGTTTTCATGATCATCTTTTCATACACTCTTTACACCTGTTATATGTTGGGCAACCAAAAGCAATGTGAGGGAGAAACCATAACTCTGCCTGAGACTGGCAGGCAGTGTGGCTCTCCTGAACCTGGACACCACTTATCTCAGTAACATGGCAGCACTCTGGGGGTCTTTCCACTCTGCAACAACAGAAGGCTATGGACCCTGTAATGAGATTATGTCGCCTGACCCACAGTGGCAGCACACCAAGCCGTATCACTTCTTCCACCCTTGTTAGCCATAGAGGAGTGATCAGTCTCCTCTTTACACCAGTCTTTTCACATAGCTGAACACTGTCATCATATTCCCTGCAAGCTTCTTTGTGACACCAAACACAACCACATCCTTCTGACTTGCTTAATATGAGCCTCTTAGGTTTTATTTGATTGTGTCTTTAAACTCTGTGATTCCTCTTGTTCTCAGCTAAATTCCTAAAACTTGTCCACAACAAGTAATTGGCCCAGACATGGAAGAGTATTCCAGAAGTGGATGGACTATTCCAGCTGAAGTCTTTCCAGAGATGTGCTTGTTAGAGTAGAAGAGAATTATGTCTTAGACATTTAGCTCATATGAAGGAGCAGTGGATTGCTGATGTATTTCCTTTATGATCTGGACCTTTTTCTACTGTTCTGCTTAGCCTTTTATCCCCTATTTTGTATTTGTGCTTTTGTCACTTTGCATGATTGAATTTCATCTTCATTTCACATCATTTCTTCAGTTTATCAAAAAAATTTTGAATTCCAGTTGTGTTCTGCAAAGTATGTGCATCCTCTCCTGAGCACGGTTTCACATTTTGACTTTTTACACGAACTCTGCCTTCTAAATCATTAAATGAAAATAAAGGAATTTGGGAAAAATTCCATAGGCTCCGATTGCCTTATTTTCCAGTTGCAAGACCTATTTTGGTTCAGCAATCACCATCACAAGCAAGGAGAAAAGGCTCGTTTGGCTTTCAGACTCTTAATCATGTAAGAGTGTAAGGTGTAAAGAAGAACCCAGCTTGACTCTCACATCACACAGTGAATATGTGGGACTACTAAATGGAAGGGGGAAAAGAACATCATTGTACTTCAAATCTGATTACTTTTGCCAAAGAAATCAGAGTCAGGAAAAAATATTGAAACCCTAGGACTGCATTTACTTGGAGATCCTATTCAGAGTTGGGCCATGCTTCAAATTACAAATAATACCAAGGGTGGAATTGGGAGGAACAATGACAGTTGTGGCAGAAGGCATTCACTGCTTGGGTAGCTGGATACATCACTGTGGCTCTTCACTCCTGACTCAACTCTCAGGCTGCCTCTGTCCTTTTCTCACCTTTGCCCCATTCCTTAAGTTTATTTTAATACAAAATATTTTAAAAGTATTAATTTTTTTTGTTATGTTTAGGCCATTCTTTCAGTGTTTGAGTGTGTGAGTGCACTATGTGAAAGGAGGTTGCCATGGTAATTTCTCATTATTGTTGAATAGAAAAATAATTACTCTGGCAAAATCCCCCGTAACCTGTCAGAGCATAAGTTAAAGATGCCTGGGGGCAGCCTTGCCTTCACCATCCCCTTTTTGCAAGAAAAAGAGGGTGATTTTATTCCTTTTTTTTTTTCTTCTTTTTTTTTTTTCTAGAATAACTGGATCCTTTTTCAGTTTGGCTAGGGGAGACCTCATTTGTTTTTGTTCACCATTTGGCTGTTAGAGTAGTTGGGCACACCTGTGACGAGGTGGAGCAGAGAATTAATCAGCAGAGCATATCCAAGCCCAACAGAGGATTTATATATTTTATTAAGATGGTTTTTTCCTTAAGGGTGGAAAGAAGGTTGGTGCTGTATTTTCTGTTTTTTCTTCTTCTTGACATAAACTATGCAAAAACATGAGATAAAGACCTTGGACTGTGTTCAAACTGTGACAGAGTCTGGATATTTCATTTATCCGGGGAGAGAATCCACAGTAATTCAGTCTCCACATTTTTCTAGCCCTCAGACTTCTTGGAAGCAAGCATGAGTGCAAATATGTGGTTTTGAGGTGAGGTACCACCATCTTCCTGTTCTACTCTTGTTTCCTGTGTGCATTTACATCATAAGGATGCTTTGGTTTTCACCCTCACATTGCTGGGTATTGCATGAGTAGCTCAGGTAATGCCAAGCTACCAAGATACCAACAGCTTTTCAACAGCAGAGCTGCAACTGTTCAGTGTGCCATTCCGTAAAGCCTTCCCTCCCCTCTTGTTTTGCTGATACAAGAAGTATGCCCCAAAGATCCTGGTGAAACAATGCTGCAGCCTCTCTTTTGGCATGTGGCAGAGTGCAGTAGCTAGTAATTAACTGCTTGGGCAAGAAGTTTGAAAGGTGTTGTTAATCACCCAAATGCCTTGTTCAACCACTGAAGGCAACAACCACCATTGTGATGTATTGGTATATGCTTTAAGTGGAATACTGTATTAATATTTGCTATTAATTATTATATTCCCTAACTATTATGTTTTGACTATGTGTATTACTGCATGTCTGAGTATACACAGGCCATTTAAAATATTGTTTTCACTTCATGTATCACACTGATAAGTAAAGATTTCTCACAACAGTTACATTTAAGTAACTAGCTGGTATTTAATTAACCCGCAGTAGCATTGTATTTTATATTAAATGCATTGGAGGGGAATGGCTATTACATTCAGTTTCTAAATAACTTTCTTGTCAACTCATGCTGATAATTGGGTTATGTAGCATTACAGAATTAAGTACTGAGGTTTTCTCATGATTAGGACCAAGAATTTGAGAAATGCAGAAACAGAGTTGGGGGGCAGGGGGTGGAGTTATAATTGATATATTTGCAACTGATTTATGGAAGTATTTAGAGTTTAAAGAAGAACATGTATTTATGAGAATGAAAACTGTCACATATTTAGTATGCTGGACAAAACGGAAGACAGTTTATTGTGTAATAAACTAAACGTTTCAGCTCTTTCCTTAAATTAACACTCAAACCTTATCTAAGAAAATTAGTTTGAAATACCTCATAGACATCTAAACCCCCAAGTTAGGGGAAGACATGCAAACTGTGTGTGATCCTTTGGAATTTCTATTTTAAAAAGATGAAAACATTTTCATTTTGCCTCCTGTTAAGTGAATGATCTGTTACTTCCTAGGATAGTGACAACCTCTGGTGGGATGCCTTTGCAACTGAATTTTTTGAAGATGATGCAACCTTAACTCTTTCCTTTTGTTTGGAAGATGGACCAAAGCGATACAGTAAGAGATACATTTTTTGTTATCAATTTAAGCCTGAGTTTCTATACATGTTTTATCTGTAGAAGACAGATGTAAACTTGGCGATGAAAAGCCGCTTGTCTGTATTCAGTGACCATCAAGTTCTTTTAGAGAATTGCATGAGTTGGGATTCCTTTTACTCTGTGAAATTCCTCTGAACTTTATTATGGGAAAATAAATTATTTCCTAGTGGAATACGGAAAACATACAATATAATCTTTGTATTTTTGTAAATTAATTTGCTTTGGCTGTACTTGCATGCTTTGTTAATTTAGTTTCACAAACATTCAAGTGTTGAATCTTGTGGGTAAAACTGTTCACAGAAAGGGAACTTTGCAGCAATTGACAGCACTTTTGCTGGAAGGGCTTCTGGGTTTAAACAGGGACCAGAAAAATTAACCAAATATGTGTCCGTGGTGGTGTAGATGATCATTGTTCCATCACCTGCATGGGTCTATACTGTTTGCACACATTAAGGACCTGCTGTTGTTAGTGTCTGACCAGTCAGAGCTAACCAGTAGAAGTCTAGAATACTCTCATTCAAGCACTAAATGCAAGCTTGAATAAAAAGAAGCAGTGAATAAATCTGATGGCATTGGTATCCATAGCCCGCATATTCTGAGCAGGAGAAAAGAGGTAAAATTCATCGAATAAATTGTCTGAAGTGAATAATTCACTCAGCTTTAGCACTAAGCAACAGAGAGATAAGTAAACACTGAGAAACAGCATTGCCAATTGTTTCACTCCATTCAAAATGACCCCTGCTTCACAGTGACAGCTTGTGCTCTGTGCTTAATGCGCTGAATCTTGCGAGGTTCTTATTTTTCTTGAGAGTGACTGATTGTCAGTGTATCACTCATATACTTCTAATTCCTTTTATCAATTATCTCAGGTATTTATTTGACAACTGAAGAAAAAATAACAGCCAATTTGAATGCACATTCTGGGGTTACTGCTGACAGAATTACAGTTTCTTGCCTTTCAGAGCAAGTGATAAGTCTGTAAAGGTCCTCAAATTACAGCCTATAGCAATGTTGGTAACAGCTGATCTGTCCTGATTAGGTTGAGTCAACTTGTCAGATATCAGATTTGCTAGTTGTGTTATCAGTCCAGAAGGCACAGATACATCAGCAAAAAAGCAATTAATGTCCAGTTAGATCTGAGGGAGTTCTGTTACTGGAAAACAGTGCTACTTATGAAAGAATTTGTCAAAGAGTAAAATATCCCAGTTGTCACAAATGCTTGATAATGGTTGTGCTATCTGGAAGCGGGGCAGTTTGGTACAGGGCAGTACCGTGATTCTTAGCACCGCTGCTGATAAATGCAACTGAAAGGTTGAATTGCTGCGAACACATTTTTTAATGTGACTGGTATGCATTTTTTTCCCCTGGTTTTAATTTCTGACCTCTGCAAAAACGATTGTTGCGTTTGGAGTTGATATTCTCAGTATCTGCAATTAAAGCTTTGCATATAGTGCTCTTTCCATTCATTCACACTTCCTTCGTTAGTAATAATTTATGTAGTTCTGAACCACAAGTATTATTGATTCTGACAGAAGCAGCATTCCAGTTTATTCAAAGTATGAAGAATATGCTTGTGTGTTCTCGTTTGAGACCTTCCTGTGCAATAAGAGCAGGCCATGGGGAAGGCTGCTGAGTGCCAGGCCAGCCAAGGCCCTGCTCGCACCTCCAGAGCTGCCCAAAGAGGGTGCAGAGTGAATGATGTGTTTAAGGGTTTCCTAGCACCAGGGAAATTTCATATCCTGAAATGTGTCTGGAAGCTGAGACCAGAGCTGCACCTCTTTGGGCACAAATATGGGCAGATGGTAGCTTCCACCTGCAGCAGGCCGTTGCTTAGCACTGCTGCCTGGTAGTCTCTGTTTACCCACCCAAACCACGCACAGGCTACACTGTGAGCATGGAGGGTCTCTGCTCCTCCCAAAATCCCTAATGCTGCCTATCAACTTCACTCCATGAAAAGAGTGAAATTGCTGGCCAGTAAGCTGTGACTCATGTTATATTTGGTGGGATGTACTGAGCAGCTGCTCCCTGCATGGGGTTTTGAGTGGGATGAAACAGAAGTGCCTGGTCTGCCAGCCCTCCATCCTCAGTGAGACTCCTGCCTCCTCATGCCAGCACACCCTCCCTTTTGTATTTAGAGGGTATTGAAAGCATTGGAGCTGGCTGTGGGGGAAGAGAGAAGACGAATTGTTGGTTCTTACTCTTGGAGGCACAAACAGTAATGGAAGGAACCAAGATTAGACTCCAGGACAGAGAAATAGGCATTCTTTGAGAAGTCATTTATAGAGTTGAAATTGATAAAAGATGCTGACCTCTTGCCTTTGCTCCAGGATTCAGCTCAAAATTGCCTTCCTTTGTCTTGCTTCAATCTGCGAGGTATTTGCTTACATCTCTGACATCAGTTGTGGCTGGCACCTCATTTTCTTTCCAAATGGGCAATGGTTTCCTGCTTTTGGGAACTTAAACAGTCTCTCCTAGAGCAAACAAATTCCAACAGAATAAGAAGTTTTTTCGGAAAGAGTAAATATATGAGGGAAGGATTAATAGTTTTTCATTGTCCATAGCCACAGCTTTTTTTATAGGTCATGGCAATTCACAGTCCTTTTGTCCTTGTTGTAAGATAATGTCCAGATACTGCCTGAGGCATACAGAGATGAGGAGGAGCATGAGGTGCACTCCCTCTGCCCCAGCTTCTATCTTCAAAGCTCCCAAGAGTGTTGTGGGAGACTGAGAAGCTGCACAGTCCCTTCTGCTTGTCTCCAGTCTCCCCTGCTGTCCCCTTGCCCCTCCAGGGTCTTCTTTTACCTGCTTGCCTTTAATGCTTCTTTTACACGTGCTCTATGGGTTTCCTATCACAGCTGCTCTGGGCCAGAGTTGAATCTCTCTGCACTCTGCTCATACCTGGACTGCTTGATCCTACAGTTCAGAGCGTGCAAATCATGCCTGTAAATCACTGTGTAATATTACAAGATTTTAAAACAACGCTACTTTTCCTTGCCTCCATTTTAACATTGAACGTACACTTTTGTCCAGGAAACCATGACTTGTAAACACTTTATTTTTTGTATCAGAAAAATAAGCTACTTTTTAAATTTCATGGCCCCAAATTGAGGCTTTATGAAAATCATGAAATATTTTTTAGGCTTGCCCTTCAATTACCATGTTTTACAGCACCCTTCTCTATACTGAGAAAAGTGATTGTCTTCCCTTTTCTAGTCTCGCTTTGGGGTCTGCAAGGTTTCTCCTCAACTATCAGCCCTAGAGTTCTTCAATTTGTAGGGAAAAATAGTTATGGGTCAGAGCAGGGATTTTAAGTCACTGGGTTATGTTTACTTTACTTTGCACCAGAGAGCACTGTGTACTGATAACTCAAGATAGCTTTAAATATGCCTGCATATCTGTATGGCACAGCATGTAAAGAGTCTTCCTTATGCCCTGGGAAGAGTAGAGGTCTGTTAGTTCAGTGATCCACCAGTGCTAATTAATTTGATTGCCAGGTTTGGTAGACCTAGACCAGTTATCTTCACAGAACATAATCCTGCCTTGTATAGGTGTGCACTTGAAAGCCCAGCTCAGATTTTCATGCAAAACTTCTGTGTCAGACCCTGAATCGCTGCTGTGCCCATCTTTGCAGTTCCTTTTGTCTTTCTTCAGAATTTTATTTCTGTCGATGCAATGACTTTGCCTCCTCTGATTCCTCCTCCACTATACAGCATTCCAGAAAGAAGATACCATCTTCTTTCAAACAGCTGCTGAAAATGTCTATTTTTCTCCTGCTTCCATGAGATATTCTATGAACTCTACTGATATGTTATTAAATTCTATCTTGAAATTGAGTTTTAATGGGAAACTCTTCCAAAAACAAAGATATGTTTTACTGTGAAAAAGGTGCAACTGATATGTGTTTCCCCCAGTCTAGCTTTTTGTCTACAATGAAGCAAAAAAAAATCACACATTCCGGTGCCTAAAGACAGGGAAAGATTCCAGAAACCAAAGAGATGCTGTTTTAAACTGAATTGAATTATATTCAACAGAAACTTAAGTAGTAAACCTGTGAAATTCATTTCAGGGAGAGTAAAAAGAAATTTGCATTGATTTATTATGCTCTGGTTTATTGGGTCAAGACTTAAATAGAATTTAAACAAACAAAAAAAAAAAAAAAACAGGAAAAGGGCGGAAAAAAAAGAAAATATGCCTAATGTAGCTGATTTTTTTTTTTTTCCTGGTTGTGGATAAAACATATTCGTTTCCCGTTAGGAGCCTCCTATCCCTGTACCGGAGTAAATACTAGACTCTGATCCATTGTTGCCCAGGTTCTTTGTTTCTTAGAGACAAAATATTTCCAGAACAGATAAGAGAAACAAGTTTGATTGACAGCTCTTAGCAGAGTCTCATCAGCTGCTGTGCTGACAGCCTGGTGATGCGCACTGTGCTGATGTGGTCGGGACTGACAGCTGATTGACAGCCCAAGACTGTGGAGACAGAAAAGATGAAGCATGCTCAGTAAGAATAATGTGCAGTGTTGATGCAGCACTGCAGAGAATAGGAGCTAGGAAGTTAACTCTTTCACAGCAGAGTGACACTGTAATGCATAATGCACATAGCTACCACTGTACAGAAAATTAGAGCTTGTCTACATTTCTGCTCTATTCACTACAGGCTGTCTGTTTGCGGAGAAGCTGTGCGCTGCAAAGAAGCAAAAGCACAAGTTATCATGTTTGTAGCTGTAAAAAAAAATTGTGTATGGTAGCTATGATAGAGTCTTCCAAAGGATTTACTTAAGCCTATAGGTATAGAATGTATTGAGCATTTTAGGCAGTTTTTGTGGGCTTCCATCACCAAATTTTGTATTCCATTGCATAATGTTACACAGCAGAAATTTCAGAAGGAATAAGTTGAATTCTTTTGCTCTGTGTATTCCTAGAAAAACAGTGTTTTCAGTTGTAATGTCATTCAGGATCTGTAGATGAGAATTGAATATGCATTTTGTGTTATAATTGCTACTGCAGTTTGGATTTGGAATGTACAATAACATGCTTATCATTTTGTGCCCTTAGTGCTCATTTTCTCTATTTGGTGCATGTGCCCTTGGTTTTACTTCATTTCTTGACTATTCATAACTGGAAAGTTAGAAGTGGAGTTTCGTAGCACAGTGAACTTGGGTCCAAATGGTGACATCTTTGGCTTTAAGGTGCTCATCTGAGTTTCCCACTGTGTCTTAGGAATATATCACACAGACGCACCTTAGACTTTACTACAGATTACTTTGTGAATGCTCAGCAAGTGAGCTGCAACAAATCCATCCTACCTTTGTCACTGCCTATAACGCGTGATGTACGAGCAGCTTGAAGACCTTTGTTGGATAACTTCTGCTGATGTAACTGCAGAAAGCTGCATCTAGTTGGCTTTTCTTACACGCAGGGAATAGTTTGGGAATAAGTAGTGAAAGTTCACCGCACATTACACACTTGCTTAGCTGTTGTCAAAAAGATTGTTTGGAGAAGCTAGCATGCCACATTATCACCCCGGGTTTCTATAAACCTGTTGTCTGGCTTCTTTCACATAACTTACAGAGAATATTAAAGTTGCCGAGAGAAGCAAGTTGTAGTATTTCCAGATACATGCTCCTTCTTTTTCTTTTCTTTTCTTTTCTTTTCTTTTCTTTTCTTTTCTTTTCTTTTCTTTTCTTTTCTTTTCTTTTCTTTTCTTTTCTTTTCTTTTCTTTTCTTTCCCAGAGAAATCCCAGTCATTAAACACGATTTGAGCATTCAGGTACAACACAGTAAATTGACCTAGCTTAGTAAGCGAGACAGATTATTCTGTGTGACTGCCTTGGCTTGATCTGTGTATCCCAGCCTTCTCTAGCATATCCACAAGTGCCAGTGGATCACAACTAATACACTCACCTCCCCAGTTAATGATCTCTAATTGATAACTGCTTCTTAAAATTGATGTTTAAGCATTTCTCAATCCAATCTACATGTGCTCTGCATATTACTGATTTTTGTTTATGATATAATGTAATGCTATAATAAGTCAAATATGTCACAGGTGTTAAAGTATATTAGCCCTGTGTACTTATCACCCAAACTTCGTGAGCTCATCAAATAGTAAAATAAAATTTGTTTTACAAGACCTATTTTACATAAAACCATGTTGACTGGCATTAATTACATTCCTTTCACTTCAATCTTTGTTAGTGCAATCCTGTACAATTTTTTATCTATTTTGTCTGGATTGATATCAAGGTAGTGAGTGCACTACACTACACCATTACCTGGCTGTCTAGTGTTCCTTCTTCAATATCAGCACAACAGTAGCATTTTTTTTTTTTAATTTCCTCAGTAATTCTTTTCTTTTTTAAAATAGCATCAGATAAAAACATGCAAAAGAATCTCTTAGAACTGCTAATCATAAAATATTTTATCCAAAGAGATGCTGTTTAAGATACTACTTAGTTGCTGATGGACTAGGAGGCACTTGTCATCTCAAGATTAATGTTCTTTCCAAAAGTACAAAAAGGCTTTTCTTTTTACTTGCCATTAACACAATTCCTGTTTCCAAATGAAGTAATTTTTTAATATAATTTAAGAAAGCTATTTTTTTTCATTCATACAGTCATAGTTTTTTCATTGCCATCTTCAGCATCCCATTGCAATATTTTATATTTTAGAGTGTATTGGTTTTTTTTCTGTTTGCTTTTTCTTTCTGTATTCATCCTAATTATCAGGCTCTTTTTCCTCCTAATTATTGTCTTCATTTTTTCTACTTCTTCTTTAGCCAAAGTTGTTGTCTCTCTCACAGTATAGTTACAGCTTTTGGGTATCTTATCAAGTATGTTTAGCAGGCTCTTAAGCTCACGCATACTTTTTCTCCATAATCTGTCCCAGCCAGTTGAGCTTTGGAAAATACTGTATTTTGAAACTCCAGCTGCATCTCTCCAACTGGGAATGCCTTTTCTTTGTCTTTCTTGAATGCGTGTTTTGGATGGCATTCCTACAGAAACGCGTTGTCCAACTGGAGAGTGTCTAGAGAAAAACAAAAGTCTTGAAAATAAAATTTATTAAGCAAAGTGAAAGAAATGGAGTTGTTCAGTCTGCAAAAGAGAAGACATGGGGAAAAGAGTGAGGGGAGAATGAGACATAGTAACAGCACCTGTAAAAGAAACGCAAGTGTCCTGTTTCCATATCCATGATGAGCAGGAGAAGATATGCTGGCTTTAATTTGAATGAAGAGGTGCATGGAGATGTTAGTTCCTACTGATAAGGAGAAGGAGGAGATGCCCTGGGGGTGCTGCGGAGCCTGCAGCCACTCAGGGGCTGAGCTGGGCTCTGCATCACCCCATGGACACTGCTCCCTCAGCAGGCGCTGGCCCCCAGCCCGCTCTTCAGCTTCATCCCAGCCCTCATAACAAGCTCTGAAATTATTTTCTCATCTTGGGTGCTAAACTTTTTGTCATTAACAACACCCTGCTACTCCTCATTTGTAGCGATATGAATAATGTTTTTCTAATACTGCTAGCTATGCAAGACTTCCCACATGAATCCTCCACTGATTTCTTTCGTAACAGGCATTTTTCTTTTTCTATATATTGCTGACAGGCACTGAAGGAATAATTCCTTCCATTTGCTGATTTGCGACAAGCAGGTCTGAAACAGACCTTCACCTCTACCCACTGCAGCCTCATTAGTTAGCACAGTGTTCCTGCACTCTGAGTTATCGATACTTTTCAAGTCCAAAAGCACTTATTTGCAGTGAGGGTACAGCTGTGTGTGCACAGGCACATGTGTGTACAGACACAACCTCATGTCAGTACTCTGGGGAAACCAGAGTACTTTCCCCTTTCATGGGGAAAGGTTTGTCATGAAAACTCTCCTGTCAACCACTGATGACAACTCTGGTTTCATATACCTTACACTGGGTGTCCCAAATCTCTTCTGCTTGTTGCTAAGCATGTTATACAAACCAGTGGTGCAGACCTGGTGGAAAGGGGGTGCTGAACTCCTGATGTGAATATTGCACAATTGTATATAGCCTTCAGTTGCAATGACATATGAAAATTCCAGTCAATCAGATTGATTATGTTGCTGTATAAACAGATTAAGTTATAAGCCCTCTTTGGGAGAAATCATAATATAATCTGACACGATACGTTATAGGAATCTAGGGTCCATTCAGAGAGCAGAAAGAGTAAAGGCAAAATTGTCATGAGAGAATCACGGTGATTAATGGTTTTTTTCCCTGACCAATACAAATAAACCCTTTGTTGTGCTTAGCTTTTGTTCACCCGTTTGGTCCAAATTATGTAGTGTTCAGGTCGTTCTCTCTGCTGGAGACAATGCTAATAAAAGGCTGGAAATCCATGCAAAATGTTGGAAATCAGTATCTTTCACATCAAAATACTGAACAACTTTTCTCTGCTACAAACTCATGATAAATTACTTCTTCATTTGCATAGTGAGAGAGGCAGTTGTGAAAAATTGATCAGTACTTTTTGGGTTTTGCTGAATGACTGGCAGGCAGCTCAGTGTATGCCTTCAAATGGCACTGGTGCATTAAATATAGGTTAAGTTTTTCTAAAAATTGCAAAAACATACATGTTTTTAAAATGTTTTAATATGAAATTGATAAAAGTTCATTTGTTATTACTTTAGCTTTTAAAAATAGTTGGTGACTTTTTAGTTGGTTAGCTAATAGGTATTTACAGGAGAATATTCTAACGTACCTACAGAGTTCCTGTAAGAAACAAGACTGTCTAAATATTTATCCTCATCTAGAATTGTGTTTTTTCCCTTAGCAGTAAAAATTTTTTCTCCTTCGTTTTTTGTTTTATCTGATGGCATTGCATACTTTCATATTCTTTCTGGACCAAAGAGAGCATTTAACTAAGCATAGTAGCTTTAGCTATAACTGCTGTTCACTGTAATACGTTGCAGCATACCCATTGCCTGAAGGTGTTAGAAGTGATTTTTTTGTGCAGAGCATTGAATAACTAAACAGAGGTTCATGAGGCCTTTTTTTTCCCCCATTTTGAATCCTCAGGTGCAGGTGAATCAGAGTATCAGTCCTACTGTCTCTGGGAGCTTTATGTGTGTTATGGTAACTGTAATATTTAGAAACTTCTACATTGTGCTTATACACATAACGCTGTGGGTAGTGCTGTTGCACGGCTGTAGGGCATTAGCAGGGCAAGGCTTTTAGGTGCAGATGATCTTTCTTTAAGCTCAGATAATTAAAAATTCACCACGAAGTTTGAATGCTACTCATAAATTTAATCCTGTGGAAATGTATGCACACAAACCAAACACAGTCAAATATCCAAACATGCATCCTAATGCAGTCTTGAGTTTATCATTACAAACGTGCATGTGTTTGTGTTTACCACACAAATGAAACTTTTAATAAATCTTCAACGTTGTATTTCAGTGATGCAGTAGTGCTGTTCCACTTGAGGCACCTTATTTTTAGGAAGTAGGTATTTACTGTAGTGCTATATTTTTTAATGGTTTAGGAGAATACAATATGCAACATCACCAAAAATTATGGGATCTTTATAGAAATACATTTAAACTGGGTCAGCTGCAGCACCACGATTAGTAGAAATAGAGCCAAAAGCTGACTCTGGACACTGAGATACTGTTCCCAATTCCAAATTGGAAGTTTTCTTGAATTAATGTAGTCATGAATTTTTGTTAAAGTCTGCTGTGTATGAGAAGTCTGAGATATTATACAGTGGCTATCGTTCTTTATCATATTGAATTCTGCATTCAAAATTATATTACCTTTAAAATGTTGCTGACATTTTGCTATTCCACTATACTGATCCATACAAGTTTTATACCATAGTATTTAAGTCCATTCTGGTGCATTATAGCAGTGTAAGCAGTGCCTTCCATTTCTTGTTTCTTCTTCCCTTGCTTTCTCAGAAAAGTGGATTCTGTTGACAGATCTGTTAGAATTTTTTAAGACAAATTCAGCCAGTAGATAGAGACTGTTAAAAGTTTGCATCACTTTGTAGGAATATCTATTGGATTTGAATAGAATGTTTGAGATGTGTGATATTCCTTAGTTTTTGTGGAGTTCAAACTACTCTTCTACTGACCTACTAGGAACGTCCCATCTCCTGAAGGACAGTTTGGTATCCTGCTCTTGCACAGGAAAATGCGCTAATCCAGGCCTAGTATTCTGGAGCTGCTCTTTTTGAAGAATCTTGGCTTCATGTCATTGAAAGTGAAGGTTGTTACCGTGATATACTGTGTATGGTAAAGCCTAGAAAAGAAGTAAAGGCTAGCTTGTATGCACCAGAGATGTCTTGGCTACTGAGGAGATAACTCTACAGCATATAGAGAGAAGCACGAGTAGGTGCCTGTACAGCACCAGCTCCAGAATCAACATCAGCCGTGCAATTCCCAGGGTGCCTAGAAGTAGGTGTTGACCATTTTGCTGTATCTTTTAAAAATCCATTACTGCTTCCATCTCCATTTGGCTATGAGAAAAAAAAGAAAAGGCTTTTACATATAATTTTATCTAGTGCAGAAATATTAGAATACTGTGTAATTCAATTTTATTTTTTTCTTTAATGTCTGGACCTGAATTAATAGGGCATTACTTTTCATCCTGATATCAGTCTTGTTCCTTTCATTCAGATCCAAATTCCTTTGTAGTACATGATTTAATTCACTAAAATGAGGTAAAATGAAACCCTGGTCAAAGGAGCATTAAATAACACATATTTGGTGGCACATGTGATTACACAGCCTGCTATGTAACTGGTTCTGTTTCCTCCCTCTTTGAGTTGGTCACAGACTTGTAAACTTTATTCACCCTTAGAAGCTGTTGCTGTCTATGGTTGTTCCCCTCTTGCTGTAAGGAAAATCAGTTCATCCATTATTAAATGAGATTAGAGAGATTAAAAATACACTTCTCTAAAATGTCCTTAGATTTTTTTTAAAAAAATCCTGAACTCAAACTAGCTTGGTATGCCCTGAGAATCAGTGCCGCCTTCTGTGGGAAATTAGCTTCAATTTGACAGCTATTTTTGTTTCAAGATCGTATGCACACCAGTTTTTCTGCTGAGGCCTGGCTCTCAGGGACAGTTGCACATGCATGGCTGGCTGTGCATCAAATGCTGTAATCCAAAGGGATGCTCCAGGTCATGATTATTTAATTTAAAAACAAAAAAGAAAGGAAGGAAAGGAAAGGAAGAAGAGAAATCTCAGTCCAAAGAGATGCTGTACCAAAATGTGGCCTTGCACCAAGCAAATATTTATCAACTTGGAAAACAGAGGAGTGTCTGTCCTTTCCAGACTGATTCTATTCTGTATTCTGCTTTTCTTCATCATGCATATACGACTAAATTAGTTGAATGGGTTAGGTTTAGACTGAAAATGAAACCAGAGGATATCTTATACTGAAGGAAGGGTTTGAGTCAGCTCATTAAAATGTGCTCAGCCCCTGATGTGAACTTGTGTACAACTTGAGAGCTGCATTGGGGGGAAGGTATTTGAGCAAGCGGGAGGGTAAATTCTGGACCAGGCAATCCAACCCGGTGATTCAGCACCTCCAACCACCGCAGCAAGGCAGAGGCCATGCTGTCAGCACACGGAGGGGCAGCTTGTTGATTCAAGGCTGCAATCTGTGTGCTAGTAGCTGAAGGCTGTATCTGCATTAGTAAGTAGTGCCGCACAGTAGGTGAAGATCTGTAGAGCAAAACAGCTGGTGTTGACAACATGATGTCCAAGCCGAACACGTTTTGCAGAGGTTCCCTTTGGACTAGATCCAGTCCAGCTGAGTGAACTAAATGCCTGTTAATGGCTGGCGTGCATTAGGTGCACTTGTGGAGACCATCTGATTCCTCCCTTGTGCAGGCATTCAGTTTGTGTGCTCAGAGATCACTCTGCAGTGCAGAGCAAGGCATGGAAAATGGGGTGATTTGGATAGTGCCTTCAGAAGAGCCCTTCTCAACTGAGCCAAAACACAAGTGTGAATTTGGCCTTATAAGGACTATTCCTTTTGTGACAATAAGTTCATTAGGTGTCCTGCCAGACGCTGTGTCTGGCACTGTAGGTAATAAAGGTGGGCTTTCGGTATGTGGGGTTTTATTTGTTTGTTTGTTTTTAACTTTTGCTATAATTTATAATCAGTAACCCTTCTCTCCTGTGCTTCTAAAAGAAGCATGTTAGCTATGGGAGGTGTCTGTTCTACATTTCCAGCTCTGTTCTTCTTGCTGAAATAATGCTCTTCTCTGCTCTGCTGGCAATTCCTCTTCCCCAAACACCTGTTTAATTTTCTTCTTTTAGAGCTGTGGAGGTAGACTATTGATCAAGCTGCCTCCAGCCCTCTTCGTGAAGTCACTTCTTGTAGCCTTGGTCAGGTCTGCACCCTTGCTCTTCAGCTATGTCTGCTTCTCTGGTGCTGCTGGTGCTCCCTGGTGCACGTGAGGACCCAGGCTCAGCAGTCACTGGGTTTTCTGCTTCAAAGCTACTTCTCCATGCTTGGTCAAGCAGTTGGCCACAACTGACAGTCCTGTGGTGCCGTGGGGAAACCCCATCGCTCAGGGAATGGGATCGTGCCTTGAAGCCCCAAATGCCACCTTCTGAAGTTTCTTTTCCCCCATCAATTTTGTTCAAGAATAACAAAGATACAAATCGTATTTAGAATCTGATGTTGTGATTCTACAATGTAGAACTCAGCTATAACAGATACAAATTTAACTGCTTTTAGCAATAACTTTTTCAAAATAATGTAACCAAAATGCGAGAAAAAATACTGTGGACTGCTGTGACTTCAAGTTAGTATTAATATACCTGGATATGCCTCTCGAGTGTAGAAATGCACACATATCTAAATTGTAGTAAATTTGTATACTACTAAATTCATTCCTGCAAATATGTGTGATCATGTAGTTACAGTCTGCATTACTGCAAAACAGATGCACAAGGAAGCAGGATTGAGATTGTGCTGTCAGCTTCAATTTGCACATCCCCTGGCATTTGAGCACACTGCAGTGCAACATTAGCTCTCAGTGAAGTTTTTGCTGCAACTACAGGAATTAGGATCAATGCCTGCCACTCTTCGGCAAGTCACTGCTATCCTGAACTGAGGAGTGCTGACCTGGTCATCTTGCTGTGTATATTTGTCAGCCCAGCTCCACTGTAGAACACAAGAAAGTATTCAGAATGAAAGCAATGTCCATGGGAACCACATTTGCTAGTGCAGCATCGCTTCTGAGTGGAAGTGCTTAGTGAAAGCTGTGACACAAGCACATGGAACAGAGCATGCTCTGGATCTTGCCATCTCTGGCGCACCTTGCTTCTGTCACTACAGAACCGCCACTGACCTAGCCTTTAGACATTTATGTAGAAAGGAAGACAATGTCAGTACTTGGTTTTACTTGTATATACAATGGAGCATGAGGTAGTCATTCAGTTCTGTTTAAGTTGTAATGCTACTCACAGACATCAAAGTCTATTGAAAGTGCTAGTTAGTACACAGAGACAGTAAAATATTATTTGTAGATTTTATTTATAGGAGCATGCTAAAGCCATTTTTAAGCAAGGCTGTAATGAGGTAATATTGACATGTGAGAGTTTTATGGCTTTCATGATTTTCTAATTAAGTATTCTACTTCCATCAATTCTTTTTTAAAATCAGGGATATTGCAATTACACAGCATTTATAACTCGTCCTAATGAAACTGATATATTGACTCAACAGAACATGGCACATTTCTCTAGACCTGTTGATAGGATATAAACTATATTTCTTCTACTTGCTTTGAATTTGGAGTGAAAGTCAGCAGGACTGAAAGGAACAACCATGAGTCCTTTGCCACGAAATTCTGAAATGGTTTAAATCTTAGGAAAAAATCAGAGCTGGAATGCTGAATCAGACCACTGTGTTATGATAGCATACATAGCATATTCAGCATTTCATGTGCACATCATCTGATTTTCATTTTCACAGTTGCCAGCTCTTCAGCTGTTCTTGTCTTTCTTTTTTCTTTACACAATCATAATTATATCCTGATTTTTACTAGTACTTTACTTTATATTTTACTTTTTGAAATGCGCTGTGTGATATTTCAAGTCAGTTTAGTTATAGATGAAGCAATGAGAAAATAACATCCCAGCAAACTAATTATAAAAATTTCAAGTCAACAGTGCTTGGGCAAAACTGCTTTTGATTTATACTCATGTGTCTCAACCTGTGCATTGATGATGCAAAGGGGGAAAGGTGAGATTTTTCAGAGATAGAGAGTGCTTACTGTCGTTTCTACCGGCGTTCATGTAATCTTCTCAAGACCATATACATGGGGTTGCCACTGTCTACAGCCATTTGAGAAAAAGAATGATCTTTAAAACAGCACCGTGCTGTGTATTCAGAGTCTAGCCATTTATGAGACTTATTCATGAAGCGTTAACTTTTTCTTTTCATAACATAATTATTAATGTTCCAGTGTTACTTGTACAACAGACTTGGTGAAATGTCATGCATATGTAGCCTTCCTATTCAAAAAGCAGTCTAGGAAAGATAGTACTTGATTGATTACATATGAGTAAATCTACTATTTCGGGCATCATTGCGGAACATACTTTATGCAAAAATATTGAAATGCGTGGTTCTTTTAAAACAAAGATAGGCCACAACATCAGTAATTATAGGAATCTTTGTGCAGGTTCACAGCAGTACAGTGGTTCTCTTGCATTTGATAATTACCTTGTTAAACTAGTGTCCAGCCAGCTCCGCATCTTTTTATGAAAAATAATCTGCTCAGTAATTCATGGCAGAGCTGCAGCACTCTCCTTCACAATATTGGCTTGTAAATTTAACACAGTTTTGTATTTTCTGGACTGAAGTAAGCAGCCCCTTCTCAGATTTCCTCTGGACAAACTGTCGCACTCTTTTTCCATTTTCTTATCTCTGTTATTGTATTTTAACGTATGCCATACTTAGTTGCCTGTATTTGGATGAGTTCTGCCCATTGCTACATAAATGGCAAGAACTGCCTGCTGTACAAAGTGAGAGCATGGGACATTTTCTTCTCTCCTAACTTTGTTAAAATTATACAGTAGAACAACAGATACCACCTTTTTAATCCTCACATATTTTCCAGACTTGGCAGAGACGTGGTTCATGTTGCAGAGATGGCAGATAACACAAGAATCTTTTAACAAAACATGCAGAAGTTTCCTTGGATGATGTGAGACAAACTATAGAAGTTTCCTTGAATGATAGGAGAATGGCTACACATCCTCAAAGGAAAGTTTCTTCCTTTCTTTGGTATTTCAAATGCAGCTCAGACTTGTTTTGTGGCGCTGCTGAGAGCTGTTGACAGACTTAGATCAGTGGAAACCTTTTTTAAAAGTTGCATTTTCTTCTTTCTCTTCCTCCAGATGAAATCTAACTTCCCGTTTGAGATCTTAGATGCCTGGTGCTTACTGAGAATAGCAACAGTCAGTTTTACCCTGTTTCTGAACAAGCTTAAATATAGACATCTACAAAGATAGCAATAATGAATCTCAGCTAATATCCTGTTTATTCTTACAGTGCTTTTGTATAGATTCCTTTGCTGTCACTGAAGATGCTTTTATGATTTCTGTAATGTATTTCTCTTTCAAAACAGCACAGAAGCTTTCATCTGTCTGCCATCATTACTATTTACAATTGCAGTGGCACTAAAGATGATCTTTCTCAAGTTTCCAATCCACAGTATTTTCTCAGGCGCTTCAGAACTGCCAGAAGTTATGTCAGGGATAATACATTTAATATAGACTATTAAATCTGATGCCTTGAATTCCTCAAGACATGTCAGGAGTGACTCAAGCTCTTATTTGTTTTCCCACAGACCACATGAGAACATCCTTTTATTTGAAATGAACCCAATATTATCCATTGCCAAGAGTGCAATGAAAATTAGGATGGCTGAAAGGTCATAAGAAGCTTTGCTAAAGGTATTGCTCACCACAGTCCTCCACCCAGTGCTCTAGACATGCTGCCAAGGAGGAAAGTCCAATTTTCTACTTAAAGCAAAATTTAAAAGAAGGATTGGGGGGGGGGGGGCTGGGGACAGTGGTTTTGCGAAGTCCTTCTTTGCTGTTGCTTATTGTGACATCTTCAGTAGTCTGTTCTTTTTTGTCCTTGTATGGTGGTTGAGTGCCCAGCTTGCTCACATGCTTTCACATCCTGACCTTATGCATAGTGTGAGAACATGAAAGTGGGAGAGGGCAGGAGAGGCTTGGCCTGCTGCATCACCCTGGGCAGCCCCAAAGATGTGTCACACACCTGACACCCCAAAGGGCCTCTCTGCAGCCTCTGGGGCTGCCTAACTCCCACATGCAGGGGAAGCTGAGCTGTATGGAAGCACCCTGCAGTTTTTCCTATTCAAGAACCTCTATGTGAACCCTTCTTCCCCTCCCCACCCGCTTTCACACTTACAGCTCCAAGGATCCTTGAAATGCTTTGGAAGCACCACTTCACAGAGTCATCCCACCCAGCAGAACCATCTGTTAAAAGGTGTCTGGATGTGTCTAGTTTTGTGAGTGATTTTTTTGTTTATTTGTTTTTCTAATTTTTGTCAAAGAAAGAAACCTCCTACATGATTCAATTAAGACCTTCTTTCTGTATCCAAACAGCAGTGCTTTCCTATGCAGAACTGTATTGAACATCACCTGCATTTCCTTTGAAATTTAGAGAAACTGCTATTGAAGTTCAAAGGGACACAGGCATTCATCACTGCTACATTTGTGTAGGTAGGAAATCTTCATTTAGATTTAGAAGGATGCCACATTTTAGAGTCCCAGAAAATGTCTCAGTTTACAAATATGACACAGAATAGAGTTGGAAGCAGTTTTGTTATAGAATCATGTGAGATGGAAGTGACCATTAAAGGCCACGTAGTCCAACTCCCTTGCAATGAACAGGGACACCTACGGCTGGTGTTCAGAGCCCTGTCCAGCCTGACCTTTTATGTCTCCAGAGATGGAGCAGCCACCACCTCTCTGGGCAACCTGTGCCAGTGCTTCCCTACCATTATCATAAAAATACTTCTTCCTTATATCCAATCTAAATGTCCCCTGTTTTTACCTATTGTCATGTCTGCAATGTTTGGACACCTGAGCTCCTCCAGTCTCTATTACCAGCCGCTTGTGGCCCTCTTCTCATGGTCATGGAGTCATGGAGTCCTTCTACAGGGCATGGGAGCCCAAGGGGCACTCATAGATACAAGGAGAGTGAGGGGTGCTGGTGCATAGGCACTGTAGAAGGAACGCAGAGAAGAACAAATCTCAAATAATTATTTTCTGTGTTCATTTCTAGGATGTACTTGAGGCTGAATATTTGGCTTATAACAGATGTGCAAAGAACCTCAGCAAAACCTTGGTCCTCCGCAGACCATTGTGTTTTAAGTAAACATCAAGATGGATTTTTTCTTCATGTCATTTTTGAGGGCTCTGAGGTATTAACTCTGGTGAAAGGTGATACAGTGAGCTGTATAAATAGTATTCTAAAAGCTCTGAAATAACGAGTCCAAGATGAATTGTCTCGCTCTGGTATGCATCTAATATGTAGATGCTAAGAAGAAAAAGCAAATCCTCTGAGTCATAACTCCTGAATTTTCACTACAAAATCAAAAGTTTTCTTTTGACCAACCTTTGTAAAGCTTTGGACAAGATGCTGCCTGGTTACAAAATTATTTCTGTAGCTCACCTCTTCTTTTACTAGTACTTACTTAAATTATTCCTATGCTGTTGTCACCTTGGCCACATTTTGCCTGATTTTGGAGTGAAAGCACTGAAATACCTTGGGAATGGCTGTTTTCTCAGGCTCAGCAGAATTGCCAAATGCCACGCCAAGTTACTTATTATTCTAAGAGATCCAATTTGATTGTAAGATCAAAGTCAATGAGGTCTCTGTAACCAAAAGCTGGAAAGCATCCATGATCTAAACGGGACCTCTTGGGAGTTATATATCACCATGCAACACAAAGCTGTTACTTTTCTTTTGCTGTAAGTGTTGCTTGAGTTCTGAGAAGAATTCATGGAACTTGCACAGCCAAAAGTCTCTCTTCCACTTTGGCATCATTAATCCTGCGTTTTCTACAGCAAAATACAAATTAATTTTATGTAGCGCAGAGCTAAAAATCAAAGGTAATAAAACCGTGCAAGTTACTTCTAATCTTCTACAGCACGTCTGACTGCATCACGTTATCATGGTGAAAAGACAGTTTCCATTTCAGCACACAGTCTTTGTCAGCTTTTATCATATAACTTCTTGTTTTTATGAGGAAAATTACCATGCACTCACTTATTTTGTCTCTGCCACTTTTATCATCTTGTAGGTGAACATTTCTGTACCCAGTGATTCCTGGCCAGTAGCTGTTCTAGGAGTCTGTGCTCTAACATACTTTTTTGAGCAAGATTTTTCTTCTTTAATTCACAAACAAAGCACTGCAGGTAATACTGTGCAAACAATGTATTGCATGCACTAAATAAAGGTGCTGACTGTTGCTCTTATTTGTGACTGAAGATACACTTCAACAAGCAGAAAAGGTCTAAAGGATGCAGCTGGCAAAGGATTTTATTATTGTCCACTCGGATGTGAATGTTAATTCAGGTAGGATTGGTTCCTTTACTGCCTGTCCTAAACATGTTGTTTCCACAAGAGTCAATGACAGATACTTGAGGTTACTGGTGTGGTCGAGGGGAGGATTGCCGAAGGCACACAGAGGAGGTAGATGCCACATGCATAGGTGAGATGTGGTGAGGTTAGTGGCGGTGCCACTGCTGCATTTGAATGCAGACCTCAATATCAAGGCACACTGAGAGCAAACCTGTGTTGCTGAACAAGCTTGTCGTGCACATGGCCAGTACTTTCACTAGCACACAGGATAGCTTTGGTCTGTATTTCCACAGCTCTTATAGGTAAGAAACCCTCTCAGAGGCAGAGAATAATGTAACATCTAATTTCTAGAAATTGTCCTTTTCTAAAGGCAGTGCTTTTTCAGCCACATGGCAATTGTGCATTGGATTTGTGAGGTTAAACTGTTAGTGATTCATATCTGTCTCATTTTGAAAAGGAGAGGTAACCTGCTAGGTCCTTGTGAAAGACTGAAGATCTTCCGTATCGCTCTTTCATTCAGATCTTTTTAGGTAGTAGTGACAATCTTTATAAACTGCATCATCTTGTCTCTGTCTGTCATTTGTCTTGTAACTGGTATGTATCCATATATATATGGCTGAGGAAATGTGATTGAATAAATTATACGGTAATTTTATTAGCTGGCACAAAGGCAAACTTCTATACTTTTTCCCCCAGAGAAATACCATGACATTTGTGTAGATGTGAATTAAAAATGCCGTATAGATAGGGCCTGGACTTTGAACTCCGTTGAAAATGGAATATATATAGCTGTCAAAAACAGTAACAAAAAACTAGACAGTGAGGAGGCAGGTCTGTCATTCAGGCAGATTGAGCTTACATACATTCACTATTTTCGGTATCCTGCACTTTGCAGTACTTGGTTGTCGGGATGACTTTTATCAACCATTCAGCTGACAGAAGTCCATTCAAAATTAGCCTAGTGGGGTGGGACTTGCCATGCTGTGATTCTGCAGGCATTAGAGGGCAGCTGGTAAAGGCTGGGTATCGTTCCCCTCTGTGCTCATGTCAAGATAAACAGGTGTTACTTCTGTTTTTGTGTTATCTGATTATTCATTTAACAGAAATTGCCAAGTAGTAAAAAGAAACTGACAGCTTCTTTTAGCTAAAGAGAGCAGAATTGACTGAATTGCAGGGTTTACTCCTTCCCTAACATCACGTTTGTTTCTGGTTGTTTAAACTACATATCTATGTTCAATTAAGCTTGGTTTTCTCAAACAGCTAGTTGTGCTGCTTCAGAAGCAAACCAGGCCCAAGCCTTTGCTTTATATCTTCTAATGTCCAAAAGCGGCAACAAGGATCAGAGCAAATTGAAACGGGGGACCCTATTTCCAGGACAATGTTCTACAGATATAAATGGCTTTGATTAATTAAGTAGATTTTATTTTGATATTTCATCATTTCCAAACTTCTGTGGCTACTTCTGAAGTGCCGTTCTTGTTTACCAGCGCTTACAGATTTGCAAAGACTAAATGCTTTTGTGGGCTCATCTCTGTTTTCTGTCCTTTGCTGTTCCCAAGATCAGCTGCTGGCTGGCAGGGAGAGCACAGTGCCTTCCCACTACCCAACAGCATGTAGGCTATGTGCTGCCTTTGTGTACCAAGAGGAGCTCTTAATACATGCTAAATTGGTAGAAGCTGAATAGCAGGGTGCATGTTGCATGTTGCATGTACTGAAAGTCACGCACAAAGTGAATTGCTCACATTCTTCTGACCCAGGAGCCTCAGCTCTGAGTGCAGGACTGGTTGTGACCACAGTGAAGAAGTACTGTTTCCATGCAGCAGTCAGGCATCTGTGTAGTATTTTAACTGCTGTACTTTTCTTTCTTATTCATTGCATGTGTGTATGTGTATATTTTCAAGAGATTAAACTCACAACTTATTTGCATTTTTATTTTTAAAGCAAAGGACAAAATTTTAATGTGCACAGTGTGAAGGGGGACATTGAAACCTCCCTCTCTGCACTACTAAGTTGTCAGAGTAACTTTCTAGTACTTGCCTCCAGTGTGTAACAAACTGAGTTGAAATAAGGGAGTGCTGATGGTTTAATCTTTTGAGAGAAGTTTCATTCTGCGGGGGAAAGTCCCCCTTTAAAAGAGGGAATTGTAGTGGGTGGGGCCTGAATCTGATCTAACGTTATTTTCCAGTGCTGTAACTCACTGGCTTCAGGTGAGTTGCAAGACTAGTTTTAGTACTTGTCTCTCGTTCTTGAATCTAAGCCTGATAGCTAATAGTGGCTGAGGAGAACTCATTTGGATGGGTCTGAATTAGGTAATAAAAATGGCTTTGTTTGCAGGGAGCTGGAACTGGATAGCATCTCAGCCAATAACCCAAGTCCCACCCAGGTCCCACTGCCTGCTGGGACAGCACAGACAGTTAGCATCTGTGACCAGTTCTCTTGTTCTGGGTTACACACAGGGACCTGGGTTATATACAAAGAAATGACAGAAGCGTCTCCGCTCTGTCACCCAGGCACTGCAGTTCATTTCACAAGGTCTCTAAAATAGATTATGGGATTGCAAATATTTGTCAGAACTGGTCTTGGCTATTCACTGATTTTAAACAATTGCATGACTGTCACACTGGGTCCCTAGGTGCTAAAAATCAATGATAACGCTGGAGTACTTTGGTCATTGTTATTTTAGAAAATCCCTAATCAAAACAAGTGTAAGTGCTGATGTGTGCTCAGTGGTGGAGTTTTGTGTGTTCCTTGGAAAGATGATATTCCCTGGAGAGAGAGGAAAGGATTAGAAATGATAACCACTTTTTAAATACATCAGCTTGCTCATGTGTGCGGTGTTTTTTATCAGCTTTACAGCAAAAGCTTCATTTGATTTGTGCAGGGATGTGGATAATAAGGAGAGAGGCCAGCGAGCTGATTTTTATAGTCCGTTTGTAGCTTAAACAAAGATCTGGGATTTTGCGGATAAAGACCAACTGAAATACAGCAGATTATGCAGCTTTGGGTTTTTTTCGAAGATTTGTAAATTTTTCCCCCCACACGGTCTGCTTTTCCTGTGTCCACTCACTCTGCATGAAAACAGGGAGCTGTAAAACAATATTTCTTACAGAACTTCATCAAATCCTGCTCTTTGACCACGGCTGATCCTTTGTGTCAGGGAATATCAGGGAATATACCACTCTCAGGTGCTGGTGCATTTGTGGTTAACATGGTCAGAACTCAGGCAACCATGATAACAGCAGGCACCAGCTCCACTGGGTGGATGTAAGGCAGTGGCATGGTATCCTGGTTTCTGGGCCACAGCTGTAAAGCTGGATGAGAGCTGCCCTGACCGATCTATACGGCAGTGGCACATCCCTCCCTGCCAGCAGGTTCCCCAGCATGGGCAGCAGGATTTTCTCCATCTTCATTTGATTTCTTGTGAGCACTGTATGTTTTGTGCTTACATTGGGATCACCTGAATCCAAAGTGACTTCTGACTGCTACATGCAGAGTGTTGCCCAGGTTTTGTGCTGTGGGTCCTGCCTGTCTCTGCAGCTCTTAACTTGTATCCTTGCAAAGCCAACTGAGATGCCTTCATGGCAAAGCTGAGCCTTAGCTGAAAATGTAAAGAACCAGGTAAATAAAGGCATCACAGAGATGCTCTATGAAAGAATCTGTTATTTCTAAATGCATGGCAGGAATGATGAGAGGTAATGGCTTTAAGATGCACCAGGGGAGGTTCAGGTTGGGTATTAGGAAAAATTTCTTCTCAGGAAGAGTGGTGATGCATTGGCACAGGCTGCCCAGGGAGGTGATGGAGTCACCATCTCTGGAGATGTTCAAGAAACGTGAAGATGTGGCACTGAGGGACATGATTAGTGGGCTTGTGGTTGGAGTAGGTGATCTTAGTGGTCTTCTCTAGCCTTAATGATTTTATGATTCTATGGTTCCATGAAGACAGACAAGGTGGAGAAGCAGTACTATTCTTTTGCTTATTCTGATGACGTTTTTTGTCCAGTGTTGGAGGAAGTGGATCTTTTAAATTCCTTTTCAGCTTAGCGCAGAGTTTAGCTTCATTCAGAACTTGAGAAGGAACTGTTGGTCAGATTTATTTCTAAAGTCTGGAGGAAACAAATACAAGAACAAATCCATGTTTCCCTGCGGCACTTGGAAAACAAGCACTATTTCATCCACTGTGTACATGACCAGCTGGAGATTCAGTTGACTAAAAATCCACTAACCACAGCTGAATCTGCAGGGAATGTTCCCCTGGCAGAGGGAGGTGTGCGGAGCAGCTCAGCAGCACGATGCAGCAGGCAGAGCTGGTGAGGCTCTGGGGGGGCAGAGGAGAAACAGAGGGGTCAACTGCAGTCATTTGTAAAACAAATAAGGGAATGCTTCTGACTTACACATTTTACTGATACATTTTCGATACACTTTGCATTTCAGTGAACCATCCATTTTAATAATTATTATTTTTTAAAGCTGGGTTTAGCAAATTGAAGGAGGTGGTACAGACAAAACAGAACCTTCTTAAACTGCAGCTTCTCGTAGGAAGATTGAGGCGGCTGTCACTGAGTTAGAATAGCTCAGGGACTTCAGCTCAGTTCGCTTTTAATAGCGAGACTGTCCCTAGTTTTAGAAGACTGCCAGGTATTTTCAGTTGTGGTTGCAAATTTGCCTTCTTTGCCATAGTCTTATCATATCTCACGTGCAAGTGACACCCTGATGTTTAAGATCCGTGAGGAAGGCTCAGACTGAATGATCGGTCACTGCATATTCCATCTATAAAGCAGTCTGGGTTCCTAGTGAGGTTGAGATACTGGCTGGGTGTCTGAGTACTAAGTGTCAGGCTGTGCTGCTAGCTCTCCTATTAGCTAGCACCTAATCTCGCATCAACTTCAGTGGGATTATCCATTGCTGAATGCAGTATTATTAAACATGAGTTGGGGTAGCTGATGTGTTCCTCAAAAGAATACACAAAAGTATGTAGTAGAAATTGTTTTGAAAATGTATTTTCTAAACTCCTTGACTATACATAAAGAGAAAAATCTCAGAAAAAAAGTATTCAAAACTTTCATACTGTCAGGATCTGCACTTCCAAATAATCAGTAAATGTGTTGTGTTTTGTGGTGTGCTTTTGAATGGTACCAAGCTGTGAGTTTAGATCACATTTAGTCTGCCTGCAGATGCCTGGACACAACGAAGTTCTGAAAGAGCTGCCTTTTGTATGGCTGACTTTGAAAGCACCAAGGTAGTAGCAGAGCTTCTGCTGAAGGACTGACAGGGAACTGCCATCCTCAGTAGGGTGAAATCACAGAATCACAGAATTCCCTTTAACAGCCATTCTTGTTCTACAGCAAATGTCGTGTTTAAGATATAGTGCATCTGTCATGAACTGCACAGCTGTAGGGAAAAAATTAGGAATGGGAGTTAATTTTGATCCATGGGAGGCTGATAAAATAGCAAGCAAACTAAAACTCTCTGATATAGATGAAAGAATTAGTATTGAAAGGATAATCATGGTTGTGTGAATCAATCCTTGCATTGCTCTGACTTTCATACTGCTGGCCATTGAAATGCAGGGTCAGGTAGTGCTGGATACATCTAGGAGACTTGATCCAAGAGAGAGAGCTCCCATTGGGACCAGCCTTACCAGCACAGGCTACAGCACCAGGCTGGAGAGGGGTTTAGAATGGTTACGTGTTTATAGCGTCAGATCTGAGGCAGAGGTGTATGGCTCAGCCCAATATTTACTTTATTTTCTGTGATGAGAGTGGCTGGTTGGAGCTTTTAAAGTGTGCCCACCATGCAGAGGTTGCCCCAAAGCTGTGCAGTGGTGGCAATCTGTGTTCTCCAGTGCTGCTTTCAAGAGTGCCAGTCAGCAGTAAATCATTTCTGCTGTACTTTCGTGTTGTTTCTTGCATTCCATTGATCTGATCAGCACTTCAGAAATGGTAGAAACATGACCTTTCCCATGAATTTTTAACACAAGGGCCCTTATCTTGCAAACTCATCTGCCTCTGCAAACCCTAGAGGATGAAAGGCAGAGCAGTGTGATAGGGTAGCGAGGTTTGTTAGCAGAGACCATCCTGAATCTGGCAGAGATAGAACCTAAATACTTTTACATTCTTTTAGAAATGTCTAACAGCGTTAGGATTTTTGTTTTAATTTATTCAACAGAATCAAATTTTTAAGCTGTGCTTTAAATTTCAAACCATAGAGCAGTTATTTCAACCTGTCTTTCTTAGTGTATAATGTTAATTTTTAATATTTCAGTTTACAATTTGGAATAAGATTTTATGATGTTCTACTACTGTATATCAATTTGACAAGATTCTGCTATTTAAGTTAAATGTTTTAACCCAAACTTATAGCTGGAAACGATCTCTGTTATTGCAAGGTTGTTTTGCAATAAATAGAAGCTGAAATGAGTAAGTTTTATCTGTTGTGGAAATAGGCTATCATTGTTAAACCAAACTTCTATTATACAAACATTATTTACTATTATTTGAATTTAAAAGAACAATTTATTTACATTACAAACTGTAAATTTAATTTACTGTTAAACAGTTAAATTACAGCATTTGTGAAGCTAAGCTGCCAGTAATTGCATAAATATATGTGATTTCTTCCCAAATGCTTTATACAAAACATTATCAAAATGCATACATTACAGGAACCCAGAGAGGCAGTGCAATTCAACCTCTCCTAATTTTTATCTGAAAATCTAACCATTTTCAGCATTAGAAAGTAAGATGCAGTAATGAATTCAGAGTGAAAGAACAAGGGATTCTGATGGCTTTCAGTGTCTAACACTCTCCTTAATGCTTCTGGGTTTTGATCCTTTAAGATATCATCTTGAAAATCATTATGAAGAAAAGCTACTATAATGCATGTGATACAATGCATCTGGTGTCTGCCTCTCTGCATTTTTTTTAACTGACCTTTTTTCAAGTGCTTTAAACTCATAGGTATTTTTGTACTGGTTTCCGTAGTCAACAGTTTACTGACAACAGTTTTCATGTAAGTCACCAAGGTCTGGTCCCAGAAGGTGTTGACCGCTCTGGTACCAATCTCAGAAAGGTTTCCTCAATATTAACAGGAGCATACCTCTCTGTTCCCACTATCTTAGCAAGGAAAAGAGCTTACACCTTGCTGCTGGATCCAGGCAGGGAGCAGCCCAAGGGGCACAAGATAAAAGCTCTGTCTGAGGCACGACATCCAGCATGCGTGAGCCCCAAAGTAGTGTGTCTGAATAGAGGCTCAAACCTTTCCTCGCTGTTCATTCTGACATCCCAACCAGAGGCCTCTGGTTAAAATCAGTGCTTGGCATATTCTTCTGGATGACAAAAGGTACTTTTCAGGATTGTCTTCTACCACATGAACATCAGCCATGGTGGTATACAGAAGAAAAAGACATGGTAAAACCATTCAGTCTGCTGGCAGGGCTCCTCAGCTGGCAAAATTGGTTTGCAGTGAGTTATTAATAATTTGCAAATTCTCAGTGGGACATTGCTGTTGGATGCCTTCTTCATCCGTTTTCTTCTGCTGTGGAATGTGTAGAACATGCATTGATCTGCTGCTGTGACACTTCATGTAAGTGGGCTGGCTGATGCTGTGAATACCTTAAAGTTATACCATGGCTGTCAGTTAACGTCGCAGAGATACACAGACCTACTTTAAATGATCGATTTGCCCTCTCTCAGACCTAAGGTCTTACTATTTGCATTTACTTGTCTTAGCCATGCATCCTGGGTCTGGCCTTGAGTTTTTCTTTTCCTGGTTGGACCTCTGTGTTTAGCTCTATCCCTACATCAGGACTGTGCCTTTTCTTCAGCATCTGCATGGTGATACTCCTCCTGCATCTTCTTTGGATCAGAAGTAAGAGTCTCAGTTCATCTTATATATAAATGGGCAATAGAGATTCACCCTCTTCCTCCTTCAAAACTCGCCTACAGAAACCTCATCCCGGCTTTCCATTTGCATTAATGTCTGCTCCTATACCCGTCACCTCTTACATTGCTCCACACTTGACAAACCAGATCCATATATGTCTTGTGCTATGCTGTCATGTGCACGAAGCAAATTAAAGTGTTTGGTGAATCTTACTGCTCGTTTTGTTTCTACATGATGTGGTACAGTGTGTTTGCACAAGCTGTGCTGACAGATAGGGTGAAGAACATACACCTACCTTGAACAATTAGGGTCTTATCAAACACTAGTTAGCTGTGGTTTGAGTCAGATCTTCTCCTGCAGAGAGAGATTCAGTCAGTGATAAACATATTACGCATGTTCTTGTAAGTAAACACACCTCTTCCGAGAAGATTTCCATTCAGAGCAGCCTGGGTGCTGAGAGGCACCAGCCTGGCCAGATGGTAAGGCCCATGGCTGTTATCCCACCTCCAGCCCCCGCTGCCCCATCGTGCAGCTGCCTGCTTCATTTGTTGTTAGCAGATTCACCGGGAAAGCCATGTGAGCACAGCACGGGCAGCTGGCATGAGGCAGCTGTTCCAGATGTGCAAACTTTGTTTTAAAATCTGAGTAAAAAACATCACCTGGAGCAGCAAGAGGTGATTCTGTATCATTTTTAACACCATGGACGCCTCTCATCTGAGTCATGCAGGCAGATTTGCTTGGTGCATCTTGCTCTCTTGCTGTTTGCTATTGAGTTGTGCAGTACTGTGCCGTGCGTACATCTGTGAAAGGTCAGTCTGTAACGATAGAGCTGTTCGTACCTGATGACAGTTTTCAAACTGGAGTTTTTCTCTCTAAACATTTCTGAAAGAGAAAAGAAAAAATCACCAAGTTTTTAAGCCCCCCCCCAAGCTGAATGTGAGCAAGCTGCCGGTAGGAACTACCGTCACTCTGCTCACCCATCCCTAACCTTGAAATGTTTAAAAATAAATAAATAAATGGATTAGCATAAAATAATATAGTAACCCGCCGAATTTATTTAGTTTAATTTATGCTAATCGTGGCATATTGGTGCTCTGGCAGATAAAATAAAGCTGGTGAAGAAGATTGCGTGGCGGAAGCTATGACAATTAACCCTAGAAATTATCACTCTGAAAGTGAGTTCAGCTTTGCGGTTGAAAAGAAGCAGTCCAGCAAATTCAAATGTTAGCTGTCAATAGTGGGATGGATTTATTATTTTTGGGGTGTGTACTTTTATTTCTTTTTATATATATATATATATATATATATACACTTATGTATACATGTATTTTCTTAGGCATATCTATATTCCCGTTAGATATTCTAAGTTAAAATATTTGAAAAGACTAAAATACAACTTCGGTGAACTCGGGCTATCATGTTTAGGCTTTTATTTCTGGCTTAGAATTCTTGTTTTTTCAGGTTATTTAATCCACATTTTTAATTATAACTGTAAATAATGCACTAAATAATGCACAATTTAATATTAGTTTAGGATTTCAGTAACATCAGAAGTAATAGAAATGAAAAGCAGAGATGGTTGTAATTGTCTTTAGTGATGTTTGATCAGAGTAGGCTATATGGGCCGTATCAGGCTGCATCTGTCACGGCTGTGCCTTGGCTCTGGCTAACAGAGAAAGCATACAGCCCACAAAAATAAAGAAAATGATTATCATAAGCAAACAACTGTCTGAGGGCTGCTCATGTGCTCCAGTTTCTGTGTGTGCCGATTTGCTTTTAGATGTAAATGAATTCGGTTATTTTTTTTGCTTAAAAATTTGTATAGCATTCACTGGATACAGAATTTTAGCTCTAACTTACTGGGGGGAGAAGGAGGGGGAAGTAGCACTCCCTTATTCACCTCAGACCACATTGTGTAAGATAAATGTCAGGCAGGATTTAAGTGCAAGCAGACTTCGAAACAGCAAGAGATTTTTGCTGTTTGCTAGGTTGGGGTAAGGATTTTTATTGTTTTCATTTGATTTTTAAGTAATAGAACCACAGATTTAGGAGTGATGGCCAGGATTTTCCAAAAGAAATGCCTCAATTAGGTTTTAATTTTATTTGTGACATAAATAGATGGCCTGGTTACAGCACAGGCAATGAAAATCCCAGGCCCATGAGGACCGAAGGATGTGTTTTTTAGAGTGAATCCATTTGTTTTGCTGCTGATTTTTGTGGGTTTAAATCATATTATCCCGAACCTTAAAACAGTTCTCTCCTTCTGGATACTGCCTGAAATGCCAAAATAAATGGTGGGGGCTGAGCAGGCAGGTTCCTCTGCGCAGGGAAGATTGTGTACAACTTCTGCCAAGTACACAAAACAGACATGAAAACAAAGCTCATTTTTTCAAATGCCTTTTGTTTGCTGTTATTTGAAGTGAGGGTCACTAGCAAATTGTCAGGCACAATTACAACCTCTTAAGGACTGCATTACATGTTGACCTTGCACAGTTTGCATTTGAACTTCTTGCTTTCAGTCACTTATAAGTTGCCACAGCGTTCACTTGGTGAGTTTAAAAACGCTTGTGCTGTGTGCCTAGGACTTCTGCTTGCCAGTCTGAGCAAGGCTTAAGCCATTTTCTGATGTGGGCTAAGATACAACGTACTTTTCCTCTTCTACAGAGAGTATTTGTGGACTGGAGACAACTTTCTCAACTGTAGGTGGAAACTTGAAATTTGGCATGGAAATAGCTCTCATGAAGAAGTGCTGCTGCTTTTTCATGAAAAAAATTACTTCTGATTGGACTGATCTGTAAGCCTTTGAGCAAGTGAAGAATTGTTTTTTCTTCTCTGAGCTGGCAGGGTGTGCAGCAGAGGAAAGACTCCCTGCGCATATGGTTAATTTAGTGCAGAGGATAGTGCAGTATGCTTCTGAAAATAGGTAGAGACACCTGAGGCTAGGGCTTTATAAACTATGAAGGACACACTGACAGAACTTTCAATTTGTGTGAAGTGTAGGCACTAAGCCAAAGGCGGCTTCTCCTCAGCTCCTAGAGATCTCCTGACTGACGCTCATAACACAAACAAGTGGGTTTTCCTGCAGACACAGTCATGTTTCTCTGCCCCAGAGAAACAAAAGACAAAAAAGACCTTGTACAAATGATTTTAACCTCTTACAGAGTTGAAATGTTGGTTGCACTGTGGAAAATCTAGCAGGCCTCTCATGCTTTATACAGAATGATCTGGGTGGCAGGTTCTGTATCAGATCTATCTCCTGCCACATCTGTTGCCTCAGTTTTTTTCACTCTTAGCTAATAACAATCCTACTTTTAAATCTTTAAAAATCCATCTTTGGATATCTTGCATAATTATACTTTGTTCCAAATTTATTTTTTCCAGCCATCTTTCCAAGGACAACATTTCCCCCCCAGTCCTCTACCAAATGTTTTTTTTTCTGCAGACTTCCCACAGTCTCTACAGTCCTCTACGGAACTCTACAGTCCTTTCTTCCCTAAAGTTCAAACTGTTTCATTGTACTTGATTGCACAGAAGGGATCTGTGGTATGTTCCTCCTAGAGCAGCTTTTGCTGCCTTTGCAGAAACCAGCTCTCCTGAGTCCTGGCAGCTTCTGCCCTGGCTCAAGCTCCTCTGCACCTCCCTGCCTTTCTCGCTGACTGAGCTCCAGGCTTCCTTGTACACAGCTGTGTCACCTAGCTGTCACTTCATAAGTAGATTTTCAAATCCATCCCCCATGAAACAGCTAAAATTGTTGAACCCAACATACACTTAAAAGGCCAGCTCTGTGACAGGCCCATACGCTTTACACTGTGCAATTTTACTAAATAAAGCACTATCTAATTATAATTCCTCTGACAGGTGCTGATTGAGCCCCCCAAGAGGGGTCAGTTCCAGTCTCACCATAACATTCCACCATCAACCCTGGCCCTACTCCCTGCCCACAGATGAGAGGACTGACGTGTTGGTGCTCCATGAGCAGAGCACTGCCTCAATTCTGTGTGCTGAGGTGAACAGGAGGATGACAGCAGAGCATTACTGGAAGAAGAGGGCAACTAAGAAGACACAACAGGATGAACAGCCTCAAAAGACAAATTATAGTCATCTTTTCTGGCCCTTCTTCCTGGGATATTTAGACAGGGACCGTCTAAGTCCAGGCTTCCCTTTTGTAGCTGTTCTTGAGCAGCAGGGGTACTGCTTGTTTCCATCCTCCTGTAGTTGTACTCTTTGGGCAATGTCTTGTTGCTACACAGAGTATGTCCTTGTGCTGCTGAGGAAAAAGGTCACTGTTACCGATCCTAATGTTCTGTGGTTCAGTGTAGACATTCTTTGTCATTATGTATGTCGCCCACTCTTCCTCGTTGTGTTCTCCATCAATCACTGGCACCCATGTTCTCCTCAGTCTCTTCTGCATGTCCTATTCAACTCAGTCACCCAACCAGCTGTGCCGTATGCTCCCCTGTATGTCCTGTGATTCCTACTTTCATGTGCTATGTCTCACAATAGCTTCAAGCAATGTATCAGTTCTTGGCACAACAGAAACCTTGCTGTGGGAGTGAATGGTAGATTTCCCTTCCTTTCAAAAACACGTTCAAAACCTTCTTTCACCAGCATTTCCTCACAAAAAGCTGCAGCAGAGTTCCATATCGGAGGTAAGTCTGTCATTGATCTATCTATTACAGAAGGGAACAATTACAATTTCTGTATTTCCTTTGTCTTTATTACAAAGCTGTTTTCTCCAGAAGTGCTGCCAAATAAACATAAGCATTTCTGCTTGCTCAGACCTGTCCATTGGCCTGTCCCAGGCAGCTCTCCTTCCCTCTCTGTCAGTGCCAATCACACTCCTGACCCCATTGGACTTAGTCCCTGCAGAGGTTTCAGAGAAGGGTCACTTTTCTTCCTGAGGCCTCTAGCTGCCAGGCTTCCCCAGAACAGACTCACACAATATCAAAGCCAACTTACTCCCTGCTAAATTAATTATGTTGTTAATTGGTTAACCAATGACAGACCATATGGAAAAAGTGCTTAATAAGTCTGTGTTGGCAAGAGTGGATGGAGCTGGGCAATAGATGCACAAATTATGACAGTGGGGCGTTTTCATTGTAAAACATTGAAAGATGATGTACCATTGTATATTGTAAAATGTTGCTAATACTATTTGAAACTACAGCATGCTTTGGAATTAAATCATAGACTCATAAGGACTGAACTTGGGTAATTTTGCTATTTCATCACTTTTTTTTTTGTGATGAACTGTATGGTTTTAAGCATTCTGCTAGCTGCCTGGTGCAGAGAGCTGCAGTGATCCTTGAAGCTGGTTCTAGCAAAAGAACCGAATGCCACTGTGAGCATTTAAAGAAAAAAAAAGACAAAACTAGAAAATATTTCCAAAGGTAAAACATCTCCAGCAATGTGCTGCAACGGAAAAGGCTTAATTAAATTACCCAAATCATTTTAGCCCCAGAGCTTGAAGATGTCAGTAAATAAATAATTGGTTATGTGAAGATTACTCTTTTCTGCTAATAGAGCACAGAAGAGAAGAGCAAATCCACTAGGGGTTCCTTCTTTGATCCATAGCAGGTAATAAAATCACAGACAATACCACCAAAATGAAAAAAGAAATCTCCCTTCTTAGCTGTCAGTCTTCTCCTTTCTTTGGATGGGGAGAAGGCAGGTTATCACCTGTGCATGCATGAAATTCAGCCTTGTTTGCAGTATGATTATATAAATGGCACTTTATTAAAAGCCAACTTTTATTCGCAGACTGTAAACTTAAAACACAGAAAAGTTCAGGGATGGAAGTAAAATCAATATAACTTCAAGTATTACAGACATTTTGAAAGGCCCCCATTTAGAGTGCAGTGAGTGATTTACTGATAAGGTTGTTCAGCTGATACATTTGCTGCTGATTTGCTATACTTCGTCCATTAACATGACTGCAAAATGGGACAGGGAACTTGTTGATTCTGGTATAGGAGTCTTATTTCAGCCTCTGAAAAAGCTCAAGAACAGTGTATCTGAGAGAAATTTATACAAGAGGACAGCCAGTACCTAATGTTAAGCCACTGTGCTTTTTCACAAACAAAACATGCTGTGCATTTGAGATGATTTTTTAAAATTGTGAAAATTCTTGGTTTATTTTGGAACAATTGGCTGCGTAGAAAGTAGTGTGTAAGTAGAGGCAATGAAATGCTGGGTTACTGATAATGTCATTAACTACTTCTTCTTTTCATTATATGGATTCTGATCAAATCATGTTTGACTTCTGCAGTATTAATAATAATCATAGATTCATAGAATCACAGAGTCCTTAGAGTTGGAAGGGACCTCTGAAGGCCATGTAGTCCTACTCCCCTGCAACGAACATGGACACCACAGCTGGATCAGGTTGCCCAGGGCCTGATCCAGCCTCACCATGTAAGTCTCCAGAGACGGGGCATCCACCACATCACTGGGTAACCTGTTCCAGTGCCTCACCACCCTCATTGTAAAAGATTTTTTCTTATTTTCTTTGCATTACATGGACTGTAATGAGTCCAGTAGCCACGAAACACAGTGCCAACATTTCATAGATGGCCCTCTGATTTCTTACTACTTCAGGTTTTCTAGCTTTCCTAGTTTCTGGCTAGTGCTCCTAGTGCTACCTAAAAGGCAACTGTCATTCATCTCAATGACATTAGTTTGATGTCAAATGTGACTTAGGCTTTGAGGTGATGGGATGATAAGTAGCCCATCGTTTTCCCCTGTGGGAGATAGTGTCTGCAGTGAAGCTGCCTTTTTACATTAGAAGGTCTTGTCCAGTTGAAAGAGCATTGTGTACAAATGGGAATTTAGGTACACAGTTACCTTTTGCCCCAGAAAGTAAGGAGAGCGATGGGGGAGCTGTGACACAATATATATGTAGATTTTTAATCAATCATGCCTATTACTGTAAGTGTTTAAGCAATTTTAAAAATGCACGCAGCTCTAGCTTGACATGCTTTTCTCTTTCATTAGATCACACAAATCAGAATTAAACCACTAGCATGAACTGGACAAGGGTCTTTATACAGTCATGAAGAACTCCTATATGGTGGGATGACAACAGATGGAAGTTCTTTAGAAATTCATTTCTGAAGAGCTTTTTAAGTGTATTCAACAGTAATACAAATTTGCCTATAATTTCAATTCAGTATTTTAAGTCTCTCATTTTACTACCTACTCTAGAGAGCTGAAAAAATGAACTAAAATACGAAAAGAGGACATATAAAAACATACTGATATAGTACTGAAAATTTGATGGGAAAGATTCTTAAGATTTTCTAGTATGTGTTGTGAAAATACGCTTTTTCAATTGTGCTTCTTGATGTACAGGCATCATGTTTGGGACCAGCTTGAGTTTTAGCAGCAGAGACACAGTTTTGCCCAAGGAAATACGGAGTTTATCGTGGTATTGCTGCTAGAACTTTACTGCTATTACCATTGCACTTTATGGTGACACTAGTGACCACCTCTGTTATGGGTGTAAGCTCTCCATGCACTGAGCTATTGTACAAAATTTGATGGGTGATGGAGAGAGGAGAGTGGGGGGACGAGGCTGTACAGTGCTTCATGACTGGCTTAAGGGATATTAAATCGACCTTAAATCCTTGCCAACCAGCTAGATGGATAGTGCACTGTTTCTGAAATTTGCAAGTCAAAGGGAGACAAGCCTAAATTCTTTCCGCTATGAAACCCCCACAGTCCTCTGCCTTTCAGGCAGAAGCAAAAAGGAATGGAAAATTCCAAACTAACGAGCGCTTCATTTCTTTTCTGCAGCGCTGTGCTTAGAAAAATTGCACTCTTTTTTTTTTTTTTTTTTCTAAGGCAAAGAAGTAAAATTAAAGTTGTATGACTGTTATAAATATTACATGTTCAGGGTATCAAGAGTACCTGGAGTTCTCTGGTTTCTGAGGGTGTTTTTGAATTAACCCTTTTATAGATATCATGATTTTGGAGAAAGGATAACATTCAAGCTTAGTCAAATCTGATACTGTTTGCTAAGGAGAAAGTATCCTGTCTTAAACACACACTGATAAGAGTAATAATTTTTGACATTTCTATTTACACTTGTTTGTGTAGATCATATCTGTTTTGTGGAAGTGGACTGCAGAGCACTGAGAGAAATAATGACTTGGCCAAGTTTACCTAGCAAGTCAGAGGCAAAGGCAGAAACAGAACCCAATGTCTTTAGCCCAGATGCTTGGTAATTCCTTTTACTGAATGTTCGTGGTCAGGCTATGCAGAAATTGATTCCATGTTAAATACATATGTATTCAGCAGGAGAAGGATTCAGGATATGGTGAACTTTTACTGAATTTCTCAAAGGCTCAGACAAGCTTGCTGTCCTGTTTCACTGACATGGTTCAGAAGAGCTTCTGACTGGTCCTTTGAGAGAAGACAGTAGGCTGTAGCAGCCAAATTTCTTGGCTGAGACTTCCTGAATCTGAAGGACCCATACAAGCAGGAACAGAGGATGCTCAAGAGGAGGCTGTCCTGCTGATGCAGACACGAGCCTGTGAAACTCACTTCATTGTGAACTTCTCCTTGGCTGAGCACTGCTTTTGCAGTGATGAGATGCTCCCAGATAGCTTTCTACGTGGCTGAAGATGGTATCTGGCTTTCTGCTGAGTCTTGTATAAGTGGCAGAGAGATTCTCTATGCTCTCATTTCACATACAACATATTCCTACATAAAATCTATTTGCAGTTTAACCAATACTGTCCAGATTACAGTCCTAAAGGATAAATTCCATCATAAGCCAAAGTAAAAAAAAGAATACTGCCCAATTTGCTGCATTCCTCTCGTAATATTGTGGATAATCTTTAAAGCTGTGTTACTTACACTTCTCCTCTGACTCCAGTGAATTTACTCATTGGATCCAGTTGTTTTACCCAGTCGTCATGATACCCATCACACACCTTAGCATCTGACCTTCCTCCAGTCTTCATTTTGCAGGTTGCTTGCAGCCAGCAGTAACGGTGTCCTTTCATTGTCTCCATAAGCTGTCTTTGGGCTGGTTGGTGTTCCCATAATTTAGGTAAATGCTGCCCTATTTAAATAAACAACCACATGAAATAGGTTGTCAGATAATAACAAAGACGATGCATAATTATTGTTCTTTGTATTATGTTTCAGGAGTGAATATTTTCTGCGTACAGCATTATAAGACTATTTTATTGGAAATGAATATCAACTCTTAAATTCACCGTTCTCTCTTCAATGCAGAAAGAATCAGTGATCTTTGAGGAAATGTACCGTTTTGGATAAGCATCAGTCACTTTACCAGTTGTTTACAGACAAGAACAACAATTAGAAAAGATTTTAGATTTTTTATTTAATGCCTGTGGCATTTTGTAAACATTCACCAACAAGTATATTTCTTTAAAGCTGCTTGCTTGAAAACTATTTTTACCTCTGACCACTATCTGATGAGAAATTCACATGTGCTAAGTAAACCCATGATAATAATCTTATTTTCGGTCCTCCACTGAAGACGCTGATGGCCTGAAAGGGATTTGAGTCCTCAGTGTAGCTTCTCTGCCATTATTTTTCCAGTAGATTTCAGGAGAAAGAAATGGTTAGAATGTTATGCAGCAAGTATTGCTATAGTGTTGTTTACCAACGATTTTGTCAGTGTAACAATAATCTAGCAATAACAGTGGCAGTATATGTAATAATGACAATTTTTGTCTGACAAAGGACTTTTAATAGATAGGTGACTAGAGAAAGAGGCTGGAAGAAATGAATTGATTGACTCTCCTACATATAATCAGCGCCAGGTATGAGCAGTATAAATTTACCTATGTGATAAATTTGGGGCAGAAAGGAATGTTGCAAAGTTGTGGAGCTGTTCAACCCAACACCATTTGGATTTTGAGGTCTCTGGGTGGGCTCTTGCTATACAGCCCATGGAAAACCTCTGATCATTGTGTGCACATAGTTATTAGCTTGAAGACTATTGCTAAAATAACATCAGGAAGAGCTGGATTTGAATCCAGGTATCTGCTAGAACAGACTTAACTGCCACTTTCCATTGGTTATTTTGGCATGTTTAGGCCAAATGAGATGTGCTTGTATGATTGCATGTCACATTCTGGTGGCAAGACCACAGCTTGGTTAGAACTCGTGTCATTTCTGTGTTAGTCCTTCAGCTGAAGAAGTAAAATTTTTTAGTTCTTGCTTCTGATTTAGCTCAGGAAATGGCACACAGGGCTTGGGTACAGCAGTGCTGATAGGTTCTGCTGAGCCCTCTGTCATAGTGCCCTGCAGGAAGAAGGGTCACCCTGCCCCATGGTGCTTTGTTGCCTTGCAAGTATGTATGTAGACTACCAGCAGCAACGTTTGCATTTTATCTGTCTCTACCTAAACTGGTCCATATAAAAGACAGCAGCATCCTTGGTGTCCACCAAGCATTTCTGTGAGCTGAAGCAAATGAAAGCTGCAGTGAGATTCTGAAGGCTGCTGATGCAAACCTTTTGGATTATTAATGAATGATTGAAAGAAAAAAAAAAAAAAAGACAAAAAAAAACCCCCAAACTAACAAGATAGGGGAATCTGGGCATAACTGATGAAAAAATGTTGGGGGAACCAATATGGATGCCACTCCAACAGGTGTTTTAATTCTGTATTCTTTCTGGTTATGTCAGCCTGGTAGAGTGGGAGTATTTTTGAGACTGAGAGAAATAGGGAAGATCTGAGCCAGTGTTTAAAGAGAGTACAGGACACAGCCTTTGTGAGCTCCAAAAAATTAGAAATTACTTTCCAAGAAAACAGGTTCACTGTCAGATTTTAACTAGCATGATCAGAACTAACTGCTTATAAATGATTGATCCATCTCCAAAATAGCACAAGCATTAAAGAAGACAATATTTTTCCTTCAGTCCTAATGTTTTGGCCTCATTCTGTTTCAGTTGTTAAAGTTTTCTTCAGTAACCACTAAGTTCATAGTGATTTTCTTCATATCACATGAAAGCTGGTTCCTTTTCCAGGACTTGGTATTTAAGAAAGTCATCAACTATCATTAGACGTTCAGTAAAATCATTTCTAATGTATTATGGGAGACCACATTCTTCGGGGTACTGTAAATGGGGCACAGAGATGATCCCACCCACAGGCCACCACTTCTGACTCCCAGGAAACAAAGGCTAATAACATCACACAGAGCAGGAATTTTACTAGAAATCTGAAATGGCAAAACTGTACTTGCTGCATACAAATCAGAGATAAGTGGGGAAAATAAAAAAGCAAAACACTGATCAGGACCTCAACTCCTAATTTAATTCAATTTAATTTAATTTTAGTTTTGAGCTCAGACCTAAGCATTTATAACTTTGAGGCTGGCATATTTCCATAGTATAATGCCTACAGGATCTTTTTCTCCATGATTACTTTTGAGGTCTGTGAGGAGTTCCCACACCTCTGAGGGTCTCCACATTTGCATGTTTATTCGTGGAAGCAGACGATGTATTTTCTCTTTGAAAATTTGAGTGAACTCAGGTTGGTATTTGCAGATTTCCATCCATCAAAGCCACGCCACCAGTAGTGGAAGTTACAGAATAAAGACCTTTATCTGCATATTTAGTGCTGAAGCTAAATAATAATTTCATTTATAAATAAAAAGCTATTTTATTTAATTACTGTGTCAGAAGATGCAGGTAGATTAAAAGAGTCTTTCTGATAACATTCTGAATAAATGCATAATGTTAGCAGGTGAACATTTTATTTTTTCTACCACCAAACTGACAGAAAACTGCAATGCAAATGTATTCTCATAATTTGAAAACATATTCCTTCAACAAATATTGGACTTAAGGTGAAGAAGTGAGACAGATGATAGCTGTGTGGTGTTTTATAATCAAGTGATGTTTAGTTACCAGGAAAATCTGGAAATGTGGCAAAGAACTGCACGAAAACTTGCATTTTGGAATGCAAGTGCAACTTGTTTAGAAAATCCTACTTTCCTCTAAGTTAGGTGAAAACAAAGACATTTTTATTTAACTTCTTTGTGGTACACTCCACTAGCTCACATGTAGATTTCTCACAATTTAGCAGTAACAGCAAATGTTTATGTATTATTTTAAGAAATTAATTTGTAATCTAAACTGATGCCAAGTTTTCTTCATCTTGAAGGTTTAGTGATGTAGAAGTGGAATTTAGTTATTTATATAAATAAATTCAGGTTATTTGTCTAACTTCTAACTTCTGGACATACAAAAGTTACTTTGCGATGATTCCTGAGGATAAATTTAGCCTCCTAGCACGGGGAGAACCTTCAGTAAAGATGAGGTTGTACTACTCATTCAATAGCTCAGGGTGTGTTCTAGACACAGAAATGGCTAAAACACTTTGGATTCTGGGTTATTTCCAGCACTTGGAAGAAATGCTGAGGACTGTCATCCTTCGGTTGAGGAAAGTGTAAATATACTTAGTGCCCTCATAAACAAAGGATCAGTCAAGTGAATCATAGCAATGTTTCAGTTGGTATGGTTGTCTGAAGGCCTTCTGGTCCTCCTGTTTCAAAGCAGAATTGAAATCAAAGCAGAAGGTATTCTGAAAGGTATAGGTCTTGGATCTAGTCAAGGACAAAATAAGTTTTCCATTATTCATTTTATTTTTAAAAGTATCTATTTTAGTTTTGCTTTACAAAGAAAACAAGTGATGGTTCTTCCAGAAAATGAAGTAGTGAGTCTTGAGAGTAAGCGCAGATTTCTGGATCCCATGGCACACTCTGGATTACCTAAGTCTTTGCTTAGTGAATTCCCATCACTTTGTACGTGTAATTTGGTAGACTAGTGATATGAGTATATTATTTCAGCTTTCTATACATTCTAAAAGACCTCGGAGGAAAACAAACCATTCCTTCTCATTTTATAGATATACAATCTGAAAGCATGAGGTCTCTCCATGTAGAGAGAGGAATTGAGTAGATCCAGCTTACAAAACAAGCTGTGCTGTTTCTGCTCAGCTGTCCTGCCCGTACATGGTAACATACATGCTTTTTCATAGCTACGAATACAATCTCAGATTTTGGTTTCCTTCACTGCAGTCTAGTAACTGTAATAGCAGATAGTTGGTCATTTTTCCAACCAGCTCTTTGTTGGCATAGAAGTTCTACAGCTTGTTGAGGCATTAGAAGTCCACAGGCAGGTATTGAAAGTCCCCGTAACAAACAACTAGAGCAAGTTTTTAACAACACTGGGTTGAAGGTGAAATAAAACTGAGTTTACTGATTTGACAGCATGAGCAAACCTTCTGCAGTGAAAACTAATGTTTCGCAGAGAAGATTTATCGTAAACTCTCAATGTTGTTATGTCATGCAGCTGAATAAGAGTACTCAGTCTCTTCTGCCTCAGACGATGCCAACGTGCTTCTGAGGAACAGAGCTCCAGTTCATTTGGATTTATTGCCGTCAGCTCTGCCAAAACACTGGGGTGAAACTTCCCCTTCCCTGAATATTGAAGGAGAATGGAAGCCTAACGTGGACAGTGGGCTTGGACAGCTGAGGCCTTTTGCCGATGCATGTGAAAAGTCAAAAACATTTATATCAATCATTTGGAATGGTTTATTACTATTGATAGATACGATCCCCCTCTCTTCTCCCTCCACAAGAAAGAACTTCAGGCTTCACTGAACCCCTAGAGGATTCATCATATGAAAAAGGAGAAAAGAACAGAGAACAGAAAAAGAACTTAAACAGAGGGGAAAAAAGCAACTGGAAATGTTCCCAAAGCAGAATATAAGCACCCCCAAAATGTCACTGAGTTATTCTCATAAAGCAGCTTACATCTAAGTTTTGCCACTCTTCATCCAGTGTTTATGTGAAAGAGGGCAAGAAAGAAATTCTGATTATACTGGTCATTTTGGTTTGCTTTTTTTATTGATCATTCCCCGTGGAACATTCAGAATATTCGTTGTCCTTTTTCCATGCTTGCACAACGCGATGGTTCCTTACTTCTACCTCACAGGAGACATGGGAATGGAATGGAGAGTGTTCCCCTCAGTGAACCCGATCTCATCTGGGATCACCTCTCCTTTTCTATCTGTGTCTCTTTGCCTGAATTCTTGGCTGTGTATCTTCATGCATGGTTTTGAGGCCAGGAGGCTCAGCCAGGAGAGGGGTATGTCTGCAGGGTTTAAAGGAATTATAGCATGGAATGATTTACAGATATTTTCTAAAAGCAGTATTTTGTGGCATGCACCATCTTTTTTTTTTTTTCTTTCAGAGAACAAGCAAAGAACTGTAGTAATTACCTTCAGTCAGCATAACCCTCAGCATTCATTGCTGTCACAGAATAGAAAAATATTTCTTCTTTGTATTTCTGGATGCAATGTTTTCCACTTTTAACTACAGTATAAAAGGATGATGATTTTCTTCTCCACCCCCAGAAGAGTGAGAGATGAATGTTTAATTAGAGCCAGAATTTGTAATGTTCACAGAACAATTTTTTCCCCATAAGTGTCTGCACTGATGTGGATACCGTTTGTAGCTCTTCTCCATACATCCTTACTATCTGCTAACAACAGAGCCCTGCTGCAGTTGCTGCATAAGCAGTTTTTGCTTTTTTAATAAGGGGAAGGGAAGTCTTGTGGTTCATCCCAGTGGTGCAGTTTAAGAGAGAAGCAAGAAATGAGGCAAACAAGGGCAAAGACAAGATTCTTTTAACCCTTTGACTGCTTTTGCCATGTTGCTGGATTTACATTGGTGACAGAAATTTTAGCAAAGTGTACCTGGTACATCTCACTCCTCCTCACCACCCAAAGACATCAGCTGGATGCTGTCAAGTGACTTTTACCTGGCCATTTTTTTCTTGCATTATTGGTCATTGCTTGTTATCTGTTTGAATGATTAGCTCCCTCAAGTTGCTGCAGGAAGGCAAAAAGGAGGAGGGGAGATTGCAAAATGTGTCCGAATGGGATCAGCCCAGCATGGCAGCAGGGAGGGAAAACCCGCTGAAGTGAAAAAATAAAACTGGTGTGGGGGGAAGTGAGGAGAGTGAAGAACAGGACGCCAAATGCCTCCTTCTTTAAATCATCTGTGGAAATCAGCAATTGGTTTCTGTAACTTTTGCTCATATAAAGCAATTACAACTGAAATCACCCCACTGTTTGTGAAGGAGCTCTTTGCTGCTGCTTGTGGGTGAAGTGCTTTCCCAGGGTCTCCTGAAGCTTTCAGGATGGGGTGGGACTGCATAGGGCTGGGTTTTAAGGAAGGCTCGTCAGGCAGATTCTGCACTGACCTGCACACTGTGCACCTTAATAGCCCATTTAATTGCTTTTCTCTGATTCCAGTGAAATGGCTTACGGAAAAGCAGTGCAATGTTGCCAGGCATAAAATCCAAAGCTCACAGAGGGTAGAGTACAGGGAAGGGTGTGATGTTCACGTTAATTCACTAATTCCAGTAAAAATATAATACTGGGGAGGGAGGTTTATATGATCACAAGCATATTGGTGGAGTGGAGCTGCTGTAGTATCTCTCGCATTTATGGAGCAGTAAAATGTAGGAATGATAATATAAGCTTGAGCTTATATAGTACCTTTCATCGCAAAGAATCCAGAGGTGATTTACAAACTTAAGCTGTTGTAGAGATAACACTTATAAAACAAAACAAAATTGCTGTTTTCTGAGTAATGGTCTGAAACACTACACATTGCATTAGTGTTACTGAAATGATTCAGGCCATTATTGGAGAATAGGTAGGATTTTTTATTTTTATGTACTGAAAACTGGATCATAGTGTCCAGCTCAGGAGTGAACTATGAAAGCTGTTTCAGTGTACCCAGAAAGGCAGCACAACTGAGGAGCAAGAAGGTCCCTCTTGTCACAGAACCTGTAAGAGTGGCTCAGTGAAAGCAATAGCATCACCATCCCATAGAAAACACCAAGTGTCAGGGCTTCTGGCCTACAGGGAAGCATGGGCCCTTCAAGATGTCTTTGACTTAAAAATTTCTCTCGAAAGTTCTTGGTGGCCTAAAATGTTGTAGTGGGTAACAGGGCTGCAGTGTAGGTCCCTGGGGAAGAACAGGCTCTGGGTGGTTTCCTAACACCTTTTGCTAGGTGTTAGGAAATGGTTATTCACCAGAGGTGGTTGGGCATGGAACAGGCTCCCCAGGGCACTGGGTACAGCCCCAAGCTGCCAGAACTCGAGTAGTGTTTAGACAACACTCTTGAACTGGATTTGCGTTTTGGGTGGTCCTGTCTTGAGCCAGGACTTTGACTCAGTGATCCAATGGTCCCTTTCATCTTAGGATATTCTATGATTCTAGCATTCTATAATCTGAAACCTGTAGGAACTATTGTTTTTTTTTGCTAGACCTCAGACTGTGATAGCTGAAGAGTTCTGTGCTGGCCCAGTTAGAGGAAGGTTCCTGCTAACTGGAAAGGCAGGCAGGAGCTACAGCTGCACCAGTTTACGGGTGTAGATATACACAGTGACTCATCTGCCCAGAAATGAAGGCAGAACACTAACATTTTCTGTGCAGACAGAAGTGAGTGTTGTGGATAAAGCTGAAAATCAGACATCTTAATTTGGTACAGACTGAAAGCAGATGCAGGTGAAGTGGGTCTCAATTGGCTCCTAATCCTGGCCTACTGATGCCCAGGAGGAGTGCTGACACTTTGTGCAGACCGTGTTTCTGCACTGTGCCTGCAAGGGTGTCTGAAGCTTTTCTGCTCAGTTATCACCGCATATTAAATGGAGGTTGCTCTCATCAGCACTTTCAGCAAGAATTGCATCTCATGGTCTGTAGAAATGTATAAAATACTCCACTGCAAACTGTTTGCATGAAGTGTGTGGAAATATCTAAGAGAAGGGCAGAGGGGCTGGTGCTTTTTGTTTCAGCAATAGAAAATGGTCCATTTTTATTTGTATTTTTCTGTTATCCTGACTCATTCCTGACCCACCTAATCCATGCAATTTGTTTTGATGTAAAAAAAAAGTTCCCAGGTTGTCCCAATGCAATTTGTTTTATGTACTTAAGATTGAAGGAATGCATTTAGCTGACTATATGAAGTACTGATAAAGTAATTCATAAAGTAGATATAGACAAATTAATACAAAAAATGCAATTTTTAAAAAAGTCAGGCTGATGCTAAACAGAGTCTTGCCAGGTCTCTCATGGTTCTGCAGTGATGTGACTCCCATGCAATTTACTCAGCCTTAAAACTGTATGCAGGAGTCTGAAAACATTTGTGTCTGTCCTGAGCTTATTCCAGTTCAATATGAAGGGTAATTCTTAATGCAACTACAGTAATACAAAATGATCTGCATAATGGGATTTGTAGATTAAAGCCTAATTAGGGTAAGTAGCTCCTGAAAGCCTCCTCCAAAGTGCAGCTGCTCTCCCAAAAATGATCATAGAGTGACTTTTAACAGTCTTTTAACAAACAGTTCTGTATTTGGAACTGGGTAGAATAGATATCAAAAACAGCCTTGGTCTTGGCATCATCAATGTTTAAATCTTGGTTATTTTAAAAGCTATAGGACCACCGGAGGAGATAAATGTGGGAGTTTTTTTGGTGTTTTTTTTTGTTTTGTTTTGTTATGGTTTGGTTTTGGTTGGTTGTTCATTTGTGTGATAGGGAATTTGCTCAAAAAGATAAAAAAAAGTTAAAACAATCAACTGTATGTAATCCTTCCTTATAAATGCCTGTACAAAACTCAAAGTAATCTAAATTCTTCCCCAGGAGATCAAATACTCTGCCCTGAACAGGTTGCTTTTTGAGCCAGCTAGAATAATGGAGGCTGTGCTTCTATTCTGTTTTACCTTAGCTTACAGTCTTCTCTATTCTGTTATAATTATTAATGTTTTACTGAGTTTATTTCTTATAAATGGGTTATGAGCCAACGAGACATAATAGTTCTTTCCTATTGATCTACTGTAGTAGGACAACCAGCCAAAAACCAACCCGCTCTGCACTCTTAGCCAGATCTGGGCCCTCTCTCTTATAAAGCCATGGTGAGTGGGGAAGCTGTGCCATGATGTTGCAGGAGAGGTTCAAGTTGATTATCAGGAACAATTTCTTTCAGGAAGAGTGGTGAGGCATTGGATCAGGCTGCCCAGGGAGTGGTGGAGTCAGTATCCCTGGAGGTGGAAATGCGGTTACTGAGGGACATGGTTAGTGGGCATGGAGGGGATAGGCTTGTGGTTGGACTAGGTGATCTTAGTGGTCTTTTCCAGCCTTTATGATTTTACGATTCTTTGAATAGGACAATAATATACTTCTACATATTCACATTTTATCAGTTCATCAGATCAACAGAAGTATGCTTAAGTTTAAGCATGTGGATAATTACTTTGCTTAACTGGAGTCTTGGTGTTTGGTTTTTATTTACTATTTAGTAACACTGTTGCTGATATCAATGGACATTCTGCCTCAGAAAATATTCACTACAGCAAAAATAAAATGTGAAGGTGTGACCTATCCTGTATAGAGTTGAATTTCCTTGCCCCAGAAGGGCAGCCGCGTGAAGCAGCTTTTGGACAATTGGTGGTAATAGATGGCAGTTCTATGCAGCTGAAATTTCAAGGCAAAGCTACAAAGATGTAACATGACAACCCAAGTTAGATTTTGGCAAGCTGAGCAAAACTAGCACCTTACCCTCCATTTTTTTTTACAAGATTTCTGATGTCCCCAAGTAGTTAGGGCCTTAGAGTTATTTCTTGTAGGAAGACCAGCATGTCCAGGAGCAACAGCTGTGAATTAGGAGAAGAGAACAGGGGGAATATAAGTAAAAGAGAACAAGCAAACAAACAAAAAAACTCTCGAAGCTTTTATATTTATATGAGTAGAAGACAAAGGTGTGTGCCTGGAAAACTAAACCAAATTCTATGTGTAGATCTGAGAAATGTTGTGCTGTTTTATCAAAATTCAGTGCTGATCCAGGAGAGGGAAACAAGCACTTAGCTTCTTTGAATGAATGCTGTGATGTGTGTTTTAGAAGGGTTTCTGATGATTTTCTGGATGCCATCCCTCTCAGCTCAGCCTGCTAGGCCTGCTGGGGGGGGATGTCTCAGTAGAGGACCCAGAGCTCTGGTCCCAGCAGTGAGAGCTTATTTGCAGCAAAATGCTTTGTTGAAGCCTGTTTCACTGATGGCCAGTTTTCGTGGGAAGGCAGGGCCCTTGGAGACTGCAGGCACTGCTGTGCTGTTACTGACTAGCGCTTAGTTAGCAACAGACCGAAGCAGAGCTGGGAGAAAACTCAGCCTTTGCCGGGAGTGGTTCTGGGGGAAGAGCATCAGCTTACTGAAGCAGAAAGTCTCTTCTTGTGTGCAGTCCCCATGGCTCACTCAGCCTTGTTTCCTAACTGACTGCAGGCTCTTTGGTGCTGTTTAGGTCACAGCCAGGGAGGATGCTGTATGGTTCTGCATCATCTGGCTCATGGTGGGACACAGCCCTGGGGGACACAGCCTCTCAGTGTCCCCTTGCTGGAGTTTGGCACACCATGCAGCACAGCCCTGCCACATTGCTGCTAAAGCCTGTCCCTTTATGTGGATGCCCCCTGCCCTCTACACAGATAAGAGTAGGAGTGCATTTCTTTTACCTCTTGCTGTGGTTGTACAGCACTCAGCTCCTGGGGACACACAGCGGCTGCCAAATTGCATCCTACATCTGTTCCCTCCCAAATGCCCTTTTGTTAGGTAAAAGCGAAGGCCTCATTATTGGCTGTAAGTATGTAGTCACTTAGGAAAACAAGCCCATAAGTAAACATCTGAGTGAACAAATCGGTGATTTGCATCTACTTGTTCCCTGAATGTGTTCACAAGTACTAAGATAAAGAGCCAATGTCTCCAAATACATCCACGTGGCACTTCCCCACCATGTACTTTTCCAAATGGGCTGGCTAGCTTTTGCAGCCAAGTGATAGGCAGAGGCACCTGGAGGGAAGAGCTGAATGTATTGGATTTAGTAGTATGGAGGACAAAGTAGCGAGAGCACAAAGATTGCTTTCCTTCTGCAGTACTTCCTCCCAAACACAAAGTTGGCCATATGAAGAACTTTTTATGTTGAAAAAATTCAGCTCACTAATTCAGGATTTGCAAAGAGAACTCCTGTTTCTTATGACAGTTAATCTCTGAACTCTGCATTTGTACAAACTTTCAATTTTTCTGTTCAGTAGGTGGAAGTTTAGATTTAGGAACAGCATAGAATTAAAGGTGAATAAACTGCTAGAGAAACTCTTAAGTAATATTGACTTAAGTGGTGAATTCATGCCAAGGAAGTTAATACAAGCAGCACTAGGGGAATGCTGATCAGCCGATTTATTCACCTCTTGTTTGTTCTAAGCAAAAACATATGTCTAAGGAGGAAGGCTTTCAAAGCAGGACAAGAAGGCTAAAACAACCAAATTTCCTTTAAACCCTTGTCAAATTCATTTTCTTCACTTTAATTTTTTAACATAGAGATAAAAGAGTTTGAAGATACAAACACACAGCGTAAATACATTTTAAAGTGTATGTTCAATTCTGCATTGATGTTTATCATGAAAATAACATTGGATTCCAGGTTCTGTGTTCCCCCATCGATGGGGCAAAATGTAACTGCATTTCTGCTTGCCTTGGTCACTGGTGATCTCCTTCACCCACTATGGTTAGACCAGAGGCCACTGCCTGTTGTATTCTAAATAATTTTCTGCAATTTGTGCTGGCCTGTGAGATTGCACAAAGATGATTTGACAGCCTATGATCTAAAGTGAGACTTGGCTTTTCCAAACTGTAGATGCATGCGCCCTTACAGGCACACATGTTGCCATATTAAAAGGATGGGATTTTTTTTCTTAGCCCTCTCTTTTAGGAATCCGGTCTCATCATGACATTTAGATTTGCTGGGAGTCTGCTAGTGTTAAAAATAAATAGGGTCTGTTTTTCATTCTTCTAAAAACTCTCCAAAATGGAACTAAGCAAAAATCCCAGACAAATGTGCATAGGCAGGCTAGGAACACTTAGAAAACTTCTAGTTCTAGAATACAACCTTTCTCTAAAGTTAATAAATAGACAACATCTACAAAAAATCTGTGCTCTGGACTGATTCAGTATGGACTATCATACACTTAGTCATCTATCAGAATGAACTATGAAATATTTACATCAAGGCATTGAACAAGCTTTTAAGCATTGTATTTTTAATAATATTTAATAGTGACTTTAGTGGTGGTTGACTGCCAAATAAATAATGCCCATCTCACACAAACCAATAGTTATGAGGGCTGCACTGTTTAAATTGAACTCCTCAGTATATGCCTTGCGTGCATCTGCATATTTCTGTGAGGGAAGGAGATATTGCCACAGCACCAGCTAAAACCCCCACCCGTGGGGGAGTTCACATCTCTGTTCACTCGTGGCCAGAGTTTGAGTCTCTTCTTGTATGAATCCTTTGCATAAATCTGTCTTTATTTGCAGTTGTGCCTGTTGTATGTCTTTGCTTACATAAAGGGAAAAAATAAAAGCTATCTTGTCTTCTTTTTACATACAGAAACATAAAGAAACATACTTAGCCATAAACACTGGGAAGCAGGCATGCATTTCTCTCTAAGATCCCATTTTCTTTGTGTTTCAGAGAGGCATTGTGGTTTTCCCCAGAATTCATTACTGTAGCTCTTTGTCATAGTAGAACCATACAGAGATGCCTGACAAAGCGGGAGCTGGCCTGTGGGAGACTTTGCAGTAACCTTGTAATGGAGTGCATATGGACCAAACACCAGTGTATGAAAGCACAAGTCCAGTTGTTCAAAACTGATGAGGGTGGTCAGGACAGTAACTACCAATGACAATGAAAAGGTTTAGACTAAACATTATGGAGAATATCACGTGGTTTGTACAGTGCCCTTCACTGTGAAGTCATTAAATAAAACTGTTACTTCTGGCTTAAAAAAAAAGAGTAAATAATGAGTTGAGAAATATCACAGAAACATACCTCAGGGAATGATTTTACACTGTTTCAGGAAATGACCGAATTATATATTTATTCTTATATCAGTAATTCATCTTAATGTAAGCCAAACACTCTAAAACCTCTGATAAGGCACATGGCACATCATTTTTCTGTATATACAGATGAACCCACCAGCATCATATTTTTATTTCTTTCTCTCCTTCCTCCCTACCTGCCTTCCTTCCTTTCTCTCTGTTTCTCCCTTTCTCTCTCTTTTTCCTCTTCTCTCCTTCTCTCTTTCTTTATTTCCTTCTCTCCTTCTTTTTCTCTTTCTCACTGTTAAACCTGATATACTCCAGAAGGAAAGTCTTTTTCCATTTAGAACATAAATCCTAGTTTAGCAGAAATGCAAAGTCACAGCCTGAAGCAGTGATTGAGCACCTGGTGGGAAGGCAGGGCCAACCCAGGAGAGCTCAGGTGCATGAAATGCATCTGAGTGACTGGAAGGGATGGAGCCAGGATTCACCCCTTCCCAGACATCATTTAAGGGTTGGCAGTGGAGGTAAGGGTATTTTGCTGGAAATCTCTGTGTACCTGAGGCCTTCTGAAGGTAAGCTGCTTCTTACCTTTTTTCTGTGTTTACAGTTGCTGCATTTGGGCTTGTTCTCATTTACTGCAGCCAGAGAGTTTACCACCTTGCTGTTACTGCTGTACTTTCCATCGCATTATGGCATTACACCTAGTGAATGTTAAGATCTCCCTCTTGATGCGTCATGGTTATCTGCTTTAACTGGTTCTCTAAAAGCTATTTGTTGCACATACAACCGCTGATTATGAACTGGTTAGATCTGCGAATAGAAATTATGGCACTAGCCAATAATGTCTGCATTTGATAACTCAGAACAGCTTTTCAACAAAACTTAGTTTTCTTCTGATGTGAACGATGGCAATAATATATTTAAAATTTGAATTTTAAATCCCTCGTGTTGTTGAAAGAGATTGTTCTGGTTGATCTAAGAGCCATGACTGTAAAAATGTGAGAAAAAGTTCAAAAAAAGTCCCTGACAGAAGACAAGTAGAATCATTTTTAAAAAGTAAATACAAGTAAATATAGAAATAATGGAAAATGTGAAAGTAGAAGCAGTGAATTTAAATTGCAGGTTGAAAATGCATGTAGTGGATAACAGAAGCTAAAGAAATCAATGAGATATAAGTAGAAATAGAATTAAAATAGTAAGAAAGATTTTAAAGCATGGTAAGAATAAAAAGTCACCTTAATTCAAGACTAGGTCCATTGCAATATGCAGAATGTAAAATCAAGTAATACAGAAAAGTCAGGAATGTTCAATTAATAGTTCTGTTCAATGTTTGAAGAGAAGATGATACAGTGGATGAAATGAGAAGTTTACCATCTGCAGTGAAAGTGAATGTGAAACAGTATCTGCTATAATTAAATGCTGTAGAAACAAAAGGACCAGAAAACATAGAATTAGAAATCTTATAGGAATTAACCAAGGAGCAGAAAGAGCTGAATCACTTGATGACTGAGTTGTAGAGTTAACATTGGACACGGATAATGACCTGAGGAAGACAGGCATGATGGGAGTTTAGATGTCACAGACAAAGACATGTAAGTGTCCAGCGGGTGAAACTTTAACTTAGACAAATTCAGCCCTGAAGGATGCAGTTTTTCCATGTATTAAGGTAATTTAGCATTGGAACAGCTCAGTAGGGAAGATAGCAGTCTCATCATTGGAGACTCTAAAATGAAATGAAAAAACTCTCTTAAAAGTTTCCACTTGGAAAAATTCCATCCAGTATAAAGTTAAGGTCAGGCTGGATGACCAGAGCAGTCCCTTATGACCACAGAGTGTATAAATTATGAATTAAACTCAAACTAATTTAGAAAATGATGTTTCAACCCAAACTAGAAACTAATTTACTGTTTCCTCCATTAGACTCTTCCCTCTTACGATGTCTCCAGCATAACTGCCATTGATTTTTATTAATTAATGGTACGTGTTTCTAATGTGGTCTGTTCTGCAGCCACTGAGTACTCAGGTTCCCTTTGTGTTTCTGCTGTATACGCATATGTAATAAATAATATGTAAAAAAGGACTTGCATTCAAAATACATCATGACAGACAACACGTGAGCACAACAGACGAATTGAAGGGAGACAAAGGATGGTACAATAGCAGGTAGGACTAGAATGTTTCTATTGAATATAATAAGGATACCATCTGTCCAGACATGGCTGAGTGTACTGTGGGGGCTTTTCAGCAAGACCGGCTGCTCTAGCAGAAGGCTTAGAAGTACAATTAGAAAGAACAAGAAGAAAATCTTATTTAATTGTGAAAGAGTCAACTCAACATAAGAGATGAGAAGAATTCTGTGAATGTGAAGAGCATATGCACAGAATCCAGGCCTATATAAATATTTTCAACATCCTTATTGGAGAGGATATTGACCATAAGGATGTTGACGCCCTTAGAGAAGCTGAACAGAGTCATTAGAGTTACTCCTTGAAAACCAGACTTAAAAATGGGTACTTACATTCTGTAACAGATACTTCCAAATATATCTGAGCAATAACGAATGTTTTATCATCAGCTCCAAGAAAAGATGGAGTGCCTCCCCTACCATTTAAAGTAAGTTTAGAATAAGTATGTAGTGAGAATGGCTGCTTCTAGTAAGTGCACTTTTAGACTGAGAAGAGTCATATTCCTTCCTTTCTAATCACTTGTAAGGGCAGTGTATCTAAACCTAGTGAAAGATGCCCTGCTTTCAAATTCTTAATACCACCTGGACTTTACTGAGTACTTTTTGCATGTTCAGATGGTGTTTTACAAGAATCTGGTTAATTATTTCAAAAAAGATAAAGACAGTAAATGACAAATTATTTTAAAAAGATAAAGGTAGTCAAAGACTAAATTATATAGATAAATATCCCTAAGAACAAGTTGTAGTACTTGGAATATAGGCGTATAGTGGTTTTTATACATACCAGATACATTAATACTTTTATACATACTATACATCTCAGTCAATGACAACAGTACATATAAAAATATATAGAATATGTATTATATATTTATAATTTATTTACTACTTTATAGAGCTATCTGAACTGGCTATGCTAGATAACTTAGTGAACTTGGTATTTCTGAGAAAGGGTATCTGAGGAAATGGGGAGTATACTCTTAGACTATGTGCAATAGTTTTTCAGTCTCAAACATGCATGTTGATGCCTCTAGCTTCATGCAGGACAAGTGTATGAAAGGTGATAGAAAGTTTCAAATTTGTGTGCCATCCCCATCTCACATGGCATTTACTGTGCGCTGTATATGGTGCAGGCTCTTTCAAGCGGTTGTTAAGAAGCATGGGCAGAGTTTGCTTATATGCTCATATACAAAGTATTGTGTAGAAATACACACTCCAGTGTGGATCATTTGAAAAGCAGAACTTGTCTGGTGACTGCAGTGAGCAGCACATGACATTGATATCATTCCACATCAGTCCTGTTAAAGGCCCAGTAGTTGTTGCTAAAGGGATTTTCAAATAGCAGGAGAAAACTTTGTATAGGCCAACAAATGGTTAAAAGTCCTTGAGTGAAGTAGTGTGTCTCTGGGGGAGAACAAAGGTCCTTCTGCTGCAGTAAGGCAAGACAGGCACCAAAGGGAATTTTCCCCATGCTGAAAGCCTGAGCCTGGGCCAACAGTGTAGTTTTTTTTCAGAGGATGCATAAGTCAGTTTGTATTAACATCATGGCTCGTAGTCTTTGGCAAAGGAAGAAGGATTTTAAAAAAAAAAATAATAATAACCTTAATATGTTTCTCAGAGCCCATAGGTTTTTACATTATCATCTGTATACCTGCCTGCCTCTCGGTGTGCCTAGTTATCAGTCTTAGTGTGGCCTTCCTGTAATGCTCTGTATTTATAATTTGAGCTGCTTTTTCTGTCTGCTTTTTTTTCTGTAGAAATCTAATGAATGTATAATGCAAGCTGAGGTGTTTGTATCATCCCCACAATTTGGATGCATTAACATACATTGGTGATGCTCTTCCTTGCACAGTCAGGTACTTATTTGGAGTTATTTTATTTGTCCTAAAAAATTGGTTAGTTGCAATCCGAATGCAAATGTTGTGTGGTTTTAAATTATAATTATTTATGTAAGCAGAAATATTGATTTGAAAACATAAGTGACTGCAGATCACTTCCATTGCTTCTGACTGTTTGGCCTCGCCATCTCGGTTCTTAGACTGAGGCTCTTTTTATTCCTCTCTATGAGGCACATTTCATATTGTATTACTGAGATGTACAGCTGTGTTTAGTAGCTCCATTCTCACACATTTAAGAATAGCTGTGCCTGATTTTTTTGAGATGGTGCCAATATTCCAAATGGCTTCTCTTTTGTTTTTGAGAAGTTAAAGCTTAATTTTGGCATTTATCAGTTCTGAAGCTATGTTTGGTTTCAACAGCTTTTTTGTAAGATTCATCATCTGAAATAACCCGCTGTAATTACGGGAATTTGCCAGGCTGTGGCGGATCACCTCACACATGGTTGCTGAAGGGCAGGCCATGAGGTGGTGGCTCGGCCCCTTATGGGCTGCTCCCCCCCAATACATCCCCTGGCTGCCCCACACCATTTGCGGTGTTGGTGCACCCCACCTCCAAGGCTGGGCGATTCTCAGTCAGTCGTTTGGCCCCTCATTGCTTGCTGTTCAAGCTGTGTGTCACAGCCAGTCACAACAGTTACTTCAAGCAAATTTTCACACTCTTTGGCTCAAACTGCTGGCAGCATTCCTAAAGACTCTGAGGAAATAATTCCACAAAGTGGCATAAATTAATGTGACTAATTAACATGATGTTAATTATTTGTAAATTGTATGTTTGGATACACATTACTTGAGAGGCATATGTTACATTCAATGTTTACTGAAACAAGTGACTGCTAATCGCATCTCCTGAGTGTTCCTTTCACAACAGTCAGCAAATAGAGGCTTCTCTAAAAATAAAAATTGTGTCCTGAGGGAATGCACGAACTATAGCACACAATGAAATGAGTAACTGGAGAAGAGAGTTACCTTCACGTTGGCCTAAGAAACATACTGGAGCTAGTTTTGTAGGTAGTAGCTACTTCCACCACATGTTATCAGTGTGTACATACTTACGTAGCATATTAGCAGAATGTTTTTAAAAGAAGAAAAAAATGGAGCTCATGTAATTAAAAGTTATTAAAAGTTGTGGGCAAGGACAAACGATAGCTTTTTTCATTGTTGTTCTTTTCAACCTTGGGAGTTTTGGACATACTGCTGGAAGGAACGTCCTGGGTCATTAGCAGTAGGTGCATGGCACTGGAATGGGAAGCTCCAGGAAGACAGAAATACAACTCAGTGACTTAATAAAGTGTGGCTTTCTGTGTGAGAACTTCATATGGTGTGTTGCAAGCTGTGTGTAGGCTGCAACCATGCCTGGTAGCTCGTTCAGTCATACATTATGCCAAGTCCACATGGGCTGTTGTGTGCTCTGGGTGGCACTGATAGCTCATGCATGTGTCCATCTTTGCGAACAAGGAATTTGGTCTTGAGGAAAGATGTGGACAATGCTGAAAGAGCTTAACACAAAAATGCAGTAAGTCCAGTGTTGTGGTAAAACAGGCCACCACATTGTATAATCCCCTTATTACACTGGTCAAGCTCCATTTATTGTTTTTCTCATCAGTGCTGCTGGAAGGCTGTGTTAAAATACAAGGTGGTAATGCTTAGAGACTTTTTTGTAATTTATAGATTACATTTCTTTGTGATTGCTTAGAGCTATTTTTTTTGTCACATCAACATTCTGTTTAAATTAAATAGTTTTTACCTCTCCTGTTTTGCTCTGATTCCTTTTACATCATATATTTCAGACTGCAGGTCCATGGAAGCTTAATTACTTTAAGTGCTGTGTTACTTGGTTGCCACAGCAGCTCCCAAAACTCATGTGCTGTCAAACTACACATGTGGTAGCGCAAAGGGAGAGGGACCATGTCACTGCAGTAGAAAGACAGAGAAAGGTAGGACAAGCAGAATGTGTCTGTGAATTACATCAGCAGGAGCTGCCATGGTGCAACAACTTCAGACTTCTTTATATTGAAAAATTTAGCTCTTAATTAATCTTTTCTCATGACATGAGCCCACTCAATCAAGCCCTTTTTCTCTGTGACAGTTTAAGTTCCAGTGTTGTGTAGAGCTGAGAGGCTGTGGATTGCTGTACCCAAGGATAGTTGCCCACTATGGCCTCCAGCTACTACTGCAGAAGAGTGCAGGTCCCCCGGAGGCCAGTGACATTTCATTCCAGCCCTGTGGGAATGTCTCAGATACCATACAGCACCTCAATGGCAATAGACACTTGACATTTGTCCACCTGAATCAAGACTTCTATAACTGGCAGGTTTATGTGCACTGTTTCATCTCCTGCCATGAGAGGTATGTTGTTTCTGAGTCAGCAACTTTGATGTTACTGATGTTGATTTCTTTGAAAATCCTCTTGTCTATAATTTAAAAACAAACATTCTTGAGAATTGCTGGACTCTTTTGCTGCACAGAATAGGTCTCCATTTCTTGACCTATACAGTTGACAGCTACAGGAAGCTCCTTCTGTAAGAGATGTGTTTTAGCAGCCAGAACCAAAGGTTCATGGTCAGTACAGCAGAACATGTGGTGACTGAGGTGACTGATATAGCAGCCTCTTGATGTACTTTAGTGTGTGAAAAGTACAGATTTTGAGGAATGCATTCTCAGTCACAGTCACATCTTAGATATCAGGGAAACCTTTGCATGTTACTTTTTTCTTCATCCTACCATACTTCCTATTCTTCTTTCAATGCATCAAGGCGTTAGAGCTTCTTCACGGATGAAAGCTTTTGACTTTTTATGTAACGCAGGTGAGTAACATGTTTCCCTAGCTTTCTCTTACAGAAAGACAGAAATTGCTTTGCTGAAAGTTTAAAAAAAAATAAAATAAAATTTCATTTGAGGCAAACATCTAGCCTGGAAAACTTAAGCAAAATAATTTCAGCTCGGCAAAGACATAAGCAACTGAAACTGAAGTATTATATTTTAAAAAAAAAACATTAAGCAAACTTAACTGGAGCTCTTGTCTATAATAAAAATGTACGCATGCATACATATGTATATACCGTGCCATTTTCCTATGTATGTAATGAATAATGCAGTTCATTATTTTTGGAACTGTGTCATTTGCAGTACTCTTTCAAGCCAGCTTCTGAATTCAATGGGACTCATTGTATATGTAGAGTTTAATACATGCGTAACTCTTTTGCAGGATCATATTCTACAATATTAATGCAGTATTCACATTATGAACTTGCCTGCCTAAAAATCTAGAATATTTTAAAATATGGCTTCATACGTTGTGGCAATTAAATTACAAACCCTGGCATTCTCCATTTTCATGCTTCCTTTGTGTAAAATTGTTTCATTATATTGGAAAAGAAAAAGACAAAATGTAATTTCTTTTTCTTTTCAAGAATAAGTTATTGCAGCTTTATAGTTTTTTCTTTTTTTGTTGTTCTTGAAGAGAAAGGGAAGGGAAGATGCATTCAAATACAAGTTTTGCGTTTTGCTTGTTTAGAGTGTATTTTGACAGCTGGGTGCATGAATCCTCTACTGGCAAGGCCAGGTTGGAAGCCACACGTGCTGCTATAGTTGGATACATGTGTTCAGAAGGCTGTTTGGGGTCCTTTGTTGGCTTAGTTCTGCTTGAATAAAGAGCTTTACACAAGCAGGTACTCTGAAAGTCTCTTTTGTGACCAGGAGTCTGATCTGTTTGAACTCCCCTGACAGGGAACACTGTGCATGGATGGGTAGCTGAGGCTTGGATTTGGTGCTGAAGTTATACAGAGTACAATAAAGAAGTTATTTTCAGGAGGTTACAACTTCCAGCTACATTTCAAAAGCAACTTAGAAGAGCTTTATTATGCTAGAGTTTGCAGTGACTCAGAATTCTCCATACAATGCATTTTTAGATAAATGGAAATGGATAGGTGAGTACTAGGAAAAGTTCTTGTTCTATAGAAACAAAAATGCAGTTTTTTGAGGTTTTTCAGTCATGCTGAAACATATTAAAGCTTTTGAGAAGAGAAACAAGCATGAAAGAGGGCTAAGAATTATGTAGAAGTAATGACTAACATCAGATCTTTAAGTTGTGAAGTCTATTTCAAATAGAAATGTTTGTTTATCTCTTCCTTAGCTGAAATGTTTCTGTTAACATTTGGGTATTTCCTACATGTTTCTGACATTAGTCAGGCAATGACAGAAAACTATAACAACTCCAAATATTTTTGCAGGAAAAAAATAGTGTGTTTTTGAAAATCAAAAAGTAATGATCCCTCACTCACTTTCACCTCACTTTCAGGCTGGTAGTTGTTATTTGACTGAGATACCAATTGAATCAATTGCACTGACTAAGCCACCCTTTAAAAAGCCAGAAGACATGAAGGTAGATCATGTGTTGTATGGCTGTGCTCTGTCATGTGAAACAGAGCTCCTGCTCACAATAAAACAAAACCAAGTTAGGGTAGGACAGGAGATAAATAACAAATGGCAGAGAAGAAATTGCAACCTGCAGGCAGAATTAATCATCAGAACTGGCATGTGGAGATATCACGGAAATACGTCCAGAGAAGTCCCATAGACTTTTCATTGAGTGTGCATGCTAAGGGCTATGGGTTTCTGAAGCTGCTCTACCCAGCTGTGTAGACCTTTACATCTAACACCTTGTCCAGGCAGTAGGTCAGCTGAAGGGAAAGACTGGGCTTGTTTGATGGCTGCTCCATCTGGCAGTGCTTGAGTTTCAGTAGAAGTTTCAGGCACAACCTGGCTGTGACTGGACTAAGGAAAGGAAAGGGCAGGCTGAGACATTGAGCAATCAGCCAAACAATGTGCATGTAACTGTGAAAACCTGGCATAGACCCCAAAGATCTGTCAGGAAAAACTTCTGTACAGCCACTTCTTACTTGTAATTTTCTTTCTCCTGGTGTCTGCATTGATTACTGAAGACCACAGATGAAGCGCTGTGAAGGGCCTCTTGTAAGGAAAGACTGTGATGTAAGGCTAAAAGCCAGGATTTGATAGTCGCACAGATCTCACTGGAGTTTGACTATGGCTCGGAACACCAAGGCACAACAGGAAAACCACATTTCTTTCTGAATTCCTCCCACCTCCTCAGTGGTATTAACAGTTTGATTAATTAACAATTGAGGAGAAGGGCAAGAATCTTGTAGATACTAAGTAATTTGTAACCAAAGCTAGTGCAATCCCGAACTGCATTAAGGAGAGATTGTATCAAATGACACTACATTATTTGGCAGCTTTGAAATAATTGCAGACACACAACTTCTCCACCATTTTCTAGGGAATAATTTAAGTTTCAAAACTCTGATTTCTTTGTTTTACTTTCCTTTTGTTTTACATTATTTAAAACTTCTATATATTAACTTCTTGTACTCCTTAGCATTTGTTAGAAATTTTCAGCTCTAACAGCTGCAGCTATGAAGTCATATGTGTACAGTTGTACATATACGTACAGTTGCTTTCTAACTGTAAGGTTTATAATGATGCAAATCATCCAAAGAATTCAAGGATTGAATCTCTAGGAAAAAAATAGGGTTTATATAAATACATAAATAGGGCTACAATTCTATATCAAGGAAAGTCATCAAAACTGAAGAGTAGTGACTAAAATGTGTATTTTAATGTGTACCAAAAATCAATCTGCCTTCTGGAAACACTGCTGCCATCTCAAGTCTAAAAGGTGTTTTCTGCAATGAAAAATGATAGTATTAGATTTCCACGAGTCTCCCTAGAGTGTCAGCAGAAGGTTGCCTGCAGCTACTGAGAATAGACCCCATGGGAGTATGAAGAAATGAGGACAAACAGAAGCTTCAGGGGCTGGTGGATTTTTTTTTTTTTCCTTCAAGGTTGATTTGTTTTGTGGAATAGCAGTGGAAGAATCTCCAACAGATTTCAGTGAATCTTTTCACCAAAGGGTCAGATTAGGCCACTGAAGTTATCAGGACCTCTCTGGCTGGGCAAAGTGAACAACTGCTAGGTTCAAAGCAGCACCTTGGGTTCCGTATTAATTTTCCACAGTCCGCATATTGGCAAAAATTTTGCCAATATATTAGGATTATAAATAATCAACTAAGGTGAAGTGCAAGTATGTTACCTTCTGCCTATACATTACCTTTCTTCTAGGAATGTTTCTGTTTGTAGGTTGTTCTGGTTTGTAAGTTATTCTTGGGAATATATATGGCCCTTCACACAGAAATAGAAAGCCTTCTCTTGTTGCATCCATAGTCTTGTTCATCCCTGCTCTGCCTGATATGTGATGTATATACAATCAAAATATACTTCCCCAGCCCAGCTAGTGTCATGAGACAAAACACTACTACTACTACAGCTGTTGTTAAGGGCATGTATTGGTGCTGTGCATAAAAATAAGTAAACAAAAATTCATGCATATAACCTTTTCACCATAGAATCATAGAGTCACAGAATGGCCTGGATTGAAAAGGACCTCCAAGATCATCTAGTTTCAACCCCCCTGCCACAGGCAGGGCCACCAACCACTAGACCAGGCTGCCCAGAGCCACCATGAAGAACCACTCCAGCATCTGTACATTGAAATAGGTTTGTTCAAAAAGTCACATGAATGTGAAGTTTAAATCCTAGCTGTTTTCTTATAAAAATGCAATGACAATGGTCAGTGGTCTATTTTAAGGATTCTAGTGTAATACTTACACAATTTGCCTATCCATTTCTGAGATATCTGTAATTGAGAGATGCCATTTAAAAGCGCTGCAGTGATGCTACTCGCTTGATTTGTAGTTCATTTTTGTCCCTAGATTTTTGGCCTCCAGTGGGTTTTATTTTGTGGTCTATTGTTAAAAACCAGCATAATGGATACCACAGCTGCAGTGGACAGCTGTAATTTTTGCTGATTTCTGTTTTGCTGTTAGACTTAGCAGTGCAGTTAGGTACTCAACCCATGTGTCTTGACAATGATTAAAAGAAATATAAGCGCATATATTGTTTAATTAACAATAGGCAATGTTTGTTCTTTTGAACTTCACACTATTGAAAGAGAAACAGAACATATCTGTTTTGAATTTAACACTGGCACTCCCTATACACATAATGAGAGAATGTATAGGACAGCTGGTTTAAATGTATACAGAATGTAAACCCTCAGTGGAGTGTTTAACTTTTAGAAAATACATTTAATTTTAAAGTCTCTTGAAAGGTAAAATACTCACAAAACGCTGAAGGGCTCATATGATCTTACTACAGAGATTGCAGGAATATGGTATCTGTTAGCCAGGATCCTTAGTACCTTACACAACGTTTTGGGGCTTGAAGAAGAGAAATTCTTTCTTGCCATCTTAAACCAATGAACCCAGTTTTTCTGTATATGAAAGCCCGTGAAAACACCGTCAGCATCCTTGAGCTCAAATTCAATAGATGAACTACTTTTTCACTAGAATATCCCAAGACTTGTCATGTTGTATGTTGGAGCTTATCTAGAGAATGGCACCTGGTACTTCATATGATTGAACATGAACTGTGTGCTGCTGTTGTCGTGGTTTATACCATAGAATGGTAAGTAAGGAAGGCAAAAACATTGCCCAGCAGTTTGGCGTCTCTGCTTTGCACCTGATATGCTGATGAATGTACCATGATCTCACAAAACAAAGGTAGATTATTGAATGTTTGGACAGCACTTTGCAGGTTTAAAGCCCAGTGCTAACTACAGTTTAAATATTTAAATACTAAGTCTTCCATTGTATTAGATACAAATCTGTTTTCTGTCAACATTCGCACACTCCTTCCTAGGGTTTTAAAGAGAAATATCTGTTAATCTTAAATCTATCTCCAGGCTGCATGAGCCTCTCTAATGTGTAATGTCAGGAGAGTTGCCACACACGTGGCCATGTAGCACACATTCTATCTCCATGCGATTCAGTGAAAGTACAGAGGAAATAAAACCTTCAGTCCCCCTAGGAGGAGGTGCAGTAGTGTACTGGGTGGCTATTTTTAATATGATGGTAAATCTTGTAAAAATATATCTGTATTGAGAATTAGTAGCCTGTTTTTCTTATGTTGCACTAGGAGGGCAAGCTCTTCCTCAGCTGAAAACTGTTTTTTGCTGGCACCTTTATAAAGAGAAGATAGTATAGGCATTTCCACGTTTTTATCTGATGACAGTAGCTATTTTAAAAGATTCTTTATACCCTTATTGATAATTGATAAGTCAGGAAGGATGTTGGCTATAATCTATTAATGAAAAATGGAGGAGTTTGATTTTCCTTGGAAAAATTTTGGTCTGCTATCAAATGGATGTTGCTGGTGACAGCAGATACTTACAACACTTAATTTTCAGCTTCTCTCACTGTATTTTTTTTTTTTTAAGAATGTCCTAAATAAAACTTTGGCTTAATTATGATTTGCATGACTAATATGATTAATGTAGTAACATTAAGTAATACTTCTCACAAATGTCCCAAGAATTATATTATTTGTATATTTGTGTTTTTGATATTTACCCTTAGCATATCTGTGCTGTTGACTTATCCTGTTAATAGATCATTTAGCCTTTAATTTTGTACTCAGCTTTAGAATAAATTCTCATTCCAAGAAGTACTTGGTGTACAAGATCAAATATTGTGCTATGTGTTCCACTCATTAAAGAATCAGTAAGCTGTTTTCTGTATTGTAAATTGCTCATTCAAAATAGGAACTTGCAAAAATAATAGTGATACATTTCCTGGGTTTTTTTTTGTTTGTTTTGTTTTCCTGGATATAAAAGGAGCAACTAGATAGAATCTGCCTGCCATATTAAATAGAATCCCAACAGAACATGCTTCTCTCCTAGAGAAATTCTAACACCAAAAAGTGCAGATTGTAGATTCTGCTTTAGTTTTTACCTTAAATAATTCTGTAATTTATGTTCAGGTGTGTGTGGCTGCTCTGCTTGATTTTCTGTGCACATGCTTTTGGACACTTAAAATTTACTAAATGGAAGGGAACATTAGATTTTTTGAGGAAGAATGTAAAATGAAAGTCCTGAATTCTGTCTGAGTTTCAAACTCCCCTGGGAGGGATGAAAACCCTATAGAAGTATTTTTGGCAATGATCACAATGTGCATGTTAACATAATACAAATTAAAGTAAAAACAGTATGTGGTTTTTTTTCAGCATTTCTCCTGTTGAGTTTAACTTTGCACATTACAGTGTATCCCAGAAGGTCTTGTCTAATTTCAGTAAGTAAATAATCTGGGAGCAGCAGCATCTCGTGGTGTTCTGTAATGATTCTGAGAAACCAGATGAAACTTAGTAGAATGATGATGGAGGAGCCCTGTCACTGTCATGAATAGATCATACTTAAATTGCTGAAACATTTTAATATTTTGAGTTTATATTAACAAAGTCCAGAGTGAAGGATATAAGTTAAAAACCTGATCTTCAAACCTGGAAGCGTGCCTCAGACTTAGCAGGGGAGAGGAGGAGGCCGCTGCAGAAACGAACTTTATTCATGTGATAGAAAGTGACATTGCACCAGAGGAAAAGGGTCATCACTCCTGGGCTTTAAACATTCTACATCCAGATCTTTAAATGATTTGAAGCTAAGGCTGCAACACTGACCTTAATATAATTTTCTTAAGGGAACTGGCATACCTAGTGGTGAGAGGTTTGACATATTCTTGACAGGATTGCAAAACTTTTGACTAGAGTAGCATGTAGAGACCAGACTAGAGTTTGGTGGCCCTTTGTCCTGTTAACTGACTACAACATGTGGTTGTCTCATGATCCAGGCAGCTACGGCATGTCATATCATCATGTCACAGAATGTGTAGGGTTGGAAGGAACCTTTAATGATCATTTAGTCCTCTCCCACTGCCATGGACAGGGTCACCTCTCGCTAGAACACATTGCTCAAAGCCCCACCCAGCCTGGCCTTCAACAACTCTGGTGCCTCCTGGCTGAGTTGTCACAACGTGAGTATCAGTAAATATCTAAAAAATTCCAGGAACTGGGGCCAGTGGTGCAAGATATCTTCCAAAACTCTCTCCACAGTCACATGTTAGCTACTGAAATTAAGCTAAAAGCTACCAATCTTCCAACTATGCTGACTTAATTTCTAGCAGTACAAAACTCAATAACCCTATTAGAGTGCAATGCTAATCAGTATCACATCAAGCCTCTAACCAGCCTGGAAAATGAGTTATCATCTATTTGAAGAATAGAAATTCATAATTTTGTCAATTGGTTTTTCTTCCTAGCACTTAAAATAGGTTTTTGTTGCTATGCTCCATTTTCTATTAGAAGCCTAGTATATTGTCACAGAGCTGTGCTTTTTTTGGCTTCTCATCTTGTGTTATGGAAGTGCATGAATGCTTAGTTTGTTAATAGATGTAAGAGGTTAGTTATGTTTAAAACACAAATTTGTATAAGAATGATTATTTCTTACAACACAATATATTCTAAGGCTCTAAAATGAAGCTACATGATAGCTTACACTTTTTCTTAGTATCATTTTAGATCATTGTTAATAGCTGATTTTTTTAGTACTTTAATTTCTTGGCTATGAGTTGTTGCCTTTGTTTCATTGGTTGTTCTGAAATAAAATTTCTTTAATAATTTTTCTTAGGAGGTAACACACTATGATTTCATTTTGTCTGACCTTTAGATCAGTTTTAAGCAACCACAGTATCAGACCATTTGAACAAATGCAACAGAGATTTACCGAAGTTATTATCCAAAACTACACTGATTTCTAGAAGTAGAAAATGTGATAGGTCTGATATTATTTGGAGTTCAGCATTTTATGGGAAATTACTAGTCCAGTTCAACAAGGTGAATGTTAGTAATGGTTTTGCAGAACGGGATGAAACTGAATAGAAAGGAGATGGCAACAGGCTGTGTTAAATGGAGAACTGTCACACTGGAAGGAAGATGACAGTAGAATTTTTCAAGGATCAATCTCAAAGACTTGACTTACTTAACATTTTAATTAATGATGTTGGCAGAAAATGTAGAAGTAGAGGAATGGAATTTGATGATGGCAAAATATTGTGAGGCATCATTAATATAAAGGATGATCGGAATGTTATACAGGAAAAATGTTCTGACCTTGAGTTCTCAAGTAATAGAAAAGAGATGATATTTAAGAGTACAGATAGCACTTAAGGGCTGATAAAAAGAATTTCTGCTAGAGACTTATCAGTTGAAAATGACAGAGGAGGCAAAAGACCTGTGTGTAACAATCAGTCACAGAATAACTATGAGTCACCAATGTAATGCAGCTGTGAAGAAAGCGATCTGATCCTAGAAAGTATCAAATGAGATATTTCCTGTGGAGATAGGGAAATGTTAATGTTGTAGCAGCGCTGGAGAGATCTTATTTGAAAAAAGCCACCCGTTTTTAAGAAAGATGAAATCCAACAGGAACAGCGTTAGAAAGGGCTGTAGGGATGATTAAAATGATGTAGGAGCTTATATTGTGCAAAGAAAGTGAAAGACTGTGGTTATTTAGTCCATTATTGTAAAGGTTGAGAGGAGAATAGCTTGCTCTTCAGGGGACGAAACAGCAGCATGGGAGAAAGCAGCACTTGACACTAATAAAACAAATGGATATGAGCAAATGTAGGCTGGAAATTAGAAGAGTGTTTCTAGTCATCAGATCAATGGTGTCTGAGTCGGTAATAACTGTGAAGGAAGAAATGGACCAGTTTTAAGGCAGAGCTCAGTAAACTTGTGGAAAAAATGATATGGTGTGATTTGCTAACTAAGTAGGAGGCTAAACCTTTAGATTTATGAGATCTTATGTTCTAGGTTGCATTTAATCACCTGTTTGCACCTCCTATATGACACAGCTTGCCTAGAGCTTGCTAGCATGTTTACCCTGAAATTGATATCGAAGAGCAAGATGCAGCCTTTCTCTGAGAGATATTCTCATTCATATCTAAAACTTTGCTCAGAAGTACAGAGACTTGCAAGATTTTTGTATTTACTAGATAGATTTTCCAAAAGCTGGTTTTCATTCTATGTAAAATTATGGAATTATTTCTGTTAAGGATGTTACATAATTTTGGCAAAGAAAACAGAAGAAAACAGCTTGAAAAGTGCTGCCAAGAGGACGTAAAATGCCTTTTATATTACTAAAAATCTGGTCTTCCGTGCTGACACAAGTGCCAACCTTAAAAAACAAGAAGAGCATGCTCTATATGTTATGCGTTCACTTCCACAACTAATCCACTGGAAAAGAGTGATAGTAAGTTTTTACCAAAGTAAGAGGTTGAATTTTTGTCAGAATACAGAAGGACCTTCATAGGTTATCATCCTGTGATGTGAATTTCACCAGTAGGAGTTCCAATGTGCGTCCCTTCTAGTAGGGTAACAAAGCTTCTGTGAAGCTAAAAATAGATGTTGATCTCTTGGTGCTTCTCAGTAGCAATTAACTATATAGGAAAGTTTCCCTATTAAAAATATTTCTAATGGGCTAAATTAATTTCTGAATTATGAAAAAAAAATAATGAAAAAATATATACAAAGAAAGAAATGGGCTCCAGGGAACAAAGCAAGTCCAGGTGATGTAATTTCATCTATGCAGAGGTTCTTCACATTATTCCGCTACAGTAACAGATTCTGTGGGCTGTCTTAATAGAGCACTTTAAATGACAAACATTATTACTGAACTAAAGTAGAAGAAAATTCTTACGGGGGAACACTTTAGGTTTGCCTGGCCCACGCTGTTGGAGAATACTTGCTTGAAAAGGATTACGATTACAGAACCGTCTGGGCTCTCTTCAGCCCAAACTGTCGCTGCCTTACCATTGTGCGTGTTGCAGAAGGTTGTGCATAGGGCTCTGCAACAATTCTGTTCTTCCAACATGAACATACTTCCTGCAGAAAGTTGAAACAAAAAAAAAAGTAGTACGCTGGCATGTTGCTAAGCAGCAAAAAGAAGAGGGGTATAAGTCAGGGACCAAATATATATTTTATATTACCGCTACACCTCCTATCCTCATTTCTTAATCACACAACTTGTTGTGATTCTTATGTACACATAATATGGAGAGAAAATGACGTAAAGGCTAGTTTTTCCTTCATTTCTTCTCCATTTCTTTCTTTCTTTCTTTTTTTCTTTTTTCTTTTTTTTTTTNNNNTTTAAGATCTAGTGTTAAAGAGAGATCCCTGGTGGATCTAAGCAGGTTGAGATATTACCAGTTTCAACTCAGTCCAGGGCTTTAGGCACTTCTGGTGTAGCTAATTAGTTCATTAGTTTTTGAGCATCATGTTGAAGTCTTCTGGGCCTGGGTTACTCTCAGAAATGAAAGGAAAATCTCACTGACAAGAGAGAATATTAACCTTAGAAATAAAACCGGCCTCTCCAGGGCATGAGGAGGTCAGCAGTATTCTGCCGCTTTGCAACAACTGGGTTAGTTCAGCCCTGCAAAATAGTGACTGCCAGAAAAAAAAAAAAAAAAGTCATTTGAAAACATTACCAAGTAGGATTTTTGAGACGGTTTGCACTGACCATTAATGTACAGTGCTGACCATGTCGCTTATTCGCTGAAGAAAGTGTGATTGTTCCACTGCAAAAGTATTAAGGTCTCCCTCTTGCTCTCCTGCAAACACTGATTTGTGTGAATAGCTTCAGTGACATGTATTTGTAAACTGTCTTGTATTAATGACCTTTTGCTAATTGATTATGTTTTTGCAAGGCTGTAATTTATGGTAATAATGTTGCCTGCATTTAAAAGCATATATTTACTGTGAAACTATCACACACAGTACTTTCAGGATACACGGTCTTTCTGGTAACAAGTGCCTCCTGAAATGAAGAAGAGCTTTTCTTAATTTAAAATTTCAATATTGAGATTATTTAATATTATTACATCTATTTAATAACCTCTTCTGAGTAGTTTCATATTTTCAAGGTCAAGGTTTTTTAAAAGGACTCATGGGACCCAAATTTCTTTTCACTTTTGTCAGAGCAACTGTGATGAAGCAGTGGTGTTCTGCAAGTTGGCATTAGAACAACAAATTATGCAGCAGCCTGGATTCATCAGCCAGGGCACGTGTCTTTTTCCCTATGTGCCCTATGACTATACGACTAATAAAATGCTTATTTTTATTGTGTGTGGTCCAGCTTCAGAATAATAATCATCCTTGAAGATTAAATTAATGAAAAATCAATTTAGCAATCAAATATTTCAGCCATAGTGGGTGGCTGAGTTAAGAAAGTATTATAAGCAGAATATAATTTGTTCAGTCATACAGGCAGCTGTTGAATTTCTTATTCAGACATCAATTACTACAAAATGGTTAGCTGAAATTAGAATTAAATAATGGTTGCAGACTACACTCTACACTGTTGGAGCATGGTCACTCTTAGAAACAGCTCTAGTCATTTAAAAGCCACCCACCCTGCTGTTTGCATTGGTCACCTGCCTCTTTGCTAGGTCTTCCTTTGGAGCAGGAACCATCACAGGGCTGCAGTGTCTCACTGTGGGCTTGTGCTTCTAACAGGCTGGCAGCAAGCAGCTATGGCTGGCAACGCCTTGCCTTGCTCCTGCTCCATCACATGTCTTGGTCTGTGAGCATGAGTCTTTGCTGGCAATGAAAGTCATCCTTTAGCTGCATGGTTGTACCCCTTTTGTGTCAATACATTTATAGGAGCATGCCTCTTCCCTGCATACAAAGAAGCATAACCTTCAGATGAATAATACTCTTTTACCCACCACTATTGTGCCCACTTCTGGAATGTTGCTGCTGTTAAGTAGTTCAGCAATCATAGAATTGTTAAGGCTGGGAAAGACCTCAAAGGCCATCAATCCAACCATCAAGCTATCCTCACCATGCTCACTGAGCCCCATTCCTCCTCAGAGGTTTCTGTTCCAGGTAGGGAACAAAAAACATGTTTGAGTGCAGCAGACTTGATTCAAGAATTAAGATAATGCTGGGGCTTAATCCCTAGGTAATGATATATCTTACTGCATATGCTGTAGAATCCAGTAATATTTGTAGTCCTACAACTACGCTTCTTCCAAACTGTGTAGGTTAGGAACTAGACTGCAAGAACAGGATTTCCTGTAAAAGTGTTTGCAGTAATTTCCCATGAGTTAAGTACCCATCTAAATGACACAAGTGAAAATAATTTCTTCTTGATTGATAATTACCTCCAGTTTACTCTGCACCATAGGACGTTACAGAAGATGTAGGAGAGGCTTTGAAACTTGTTCTCAAGTTTTTTTCAAGATAATATGATGATAAATTAGCTAAGACTTTGGGACCCGTCAAAAGCGTGTTATTCCATTTTAGAGCTCAACTTATCAGAGAGAAGCAGGGACATAACGACACAGGGTAAGTTTTTCCTTTTTATTTGTGGTGCAAGGGTTTTTCAGTACTTACCATCTTACAGTGCATTACCAGTTCACTTACATATTCAAGGGAAAAGGTTGTTTGTTCTCAGCAAGCTTATCTGTTGCAATATTTCCTGCTATCCTATTTTGAAACATTTGCTAGTAGCATACGAGTGCAGTGCACCATGAGCAAATACCAGAAAAGATCTCATAAAAACTTATTTGGCATTTTGAAAGATATGTGAGTTTAGGTGTGCTCCAACATTGCACTACTTCTGTCTTTTTAGTAGTTTTACATGTAGGCGTTTGCTACTAGGTGTTTGCTATTGTTAAAAGTGACAGCTACATCCTCCTTCTTAGGCAAGTCTTTTAGAAATAAGTGTGATTTGTGTGTTATTTGCATATTTTAATTCATAATTTGCATATGTTAATTCACAGTGCATCGCAGCACCAAATTGTGTGGAATGGAGTCAGCCTAAAGTGTAAAAAGTTATTGGAAAGTTTGTCTGCTCAAGTACAGGGTCTGTTTTGTATCTCAGCAAAGACTCAACTGCTGTTGACTTTCCCCAGTGGTCCTGAGGGGGATTTTCTGTACTGAAAAATTAGAAAGCAGAAGTAAATAGAAACAATTTCTGTTCTCAATATAACCTCCAATTCTGGAAGAAAATCATCCCTTTTTATTAATGTCTTTCATGACAGTAACTTTGTGGTAGATTGTATAGAGATTTGCTCTTTAAGTCAGTCTGTATTTCCAAGCCTTTTTCAAGAAGTGAGGTCCTACTCTACCAGCAAAACCATTTATGAAGTAAATGTATTTTGTAACCATTGCAGTGGAATCAGGAAGTAGAACCTGCAGTGTAGGGGGAACCAGGTGACAAACCACTTTATAGCATGGACTGTTGTGCCATGGCAAGCAGCAACGCTACATGATATTTGTTTGTTAGGGTGTTTTTTAAGGGCTATCAGAATCAGCAGGACACTCAGAAATATGCGTTGGAAGTAACATCCATTTTTGTTTCAAAAAAGTGTCAGGTATGAAAGGACACGGTAGGGAATATCTCCTCTCATGACATTTCAGTTGCTGAATATTGCAACAGATGACCCATAGTGGAATAAGATTCTAAAGGGAACCTGCTGGGATCCCTCTCCTCTGCAGCAAGCATACTGGCATCAGCCCCTATGTTTCTAACAGGAGCAGATTCGTATTACTACTGTCAGTCATACATTGAGAAAAAATAGTGAGAAAGACAAAAAGAAAACCCATATAATTTTCCATTACAGTGATACCAGTTTGGTATCAGTGGTACGGATCATCCATCTCGCAGTAGTATACCTCAGAGGTTAGCAGATGTGCAGGCAGCCAATGATTCTTTCCTTCAACATAGCTGATGCTGCTGGCAGTCCAGTTTTTATTTGGTGTTTCAGCAAAATTCCTGCTCAGGATTGCGCTTAATAAAGACAAGGCAGTAATTCCTGGTAAATTGAAGAGATAAATGAGTAGGTAGTTGGAATGATTATTATCTCAGTATGCCTGTTAATAAACATCCACTGGCAGCCACCAAAGCAGTGTTTGCCTAAGACATGTCAACCCAATGTACCATAGGCAGTGTAGTGAGTATGGCATAGGGTTTCATCTTTCAAATAAAATCCTATAGAATATATGAAAATGTTAATAACTTGTGGAATGCCCAGAGAGACAAAAAGGATACACATCTTTCTGAAAAAAAGAATTAGTTTCTGATCACATTGGAGTTAAAATTTACTCTACTAAAGTAAACACCATTTTTTTTGACACTGCTAAGAATGTTCTTCTTCGAGTGTATCTTGTAGCTCTTGCTGCAGTAAACAAAAATGTTTTGTTAGTATTGCCACTTGCTCTTAAGTCTTATCACAGTTGCAAGAAAACCTATGTTCTGAAATTCAACCATTCTTAAGATTCTGCAATTTTGGGTGCACTTATCACTATCCAGAACATACAGAGCACTGTTAATGTAACAAATATACAAGTGGCAAACACAAATTCATCAATGGGAAGGCTTTGGGTGACTTCCATGTGAGTGACTTCCATTTGCACCCTCATTTGAAGGACACTGAATGGAGCAGACAGCTTATGAAATAGGAGAGTAAAATGTGAATGGGATGATATACAAGTGATGAAACTCAGGAAATAAAGCAGGCAGAAATACCAGAGGAGGAGCAAAAGTTCAGCTGTGCTCCACAGCATCCCCACGCAGAGCAAAGGCTTCCTGTGAAGTTGTCTCTTGGAGGTGTATCCTGCCATCTGCCTCGGAAGTGGCAGCTTTTTAGGAGAAATGAAGGGTGAGAAATGTCACTTAGAGCCTCTACTTGTGAGTATACTGCGCATCACCTCGCTGGAACAGCTCCAGGAAATGCACTACTTTGCTGGCACAGCATGGGTATGGTTGGGAGTTCCTGTTCCACCCCAGTAGGATATTGCATGAATGTGTATGCAAAGAGGATCAGCTAAAGAAATTCAGGATGACTTTGATAAACGTTGATTCCACTGGGAGTGGGCATGTACTCAGGAAAGAAGGACGTACTGTAACATAGGTTGCTACCTTCCACTACCTAAAGGGGGCCTACAGAGACTCTTTATCAGGAAGCATAGTGATAGGTGACGACTTTAAACTAAAAAAAGGGGAGATTTATGTTAGGCACTAGGAAGAAATTCTTCATGGTGAGGATGGTGAGGCACTGGAACAGGCTGCCCAGAGAAGCTGTGGATGCCCTGTCACTGGAAGTATTCAAGGCCAGGCTGGATGGGACCCTGGGCAGTTGATCTGGTGGGAGGTGTCCCTGCCCATGGTAGGAGTTGGAACTGGATGGTCTTTAAGACCCCTTCCAACCCAAACAATTCCATGATTCTATGATTTTCTTTCATGCACATAAGTCCCTGCATTCAGATACTACTGTTTCAGCTGCAGTACAAGGTGAGAGTCAATTGTAAAATGTGGCAAAATCAAAGCCTGCAATTGTGTTGTATCATGTGTTCAGCGGGGCATTTAACTGGCCACCAAGCCCAAGGGAGAAGAGACTTTAGTATTGCACTGGTTGCTGTGAATTGTTTTCTACATTAAAATACACACTCTCAAACATTTAATGAGTTATTTATTTACTGGGTCCGGTTCCAGCCTCCTCAGTTCAAGAAAGATGGAACTTCTAGAAGGAGTCCATTGGAGGGCTATATAGACGATGAGGGGCCTGGAGCATCTCTTTTATGAGGAAAGGCTGAGAGACCTGGGGCTGTTTGGTATGGAGAAGAGAAGGCTGAGAGTGAATCAGTGCTTATAAATATCTGCAGGTCAAATGGATGAGATCAGACTCTTTTCAGTGGTGCCCAGTGACAGGACAAGGGCAAACAGGCACAAACTGAAACACAGGAAGTTCCATACAAACATGAGGAAAAACTTTACTTGGAGGGTTACGGAGAGCTGGAACAGGCTGCCCCGAGAGGGTGTTGAGTCTCCTTCTTTGGAGGTATTCAAGACATGCCTGGACCCCTTCTTGTATAACCTACTCTGGGGAACCTGCTTTAGCAGGGTGATTGGACTGGATGATCTCTGGAGGTCCCCTCCAACCCCTACACTTGTGTGATTTATGCATTCCAAGCTGCAGCTCAGATCATCAATGGCAAGCAGTCGCTATCCATTTTGAAGCCTCTGAGGTTCTCAAAAAGGCAGGAAACAGCTAGAATTTTAGACTCAAAAGCCTGAGAGAATAGACACTCCTGATTTTTAGCACTTCCTAACTCTAACCAGATGTGAGGTATGCAAAAATAACTTTTTAATTTATATGCTAGCTATGCTGATTCTAGGAAGAGAGGGATAGGAGGGATGTGGATAAAGCATTGTATATGCAGGAGTGCTGATCCAAAACAATTAGAAATGTCACGTTCAGTCTAGGGTTTGTGCACAGATCTGGGAACAGCTCTTACTCATGTACTTGCTTTCCTCATGCCTCACTGTGGGCATATTTTCCTCCTTTTCTTTCTTTTTTTTTTCTTTTTTTTCTTTCTTTTTTTTTTTTTTTTTTTTGGTAGCAAAATGGCAGTTTTGAATTAATCCAAATTGTTACTGAAAAAAAACTGCAGAAATTGTTACGGCTCTCTGTGAAATGTGGAAAAAATATACCATACAGCTAACATGACAGAAAACATAGAAAGAGGTTATTGCAGAAAATTAAATGTTTCCCCAAAATCTTTGGAGAAGAACTTCCTACTTTGATTTTTTTTAGTTCTGTACGAACTGAAATGTTCCAGGAGACATTTTTGGATGTGTTTCTAGTCTGAGATCACAAAGTTTGCATAGCTTTTTCTGTAATTAAATAAGAGTTGTTAGGTTGATGTTTGGATCCCTGAGATCGAGTTGTATGTAGATATTATTAGGTATTGATAGCTATGACTTCCACACCTAATTGAATCCTAGAATCATAGAATCCTTAGAATTGGAAGGGACCATATCTCTGAGCAACCTGCTCCAGTGCCTCACCACCCTTTTTCCTTGTATCCAACTTAAATCTATCCTCCTTAAGCTTGAAGCCATATCCCCTTGTTCTGTCACCACAGACCCTGCTCAAGAGTCTGTCCCCTTCTTTCCTGTAGCTCCCCTTAAGGTACTGAAAGGCTGCTATCAGGTCACCTTGCAGCCTTCTCTTCTTCAGGCTGAACAGCCCCAGCTCTTTCAGCCTGTCCTTGAATGCAGCCATCACTTTTGTCACTTTCCACCTGCAATTTTTGGAAGCAGGTATGGTGGACCAGGGCAAGGATTGTGTCCCTCTTGTCATTTTTTTGTTGTTTCTTCTTTATTTTATTTATTTGGTTGTTACCAGGCACAGATGTTGGTGTGGGTGGACATTTGGGATGACCTTGCTTGGTGGCCACATTTTATGCTCAGAAGGTCCACGGAGCTGTCCTTACAGTGGCAGTTCAGCTTTGTCACAATGCCTGTACATACAGTGGTTCTAGAAATCATAGTCAGTCATTGCGACAACAGTATATCAAGAAGACGGTACAATGGCTCTCCGTGAAATGTGGAAAAAAATGTATCATACAGCTAAAATGACAGAAAACATAGAAAGAGGTTATTGCAGTTTCAGTACAGGTTTGTTACAGCACTTATTACAGATGTTGCCTTTTTCCAGTTAAGAGCATTCCGCATTACTTACTGTGTAAAATTTTATTTAAAACCACATATAATGTGTGCTCTAACTGAGGTATATAAACCTGTTACATTGCTTGCCCTTTTCTGAAAGTGGTTATTTATTATTTGACATTATTTTGTCAGATAACTGATTTGTATAGCTGAACACAGGGCACTTGCCTTCTTTTTAAGGATAATAAACAAGCAGCACTTTTAAAACCAACGAAACACTTTTAAATGGTAGAATATTTTCCTAATGATTGTGTCTAACATGTTGAATACCTTTTTACTTTCTCTGCAGTTAGCTTCCATTAGCTTTAAAGTGAAAGAGAGTGGGAAAGCAAGCTTTGCTGCAGAAAAAAAGGAAATCAAAGCTAACCACCAATGGCTTTTTGAGAAAGAGTGTTCTGGTTGTTATAAAACATGTATATAACCGACAACTGATATTATCCACTGGTGAGATATTGTTCATACGTCTGCAGCATAAAATTACCAGAAAAATCATGCTGGCCATCAATCCACATGTGCTCAGTGCAGTTTCAGTGTTTCTAGAATGCCTCGTGTATCTTTTATCATATCACTGTAACCCCTCACCTCCCACCAGTTGTCCAGACACTCTTCCCACCATGCTGTGTCCCCTTTGATGCACAGGTAAACACATTTCACCACTAGTATTTTTAACCTGGATGCAAGCCATGCTGCGATGCTTGACCGACTGTGATAAGCATGAAGTCCTGTATGCAGGAGAGGGACAATTGTTCTTCACATCACCTGCCTGTGGGCTTGCATCTTGCTATGAAGAGTCTTCCAGTGCTCAGGAGCCCAGCTCTGCTTATATGCAAAAGCCTATATGAGCCTGTCCACCTCACACACCGAGCTGACCAGAAGCCGTGTGGCCATATACACCTGGCTCAGAGTCCAAGATAATATGTCCTGCTTCTTCAGAGGGTTTGCTTGTGTCGATGTAGCGGCACACAGTGAAGGTTTGTAGCTTTTGGGTTCGCTGTAGCATTAGCAGCACAAGTTGGTATCTGCTTACAATGTGTTTAGCAGACACGCTCATGGCTAACTAACCTTAAACTAGCTGCTGGATGCTGCTAGTAGCTTTCTCTCATGAATAGGAGGCTTGTAAGGAGATGCAAATTGCATCCAAGAAGAAAGTAAATCCCTCCTGAGCTGAGCCATGTTTGTCCTAAGGCCTCTCCTCAGGACATCAGCGCTGGGCCTACAGGGGTGGTGGCACCTGCAGCCTGGACTGACTCCCAAACCACGATTTATCAATGTTGCAACTCATGTAAGGTGTATGTTGCTGCTGATCTCACCTGAGCATATATCAGGAGTTTTAGAAGTGAAAAGGCAACGTACAGTGCAGTGGCTCAGTCACTCACTACTCTTTTAATGCTTCTGTGGGTTAAGGGGAGATATACATTATTCAGATCAGTACTTTGTCAGTTGTTTATTCTTCATGCATGCTGTAAATGTTTCATACCATTTTTAGAGCACACGTAAGACTGTATTTCTTGCTGCTTCAGCTTCCCATCTCAGCTTGATTCAGAGAAAACACTAAAGATCAGGAGCTGGTGGGATTACGTTTGCAGACATCTGCCTTCAGAACAACTTTGTGCCAGTATACATAATACAATAGATTTTGTTGCACAATTGCATACAGTTTTTGGCAAAAGATCCCCAGCAAAGTAGTCAGAATCTTTATAGGTGGTAGTTGGGGTGGTTCCAGTGACTTGCTTAACTTTTGCGGAATGATTTGAGTTGAAATCAACAAGAGATTGAATAGAACTGGGCAATGTGTGCAACCAACATAGACACACCATGGACAGACAAAAACCCATTTTCTGCTGCAGCTAAGCTTGGATGTTGAGCTCTAGGTTCTGCCTCGGAGAAGCGTGGTTATCTGTATGAAAGAATTGTGGCAATATGTGAGAGTATGGCCAATATCATTTTATCTTAATGTCATTTTTCCTCTGCTTTTATGTGATTTTTTGTTTAATGCCATGTTTAGTATTCTAGTAGGTCATGCGAAGTCAGGGGTCAGAAGTGTGCATGATTTAATACAACTGGATGGTTTGCCTGCTTTTTGTCTCTTCCTTTTGGTGTCCTGTCATTTGAATTTTATGTTTTTGCCTTTACTTCTTCAGACGACTTTCCTGGGTATCATTTTCTGTGTTGTGCTGGTCCTTTATGCTGGCGCAGATTGCATTTGTTCATCTAAAATGCCTGTCCTGCACAATTTCCATCATTTTTACGGTTTACATTTTGTCATTTTCTGCTTGAGTTTGGTTGTGGTTTGTTATATTTTGACAGTGGTTTGTCATATGGCTGTGAATAACCTCTTTGCTCTGCCTTTAAAACTTTCTTCATTGCAGTTGTTGAACAAAGTTAACTGAAATGCTCTTTCTTCAAACAGTGATTAGCACAGGCTGTATACAGCAACCAGGCAAACCACTTGTTCTGGCTTATTAGCATTCTAAGTGCAGTTTTTTATGCAAATATAAATATTCTCTTCACTGAGGTATCTGTGTATGGATTTTTGCTGGGGAATTATGATTTTGATTTATAATATGTGGACATTTTATAGTTAGAAGTAGAGCTTCCTTTTCTAAGGTAGATCTTTTGTCTGTGAAATAAGAATGTGAGTAACCCCCTCAAACCACTTCCCCTCCAGCCTAAGAAATCAGCATATACTGTGGGTGGCTGCCATTAAGAAATTGTGAATTTTTCAGTGTCAGGTAAGGGTCTGCTCTTTATTGCTAGAAACCTAGTTCGGATTTCTAATTTAAACCTAAATTAAGCAACAAACTAAATGAGCTCTGAATTTTTATTTTATGATTGGTCTGTATGAAGGAGAATATTCTAGACTCCCTAGGTTACTGGAGTACTATCCCTGGACGTGGAGCAAAGATTTCAAGCCTGAAAGGGACAGTACTCTGCTGTATGTGCTGGAGTTCAAGGTGCTGGCTATAATACATCAGCCTTTTGTAGTCAGTCTGCTCAACAGACACTTTCTGCGTGTCCTCTTGCAGCCAGCCTTGATCCCCAAGCTGGAGACCCCAAGTTCAAGTTAACCATGAGCTGGCAATGTGCCTGTGTGACAGAGAATCCTCCAGGGCTGCAATAAGAATGATGCCAGCAGTTTAATGGAGGTAGTCCTTCCTTTGCTGTTGAGGAGACATGTCTGGAGCAGGATATCCAGGCGGGGCTCCTTGGTAGAAGAAAGGCACATCTGTACTGGAGTGAGGCCAGCAAAGGCACAGTAGTGACTAAAGATCTGGGGCATGGGCTGGACGAGGAGAAGCTGAGAGAGCTGGGACCGTGCAGCCTGGAGAAGGTGGATCTTGTCAATCTAAATGAGTATATTATGGGGGGTAGATAAAGAAGACAGAGACAGAATCTTCTTTGTGTCACTCAGCAAAATTCATGAAGTTCCGTTTCAATGTAAGAAAAAGCATTTTCCTTGAAAAGTGATGAAACACTGGCATACGCTGCCCAGAGAGGTCATGAAGGCTCCATCCTTGGAGATGTTTAAAACCCAACTGGACAGTGCTCTGGGCAACCCCTGCTCTGGGCAGCCCCCCTCTGAGGGGGCTGGACCAAATGATCCCAGAGAGGCCCTTCAAGCCCAGCCATGGGCTGTGCTCCGCTGAAAGGGGCCTTGAAGGGCTCTGCCATTTGCTCTCCACATCCCCTGGTTCCCAGGTTCTCACTCATAGGCTGAAATACTCTACAGATCTGAGGGCTCTGAATTTCATAGCATGCAATTCCTTAAAAACTTTGCTAGGGTGCTGATAGTATAATACGGAAAAGGTTGGGAGGCTGTAATAGGTAGGTTGGCTGAGTTCCTTAATGAAAAGTTAATCTGTTGCTTTCTTGAGACATATTGAGCTTTTTATAGTTGTTTTCTGGCTATTTTCACCAAAGTGAATTATAGTAAAATATTATCTCTTTTCAGAGAGACGGATTTAAGTCCAAGTTGCAAATTATGTGTCTTTGAGAATAAGGGTCATAAGGTCTGGAGAATTAAGCTGAGGTCTCATTGGCATGAAGCTTCTGTTACCTGTTCTTGACTCAAGTGTGTTTTAGAGGATTGAAGTGCTAGTTGCAGACTTACAAGAAAAGGAAATACACTGTCAACTGAATCAAAATTATATAGGCAAATACTCACCAGGATAAAATGGTGTTAGAAAATACTTATTGGAAGAAAAGGAAGAGTCTAATCTAACAACGCTTGAATTACACAGGAACTGTAGAAGAAATAATGGACATTTATAATTGCATATGTTTTAGTACTATTGGTTGAAATTTTTGTCTGTAGGCAGTAGTTTTGATATAAGAATAAATAAGATATTGCAGATATCACAAATCAGAAAAAAAACTAAACGTGGGGTTTGAGTGTGGGAAGGATTCAAGGCACTCAGTCACAGCACTGAATCCATGTTACTCATCTTTGCAGTTTTGTTAAAAAATTGAGAACAAAGGCAAAATCATCAGAAACATTTATTTTTCCTAATTGGCACAGAGTACTAAGTAGATCAGTAAAGATAAAAACAATTTGTATGGACATGGGAGGAATGAATAAGCAGCTAATTTTACTTCTTGAAAATCTGTACTTTATTAGCAATATGGAGGTAACACTTGTAAACAGTCCTCCAAACTTCATGGAGTTTCTGAACTATTCCATCTGCAGATTACACAGATATTTTCTGAATGTAAAATACTGCTATTACTCTTACTAGTATACTGCTATTAATAGTATACAATAGTGTATTATTTTTACCATTACCGTTGTAATAATTTTAAAATCATACATTTTATTCTACTTAATACTTTATTTGTATAAATTACTGGAATTTTCCCATAAGATCAGTACAGATCAATCATACATTATAACAGTTATTCTACAAGTAGTCTAAATGATAGGAGCCCAATCTTACCCACTAGATAGGGAGTAAAAAAGGACGGGTCTGTGTGTGCCAGATTCTGCCTTGGACACATGTGGGTGGTTTAATCAACGTGGCCCACACATCTCTGAAACAGAATTTGGACTTTAATTAGACTGTCTTTTCACTGCCCTTCATACAGTAGCTTTTCCTGGGAATTGACAGATTCATTTTGTTTGGGTTTGAATCCACTCACCAGAAAAGGATTTGTAAATGTGGATGGTTGTTCACATGTATGACTTTGGGACTCTTCCCAGCTTCAGTTCTCTCCCATCCCTCCTCCCCAGCTTTAGCAGAGCTGCTGAGCAAAGCCTAGAAAAAGCAAACCCCTCTGCATCCCAACCAGGTGGGCTGTGTCTGGGAGGGAACACACCTGGTGTGATATTTCACTGAGACAAATCTGGGCAAATTCAAACAAAAGTAGGGGCAGAAGGAGAGCAATGACATCACTGTGTAACTCCATAATGTTTTGCTTTTTGTGCATTCATTTATTTTGGTTACAAATGCATGCGTAAATGACTGCACCAGCCTCTGGTCCACACAGATGTCAATTAGCCATGGCCAGAGATGTCAATTAACAAATAACAGTAAGCTCAGGCTTTCTTCTGTGATGGTCAGGAAAGCTCATTTGCAATCAGTGAGAAGTCATCTCCAGACTTCCCTAGCCCTGAGATCTGGCTGAGGGAAAGTTGGTCTTAGCATCTCCATTTAATTACTGAACCCCAGCTGTGGTAATCTCCCAAGCAAGGGACTTTCATGGTCTGCCTGGAGCTGTACAGGGCATCTCAACTTTTTGGTTTGGGAACCAAAAAACCTGCAGTCCCAACCAGTGCTGTTCACCAATCCCATCTATATAACATGTTGATGAGATAATCAGCTGCAGTCTGTACCACAGCTCCCAGACAGAGCTCATTTAAGCTACAGGCACAGTGTCATTTTTTCATTCTGTTGCTGATTCTTCGGAACTTTAAAAGGCTTTTTATATTTTGTGCTTTTATATTTGTGTCTGTTTTATTGCTTATTTTATATCATAGCTCTAATTGAAGACACAGGACTTGACAGGCTGCAAAAAACAGTCTGGAAGCAATCAAACCAGTATTTTTATTTCACTGGTTAACACTTCTATTGTTTGACTTCTATACCAATTTGGCAGTTATCCTACATGCTGTATACATATACGCTAAATCTAAGTCTCTGCTGCTGAGAGCTTGTACTGTAAAGGCAACCCTTGACAAATGCACTGAGCAAGGAGGGTTTTGCTGTCGAGCCCTGCTTCTGCAACAGAGGCCACGAACCTGCATTCTGTAGAGAGGGCATTGAGAATTTGACAGCGTATCTTTGGGACACAAAGGGAGGAAGTATTCTTCTATTCCTAGCCCACAAATAATACCCATTTCCTATGAACTAGAAAAACATGTTTACTTTGTATTTTATTTGAATCTTCCTTAGGAAAAACAAAACAAAACAACAGTACCACCACCACATGGCATGTGGTGGTACCACAATTACATGGATTGCATTAATTGATTTCTGGACTGCTCATATCCAGGGAAGTGTCACATATCTCCCCATTATATTTCAATTCTAAAATTGTAGTTAAGTCTCTGATCCTCTGGAAATGTAAATAGAGCCATGTGTAGCCAGGCTGTCACACGAGTGAGCAGGCTGAAGGTATGTCATCCCAGTGAGTGACAGCATTGTAGTTTGTGCAAAATAATCACTTCAGATACACCTTTCTTACAGACACCTTCATATAAATAACCATCATCACCCGTTGTTAAATCCAGCTGATCTTTGCCAGTTTGCTTTGCTGTCTGGGGATTTGCTAGCACAAATGAAGCAAACGTTAAGGGGCAGTGCCTGCCTCTCTTGGGAAATAGTATGTCCTCAGATACTCAGCTAGGGATGAAGGATGCTGCTCAGGACAAAATGCAAAGTAGCACTACGAGGATCTGGTATTAATGCCTGAATGCTGAGGGAGGGGCAGGTGAATTTTCTTTCCAGTTCACAGTGTATCCAATTTCTTATAGTGCAGGATGTTGCATTTCACTCGATGAAACAGCCTGTTCTGAATAATAGCACTGTAAGATCCTGCTAGTGTTCTTATAGATACAGGTGTGAATCTGTGCCTGCTTTCCTAACCCTGAGTGCTGGACTCAGACCTTCAACATCTGCAGTCATGGCTACTCTAATCTGTTCTTGCAGGCAGATGATATAGCATCTATTATTAATACTGTTTAATAAATCGTATTAAAATAACTTATTTCTAGTTACTTATGATTTTGCCAAACTTAAGCCAATAAAACTGAAATTACGGTTTACTTTGCTTGCAGCTAGTTCTCTCTTATCTAAGCCAAAAATGATTTCTGTCTTTGAAAATGGAAAAAAGAAAATACTGTTTTGTCCATGTTACAAAATTATTGCAACTTTTTATTTTCACATCCATATGATGTTGAGGGGCAGGATTGCTCACCTTTGTGGCATGGGTTACCTTTTGTCCTCCTTGTGTAAATCTGACTGAATTTAGCAGATTTATGAAATTTACAGATCTTTGGGGAAAAAAAACACCATTCTGAAGTACTCATCTCAGGCCTCACTAGAGTTTGACAGCTGAAATTTCCAAGATTTCCCTGCTCATGGAGCCCAGTGGGCTATCTCCACATGTACTGCATAGAGTAGCTGGGCTCAAGGCTCTGTGGACTCTTGGATTTTTCCACTGCAAATCCCATTTCTAGAGCCTGATGTATGGCCAGCCAGTGCTGCACATGAAAGCAGGAAGCCATACCTTCTCCGGAGCTCCCAGCAGATGCAGTGGGGTCCAGGTGGCCCTGAGAAGGAAGCAGCTTGACCATGGCATTGTCATCGGAAAATCCAGGAAGAAAACTCTCTCACTCCAATGAGGCACTAGAAGCATAGAGAAAAGAGGGAAAAGAAGGCAAAAAAAGAGAGGGGCTAAACCAGGAAAGAAATCTGGTGGCACCAGAGTGTGAGAGTGGAGAGAAGTATTAACTGGAAGATGAAAGGGAAAGAGGGAAGCTGATTATGGGAGGGTTAGAAGTCAGTGAGAAAAACATGGACAATGAATGGGGAGCTGCTTAGCTGCATGGAGGGCACAAAGAGATGCCTTGTCCCTGGCTGGCTAGAATGCTGAGCAAAGGGAGGAGGGATGGAGTTGGACAAGGCAGAGTGCAGAAAAGTAGGAGACAGAAGATCCTGGCGAGAAGTACACAAAATTCAGAAGCAGAAGAAGGATTTACACTGTAGAGGCAAGGAGCTTTGTGCAGCCTGCGTGGCTGGGAAGGGCACTGAGAAAGTGTGCATGAAGCTGGCATTTGGGGGAGAGAGGAGGACTAACAGGGAGATTGCAAATAGATTGCATGGCCCCCTTTAGGTAAGGAGAATGAGGGATCTGGGGAGCTGTGGGGGGGGTTAGTGAGCCTGCCTGAGCAAGGAGAACAGGCAGTGTGTGAGGAGGGGGAGAAGGGACAGAGCGGCACTGAGAGCTGAACTGTGAACATGGAAGATAACCTGTGCATATAAACTGACCATAAGATGGGAAAAAGAAGGACCATGAGGGCAGAGGAGCAAGGGGGGGGAAATAAAGAGTGGAGCTGAGGGTGCTTGGATGTTCATACACACAGTTATGTTCTGGAGGAGAAAACATCAAGCCAAGCCTTTTGCACTTAAAACACAGTAAGTTTGTGGTTACAAGGGCTTGTTCCACAGCCCTTTGTTGTTCTTGGAAATGTCTTCTGCACAAATAAGCTTTGTTACCACTGTACAGAGTCATGTTTATACTAGAAAATAAGTTATCTATTTAAGCCATGGAGTGCTTCAGGAAGAAAGCCCAAGCCTTGGACCTGCTTCAGCCTTCTGTAGCAAAAGCAGCTCAGTGAGCTGAGGACTAGCCTGCTTGTTAGTAGGGTTTCATGAGTGTTTCTCCTGGAGGTTTATGCTAGTGTATGCTAGACACTCACATGAGCAGTTTTCCCTTTTACAGACGGACAGAGTCTGCACAGGCATCTGTGGATGAAAATGAGGTTGTGTGGGGCATCTCCTTGTGTGCACCTCTGTTCCTCCTCATCCTTTTGTCTCCCCACTTTGTTATTTGCAGTAGCAGATCCCAGTGGCAATTACAGACAATGTTTAGTGGGAAAAATAATGAGATATTTAATGTATTTCTAGCCTTCTTTAATGTGTTGTAGCTGCAGTTACGAGGCTGAAACCAGCACCATATGACCATGCTACTTTGGGAATGGTCTATAAATGCAGTTAAAGAAGTTTCAAGATATTTATGTGGTGCCTAAGTCACGTGAATAGAGATTTATCACAATCAGTAGGAATGCTGGATTTTCATATCACACATTTGCTGCCTAGGATGATTAGCAGGAAATTTAATTTGCACTAATTAGCCTTAGGGGAGCAAAAAATTAACATGATGGGAAAGTTTCAAGTTTTGCTATATACCATACCAAGATGGAAAAATTTGAGTTAAAGCTGTAGTCTTAAGCTGATACACTGGACTTCATTTTCTCTAAATTGAATTAAAAGACTGTAGAAAATTAATATATGCACAGCGAGTGGGTGGGTTTTTTAGGAGTTTGAGTTGTAGAATAGTTGTTCAAAGTATTCATTGAACTGTCAGCCACATCCAGAGTGCGCAGTATATTTTAATCCTTAAAATTATGTTGATATCTAATATTGCAGTAAAAGCTTTAAGAAGTTCTTATTTTCTATATTTGTATATTTTCCTTACATAATGTGCATTATAACTGCACATGCAATATTCCGCATTGTAACGCACAGAGCAGAAACAGCTTTCACAGAACCACTTCTATGAAAACACCATAGTTTTTAATTTACAACACCCACTTGCAAATACATTTTTAGGGTCAAGTGCCCTTGTTTGTATGCTGGCAGAATTCCTATAAAAATAAGTTTTTCAGAAATTACTCTGAAAGGTATACAGCAAATGAGAGAGGCATGAGTCACCGCATAGTCCTGGTAGATAAATAAGAATTAGGAGCTAATCAACTCTAATTTTGCCTGTTGATGGTGACTTTTCTGTCTCATTGTTCCTGAACACTTAGTTTAGATCTCTCAGTTTTTCCCCCTGAAGATGGAGGTAATTTTCATGTATCCACCACTCAGAATTACTGTGGATTGATTAATGCATGCAAGGCAATGACTCATTCAATACTGGAAGTATTGGTCTATTATAAAGTGTTCTTTCATACAAGCTTGTGGTTGCATCCAAATTAATCTGTAAAAAAAAGGAGGTGGAAAACATCGGTTGCGTATGAGGTAATTGCCTTTGATACTGGTTGTTCTGCTAGTCCGTGCATCCAAAATGCATGCCATGCTCACTATTACTATTGCTTACTTGGAGAACTCATTACTTGGAGTCCATACTCCTGAGGAGTAAGAGTGGATATGAGCTACTACAGGTGTCTGCTCAGACCTTCTAGTCTGTGGCACAAATACACTCAATCTAAAGAGAGATTTCAGGTAGACTCTCTGTTGGCAATCATATGTTGTATAACACCGTACACTGTATTGCATTCTCAGGCCTTTCTTCACTCTCCAGATTGATAGCCGTAGCTGTCCTATTCAGTCAACAGTGTGTGTGTGTGTGTGTGTGGCTGTATATACATACACATGTGCACACACGCAAGCATATTTGTGTCCACAGCTCCTCTATAGAAACACACTTTGAGTGTACAAATTTGAGTGTACTTTTTGAGTGTACAAATGCATTTCTGTAAGTGCTCAGCACTTGCTTTTATACATTTATGAGTAATATCCAACTTTCAGTCATAATTGACACCATGTGGCTCTCTGTATGATAATTACTTTGTGACAAAAAACTTGCAGATGGTTTCAAAAGTGACTCTAACTCACCATCAGTGTAAAGAGATTAAATAAGATGAGCTCACTCTCTGAATATCAGAATAAGCTGTTTTCTTTGATTTCACTGGGAGCAGGCACAACTCCATTTCTACAGCAGACAGAAAACATGTATTATTTTACTTAAATGAAAGTTTGATTTCATTGCACTTAAATTTATTCATGTTCTGTTAGCAAATGGTTGAAGATTTTATAACCTAGAGCGTTTGCTGAATTCTGCTTTGTATTTTCCTCACAGCAATTGGAAGGACCCTCATTCCTCGTTATTTTAGCACTGTCTTTGAAGGAGGTGTAACAGACCTGTATTACATTCTCAAGCACTCAAAAGAGTCATACCACAACTCATCCATCACAGTGGACTGTGATCAATGCACCATGGTCACTCAGCATGGAAAACCCATGTTTACCAAGGTAACAGGGAAGAGTCAAAAAAGCACGTTGTTTGTGTTATTGGTTTTTTTCTTTCTTTCTGGTGTGTCTGAGAGTGAAAAATATTGGCTGTTGCGTTTTTCTGGTAGACTGAGATTATTTCTAATACTGAAAACCCTTGAATCCCTTTAATTACTATTTTCTGTATTCATTACGTGACTGGAAAATTCTGTGGGCATCTTCTGCAATTCTCCCAGAAAGATTGCAAGGGGAGCACATAATGCCAGGTTTCTGGGACTATCAGATGTACCTGAATTAAATGCAACCCCATCTCCTTTTCTCTTGGCTCAATTTTAAAGCAACAGTGAGATTTTACATTGTTGGTACCTACCATTTTGGGTGGCTCACTTTACACTTGATAGTCTAAGGACTGTAAATCCCTATGAAAAAGGTGATTTAATACAGTAGGATGCTGGTCCAAAGGGCAGGGAAGTCAGTGGAGGGACTCAATTGATTTGAGCACGTTCTGCACCAGACAGTTAGTACATATTCAATATTTGCAACTGATGGTGAATTATGGAATATAGTGAATTATATTATCTTCATGCATTGGCTACTTCACTTCTTTGATTAAAGTGAGTGTTGTATATTTATAAAAACAGTACCAAAAAGATGGAAAGTCCAAGTCAAAATAAAAATTCTACCTTAAAAACTAGTAAACCGATTCTGAAAATGGAAAGGCACACTTCATAATTTAACAGAAAACGTTTCTTTTGCATCTTATACCTGTTCATTTCTGTGAACATCAACTTTCACGTGGAAAAACAGCACAAAAGAAGAGGTGCATCATGAGGAGATTAATCCATCCATATTGCCCTTATCCTGCAAAACTGGGGAGGTTTTTGAGTCTAACAAGGCACTGATGTTGACAACATCATGCTTAGGGGCTGCATGGCACATGCAGTTTTAGCATGTATGTCTTCTCTGACAATTTTATTCCTCATGGTGTGCGGCTTAAAGGATAGGGAGAAGAAGCCACCCATGTGTGGAGCGCTGGTGAGCTGGGAGGTGTGCTGTCCCACTCCAGCCCCCCCATGATTTACACAGACACAAACATGGAGATATTCCTGAGTGGCACCTCTTTACCACCTCAGTGCTCAGGAAGAGTTGTCCATGGTTGCCACATGTAGAAAACATGGAGAGATGTAGGGCGGCTGCTTCTTTGTGTAACTGCCTTTAAAGATTGGGTTTTTTTTTGTAATGGCTGTATGTTAAAATGGCTGGATAAGTAGTACTGTTGAAATAGAAGACAGCATTTACTGGAATGAAGGAGAAAAGAATACATTGCTCTCAGAAATAAGTTACAGCCAAATGCTGTCTCAGCTGTGCATGTGTAACTTCTAGCAGAGATAGTGAGGTCATGGATCTTGAACCCAAAGGTAGACTCTTAACTCCCACAGCATTGCTGGAAGAACAGAACTCCCATAAGCAGCGCTCCGGTTGACTGAGTAGCTCCTCACATCATGTCTGAATTTGACCCAGTGAAGGGTTTTTTAGTGCAAAAATACAAATAAGCTATTCTTGTTAATAGCTATTTCAGTTTCACAAACAACTTGTAAGCTACAAATTCACTAGCATCTAATATAATGGGCTGGAACAGTTCTCATCACATATTGAATCAGGAATCCACAGCTGCATTTTATTCATTTCGACATTTTCCCAGTTAGAGCTACTCGCTGCATACTGCAATATTGGATGAATATATAACACGGCACTTCCAATTTTTTTTCAAACAAATATGGCTAGAACATGCCTACCAGTGAGGATACAAAGTTCAGCTTGTCTTTAGAAGGCTGTTGTCCACATAAGGTGTACACTTAAGAACGGATTTTATCAAGGTATAAATAAATATTGTAAAAAATAAATACAATTCAGTGGCATGAATTAGAGTGGCAAAGAAGAGGCCAAAGCCCTGACTACCATGTTCGTTTGCCTGGGCAGATGTTTGGGTTCTTTTTCTCCAGGCAAAGGAAAGAATTATGAGTATTTCCAATACTCTGTTTTTGAGTGTTTTCCAACACTCCAAGTTCATGTATAGCCAAACTGGTTTTCTGCAATTTGTGGTTTTTATAGTTCCTGATAGCATCACAAAGGTGAGCTTTGCTTCCACCCGGAGATCAAGGAGCACGCACTGGTGGGACAGGCCTTCTCTTGTGCTCCATCGACCTGATTTATAATCGTGGCACTCAAACACTCCCAGTGATTTTGGCCCTCCAGCACATTCCAGATTTGTAAAAGCATCAGATTTCTTTTAAAGCAAAGAGTAGGGTTTGAGAGATGGCCATTAACAAAGGGGGGAAGAGTTTTAAAAGGTGCATTGTGTCACTACTGCAAGAATCCGAGCATTAAGGAACAGGAATGAATTTATTTCTCGTAGGTGCAGGCAGTTGAATTTCCTACAATTAATAAGTGCAGTGAAGGGGTTAAAAAGCTATTGGTTAGTTTGAGAAACGTTCTTTTTTAGTTTTTTCCTGGCCTAGTCTAGAGCAACCACGTGATATGCTGAATGCCTGCCAGCCTCTTTCTTGTTGATCCTCCGGAGACCATCTGTGCTGGGGGCATTGATTAGAGTGTGTCTGCTGGGATTACATCTTTTCTGTTGCCATGCCAACTAATCAGCTGATTTTGGTTACCACAGAAACAAAATGTCAGAGCTCACAGTACGGTAACATGAATTCAGCACAACAGAAAATGTTTTCTTAATTGGAGACCCTTTTGATTTTTTGGATTCTATGTAAAAGGTAGCATTAAAAAAAAAAAAAAAAAAAAAAAAGAGGCTCATTTAAAATAAGGACTGCACCAATTTTATTGATTAAAAGCAGTGCGTAAAATTCTGCTCCACATAAGGAAATTAAATTCTTTTATAAGACGTATAAATTTTTACCACTGTGATATGAGGTATGTGTTTCAGTTTTCCTATTAGGATTCGTTAATGCTAGTGCATAAAACAAGTCTGTTAAGAGCTGTGGGTTTTTGAGCCGCAGAAGAAACATTTGAGAAGCCACAGGTATTATTATTAAAAAATATTTTAAACCTGAAGTATTTTCATTTAACCGGTCAGTAATCAGGAACTTTGGTCTCAGCACAGTAATGTTAATACAACAGAATGCTTTTCTTCTTGTTTTAATCCTTATCTGCACACGTGTGTATCTCAGGGTAATTTCTTATCGTAGTACAAGTGACGTGAAAACCAAGGTCAGGGTCAAATGACATCATAAGTTACATTAAGAATTTGAAGGCTTCACCGAGGTATGCTAAAAGGGAAGAGGAGAACCTGTTGCAACATTCTTCTTCATAGGTCTAGAGTAATTTATCTGTCTAATATGCCTGTTAAAATTACCTGTGTATTTTTGTAGAAACAACCATGAGAAAAAGTCATGATAGCATTAATGAACCACTAACCAGAAAAGCCACACATTGCCAAAGCAGGAACTAGTCTGATCTGAGCTAGGGTTGTAAAAAGGCCCAATGGCCTCAACTAAATCTAGGATGGCTAAGTGCTCAATGAAATATTAGTTGTATTAAAATTAAATTTGCAAGAACCTTTTCTTTTAAAAGTTGTTACACTATGTCTCCACAGTATCTCTGCACCCTGTACTTTGAAATTCTGCTTGGAATAGGAGTTGTAAGTGTAAGCATTCGATTAATTTAAAAAAACAATCAACAACAGAGGTAGCTAAATTTTGGATCAGGCCTCGTTTGTTTTCCAGGGTGCCTCAAGGCAGGCATGTATTTTGCACCTACTTCTTTTAAAGAAGACCACAACTATACAACTATATTTTTTTTCCAAATACAGCTGTGGACAGTTGCTTAAAAGTCTTCAGTAATTTATTTTATTCATCATTTCCAGGTAGTACCCCCTTGCCTCCTCCCATATGTATCTCTTCCTTAGATAAGAGCTCTCACAGCGCTGCAGGAGCCACTGGCCATGGATGCAGCTCCACTGTACCCTCTGGCTCTTCATTGCTGTCCCACCATTCCATGGAAGGGGAGTATTAATAAAAGTAGATAAGAAATGAAAGAAAAGTAAAAATGAGATAAAAAGATAAAAATACTTGGAAAAGACAAGAATGAGAAGGAAAAAAAAAAAAAAAAAGGATTAACATCAACCACAGCCACTCAGGGCACCCTGTACTCCAAGTGGATAGGAAGGGAAAGTTTATGTGCCCATCCACTGTGAGGCAAGATCAACCTAAGAAAAGTTCGGAACAGTGGGGTCAGCAGCTTTGCATCAAGTGTGCATGCTTGGACCTCAGTCATCTCCATTGCAAGGCTGGGTCATTAATTAGCAGTCCTGAACCAAGATGGAGAGAGAATTGATGCAATAAATAAGATTTAGTGAGTACAATACTCTGTTTGTGAAATGCTATAAAATCTTTAGTATTATAATGTACTATCTGCTCTGCAGTATGGCCAGTGAAATCATTTTCCCACATTTATTTTTCCCCCTGTGAGAAAGAGAAATAATTAGTCTAGCACAGGTGAACAATAGAATACTGCTCTGATATTTTTAAATGTTGTTTGATCGATGATACAGTACCACTGAAAGCAAAATTCCTGGGAATTTATGTCATGCATTTTATGTATTCTAGGTATGCACAGAAGGACGTCTTATCTTGGAATTTACTTTTGATGATCTTATGAGAATAAAAACATGGCACTTTACTATTAGACAATACAGAGAATTAGTCCCACGCAGCATTCTAGCCATGCATGTAAGTAATCCTTTTTTCACTTGACCTAATGCAAAGAGATGAGATTAGGTTTATGAAGAACTCCAGCAAGTTTCACACCCAAGGCAATTAACTATAAATATTTTCTTTTGCCTGCAACTACATCCATTATAAGTTCCTTCATTGCTCCTTACTATCTCAGTGCTTTATTGCTGCCACTTTTGCTGTATTTTCATTTTGGTTTAGCACAGTTTTGTTTTTAATCCCATTTGGTGGTCTATATGGTTTGGGCTGAAAATCTGTTCATATTGATATCAACTAAACTAACATCAGTGAATTTCCATCATTGTAGATACCAATTTTCTTGGTCTTTAAATTAAGCTAACTAATTTTACCATTACATGAGGCAGAAAATAAATAAATATCACATATTTACTCAAAATACTTCAGAATTGTAATCCAGATCTTCCCTTCCTAATATTTCATGACTTTTTTTTCTTTGTAATTGGATGAAAACATACACAATGGAACATTAAAACTTTATATATTCTACAGGATGAAGTCAAACTATAATAAAGTAAATCACTGAGGGGAAACAAAGAACAGAGTATTATTGCTACTTTCAGTTCTGCATTGCAGAAGCATCCAGATTAGTAGCGCTCCATGTACAAAATTAATTACAGGACTATAGTGTTGTAGAGGGTAAGAATACAGCCCCAAATATACATCCTTATTTTGACACCAAGTTACTTGGATATCTAAAGTTAAAGATATATATTTTAGAGAGGAGTTTTAAATAACTTAAGTGGTCCAGACTTGTTTTGGAAATACTGTTGGAAATATCCTCCTCCATTTCTATCCTTTTTTTTTCTAGTTTTTTGTTTGTTTGTTTGTTTGTTTTTAAGAGGGTTCAACTTCTGAACTATTCAACAATATCCCATTAAATAAGGATGGCTGTGGGAGCAATTTTATATTTAGGGAGGTTGCAATTCAAAGAGACTAGAACCAGATTAGCTATCAACCAGCAGGTATTAATTCTAGTAATGAGATCGATCTCATTCTAAAGCAGAGGCTGGTCTCACAGGTAAAGCTCCTGGCTTGGGTCAGAGAAGGACTGTGCTTGTGCTTTTCCAGTTTCATCTGAGGTAAAATAACCTAAACCAGAAGGGTTCTCCAGCCTGTGCTTAGCACCTCTCACATGATTAGGTCTGTTAGAAAGTGCTTTGATGAGTTCTCTGCTTCAATTTCTCATACACAGGAAGAAAGCAATACCTTCTTTACTCCTGCCTTTATCTGCTTACTTTCCTTGTTTTCCAGCCAACAAATGAAAGGATCAACGTCCTACAGGAAGCTCTTTGTGGGGTGGGTGGGAGGGGTGCTCTGCTTGTCTGTGCCCTATGCATGACCAGACCTCCAAGGTGTATTACTTGAATGTTTATGGTCAGGAGGAAGTATTGGAAAACAGTTCCTCATTCTGGTTCAGTTCTTTAAGATTTTGCATTTTCCTGTGCAAACAGAGCTCTGTAGCTTATGGCATAAATTCATTATCAATAGGAATGACATCCTCTCTTCAAAGAACCTTCCCCACATTCCACCAAGTGCATAAAGAAAAGCAAATAGATGAAAAGCAAAGTGAAAATTCTTTTTCTCTCTGTTGTTTAGGCACAAGACCCTCAGGTGCTGGAGCAGCTGTCCAAAAACATCACTCGAATGGGTCTGACAAACTTCACCCTCAACTACCTCAGGGTAAGCATACCATAGCCAACATTTATTGTGAGCATTTTTTAAAAGTTACTGTTAGCTTTGAGTCAAGGTAATGAGAGCAGAACCTGTGTCAGACAGGTAAGAGATGGACCTAACTCTTAGCAGGAATGCAGAAGACTGCAATAAAGATGTAGTTGCTAATAATGCAGCATTAAAAAGGATAAGAAGTTTGTCATAGAGTTGAAGGAATGTGTGCACAATGCTCTGTTTTTGATGGTATTACTTCTCATGTTTGATAAAAGGATTGATTTTTTTTTCAAGCAAAACTGTTTCACTGTTCCTGAGAAAATGGCAGCTTGTTCTCATTAACAACTGCCCGTATTCTCCACCTCTCCAACCTCCCCACCTCTCCATGTCTGAGCAAACACTCAGCTCCAGTTCTGGCTGCAGCAGTTCCTCAAACCAGTTCTTGCTTCACATGCTTCTGGGAGCCTGAGCTCCCTCCTCAGCCTTGCATTGAATTGAGTGTGGTTTTTTATGATTAAATAATGCATTTGTTCCCATTGCTTTTTGACCCTTAAAGTGCATTCAAAGTTTGTAAGTTTATTTTTGTTTTTCAGAGTATTCCCTGGTGTGGGCTTACAATGCATACACTGAAATATGGGTTCGTAGAGTTCATTTTTCAAGGTTAAAATTAAGATTTTTCTTATTCCTAAACATGCTGTTAATAGATAAAATGGGGCAGATAACTCAATAATAAACCAAGCTAACTTGTCCAAGAAATCTGGTTTTATTCTTTCTGATTGTGTAATAATTCAAGATGCTTCTTGATGATGACAAGAACACACTGGAAAATGCAAATTTTTTTCAGCTCAAGGTAGAGCCGAGAGCCTGTATTGTAGTGTTTTAGCTGTGCTTTTTTCAAGACTGTGATCCTTGTAAAATCTTTCCTATGAAGTCCTATCCCAGAGTGTTTTGGACTCCAAGGAGAAACAATGTCAGGATGGAGACATGGTGAGATTTCTCTCACTGCGTATGTCTGTGGCTTATAGAGAGGCTGTAGTTTTCCTTGCTCTTCCAGGATAATAAGCCTTTGTTGGTAGTTGTTTATGTGGTGCTGGCTGAAAAGTTACTGTTCAAATTATAGTCTGAGCTACACAGGGCAGATTGGCTGTAACTGAAAGAAGAATTTGTCATAAAACCTCAGAGGAATAAGGCGCTGCATTAGAATTTCCCCTGTAAAGTCGAGGACAGTATGTCTATGTTGTGTATATTGCATTCTCTCCAACATCTCTTATCTCTAACTTGGAGGGCTATGGATTTGAAGAGTTGGCTATTTGCACGTGCAGATAGAGATAGGGCAAGGGGGAGCGGTTTTAAATTAAAAGAGAGGAGATTTAGATTAGATGGTAGGTGGAAATTTTCTACTCAGAGGGTTGTGAGACACTGGCACAGGGCTGTGCAGAGGGGCTGTGGATGCCCTATCCCTGGAGGCACTCAAGGCCAGGTTGGCTGAGGTCCTGGGCAGCCTGAGCTGGTGGGTGGGAACGCTGCCCATGACAGAGGTGTTGGAATTAGATGATGTTTAAGGTTCTTTCCAACCCAAGCCATTCTGTGATTCTACGATCTCACAACTTGGTGTACTGGAGCTGTCCTCCAGAAATGGCCACCTCCTAAGTCACACCACATTTTGCATTATGGCAAACAGCAGCAGGCATCTGTCTTCAGTAGGCTATTTCCATGTTTTCTTTCAGAGTTTTCCTATTCTGCAAGACATCACCTGACTTTTGAGGTCTTTCATTCCCTTAGCATGGCTGGACACACCTGCAAGTGCTTGGGCTGGTTCAGCACATGCTCTCCACAGGGCTCAGAGGGCCAGGCCAAATTTGCAGCATATCCCTGTCCCCGATCCCTTCCTGGTCCTTTGTGGCATGTTCTGCAACTGCCGCTCGTGATGATGTGCATAAGAAAGGCAGGGGCCCTGCTAGGATGCAACCGCACCGCACACCCGCACTGCTCCCATCAGCATCAAAAAAAGGGAAAGGAAGAAAGCGGGGGAGGGAGAAAAAAAATCCTCAGGAAAAGAAAAACTGGGATCAAGCTAAGCACTGAGGAGATGAGCACTGAAGTGAAAGGGGATGAAAAGATGAAGTCTTACTTTTTTTCTCCTTTCTTACTAGTTTAGTTAGCTTAACAGACAACATTAGGTCTCTGGGTGCAAAGCTTCCTCTGGCTCCTGCTGTGGTGATTCCAAAAGGGTTTTTTTTTTTCTTTTTTACAAGCCAATCTTTGTACCTCTCTTTCTTGCAGGGAGGAACTGATCATTCTGCTATTTTTTTTTCAGATGTTCAGCTCAAGCTCATATTAGAAAAATATTTCCATTTGATTTACTCCTTTTCCAATCACTTTCTTCTGTTAATTTTAAAATGAAAATCCTTTCTCAACTCAGGATTGTAAAACCGTGAGATAGAAGTACCTGGTAAATGCACTGAGGTTTAAGGTGTTTTCTCCTTTATTTAAGCCAGCATTAAAGGATATTTTATCCAGCCTTCCCAGTATTTAGCAATTAGCACTGTTACATGTTTCTGAATAAGGATTTCACACTAAGCATAAAAATGATTTCCTTTTTTTTTTTTTTCTGCTGCACACAGCAAAGGCTTGCAATACTCATAAGCAAAAACTTCACTGATGGGCAGAATTAATCATTTTTATTCTCCAGCGTGCACACAGCAGCAAGCCGCGCTGCAGTCTCTTTAAAGGCAGAATTTAAACCTGGATTTCAGATGGTTGTGATATAAAGGCATAGCCTGTATTTTTTGCACTATAGACATCACAGAATGCCAAATCATTGCTATTTGGAATAATTGCAGTTGCTGGCATGTTAACCTCCATTCCAGAGTGCCACATGCCTGTGGAGCCACAGCTTTGGATGTGTGCCCTGTTTTGTCTTCATTTATTCAGAATAAAGGTGTTCCATGCAGAAGAACATTATTTTTTTTTAATCATATTTAATACAAAGTTTAAGTATTTTTTCTGGAATGTATTCCAGAACCTGGAAATGAATTATTTTGTCCTGTGTCGTTTGCCAAATGCTTTTTCTCTCTGTTTTCTCTGGCACTGTAAAAAACCATAGGTTTCCTTCCCTTCCAGTTACTAGTTTGTTTTGTTCCAGCATAATTGATTACCTCATCAATGGGGTCAGCAGACTTTGCTGTAACTGCTGAATAGAAGCTGAACAGGCTGTCTCAGAAATAATGAGCAAAACCTTGTAGGTTTTAAATTAATATCAAGCTTTTTAAAAGGTAATTTTTCATCAAGTCATCAAGTATTACAAGATATTACAAACCATCAGATAATAAGTCCAAGACCTATATCCTAGTCTCAGTCAGTACGACTCCAGGAACAAACAGGGATCCTATATGGAGTTGAAAGATGGAGATAACATGTAGAAGACCAGTTTCCACCAAGCTACACACATTACCTTCTTATTTTTTGTCTGTAGTTTTCTTGTTGCTCTGTTATTTTATTTAGTTCTTCAGTGTGTAACGTATTTGAATGTACTCTAAACAGCAGATGTATGCCAGCAGCACTATTCAGTTTGGAGCTCAGAGAATTCATGCTGCCTTCTATAAAATGATTTATTCTCTCAAAATTTCTCACATGATAGAAATGCCGGCCCCTAATGCCAATTAGGCTGAACTACCTGGCCTGAGCCTTGACATACAGCTGTATCTTGCCCAGCAGGTTTCCAGAATTTGTTTCTCCTTTCTTGTATTGTGTGAGTTGGAGTGATTTCTTAGAGCTGTTCCCGGGGTGTAGATCCAGCACCCTCCCCGTGCTGTGAGTCTGCTCCAACAACTGCTTTGTTTGAGTTAGTGGAGCCCAGCCTGCTTCTGTCCTCTGCAAAGGTAGAGCTAGTGCAGCACTTCCCCTTAATCCCATGTGGTGCATTCACCAGGGCTTATCGGAGCTACAAATTATCCAGTTTGTTTTCTGTACAAGCAATAATGAAGCATTACTATTGCAACATAGGACAATATTTTCTGAATCTTCCTTTTCACTAATTTAGCTTCTCACTAGACACTCAGATTTCTTCTGCTAGGAGGATAACATGAATAATTTAATGGGACACAATTTTCTGAAGGCAACACTCACATTGCAATCAGTCCATTTGTAACTATATCCAGTGCACATGTAAAATTTTTGTTTGTGTATCCAAAATAGACACGCATGCAACAGTTTTAATGCACTGGGAAATTTGTTTTTCTAAATATGGTTTCATGCATGGAAAGGAAATGAATCCAGATCATTTGAGTGCTAGTTTCCTCCTAATGTGTAATGATTTGTAGCAGCTCTCTGGTCAATACTTAACAGCAATTTGTGTATTTTCAGTGAAGAGGGAGAAAGATTATGTGCAAGCATTGTTAGGGATGCAAAGTCAGGTGCTCTGGGTAAAGAAATGCTATATTTATAGTCACCCATGCAGCACTAATCCATTTCCCTGTGTGAGTAACGTGATGTTGCCATCTTTTGACTACAACGTCACACATGGTGGTTTCCTTAGAGCCCCTGGCTCAGGCAGAGCACAGGAATGCTAGCACCCATTTGTACCAGGCACTCCAGTGCTACTCAATTCATAGAATCATAGAATGGTTTAAGTTAGAAAGAACCTTAAAGCCCATCTAGTTCCAGCCCCCTGCCATGGGCAGGGCTGCCACCCACCCGCTCAGGCTGCCCAGGGCCCATCCAACCTGGCCTTGAACACCAGCAGGGATGGGGCACTCATGGCTTCTCTGGGCAGCCTATGCCGGTGCCTCACCTCTCCCTGAGAATTTCCTATTTTCTTCTGCCATCTGATCTAAATCTCCTCTCTTTTANATCTAAGCTCAATCTACCATCTTTCCGTTTAAAGCCACTACACCTTGTCCTGTCACTACATACACAAGTAAATTCTCTCCTCATCTTTCTTCTAGCCCCCTTTAAGTACTGAAAGGATTCCTTATGGACTTTTTTTTCGGTGTCATTGTAGCATCTCCTCTGCAGATGTTAATGGCTCGTAGCACCTACATATGGAAGAGCACTGTCACCCCTGCTTGCACATATGTTGTTGAGGTCACTCGGGATCAGCTAACTGGAGGTAGCCATTCAGAAAGAGCAAGGGCCTGACTTTGCAAGGCACTTGCTGTAACAAAACTGTTGGCATTGATCAGTCTGCTGTCTCATGCTAGCTCTGTAGATGAAAGGGGAACAGATGAGTGTTTCTGGAAACACACTGATAAGAGTGCTTTTCCCATGACTTAATACCACAGTAGAGCTGGGTGGCAGGCAAATTTTGTTAGAGCAGCATTTGGTTACTCTAAAATCTAAGCTCATCCTTTCTTCTTCTGTTTCTTCCCACTTCGTTCTTCTGCCGCATTTCGATGGCTTCAGCAGATAAGCATGAAGCCCTGCACATAGCAACTGCATTGACTTTGTTCTGTGCACAGTGTGAGGTGTCAGAGAAGCAGAATGTCTGAGTGTAGCAACATGCTATACCCTAATGGATAGGAGTAACAAGTTCTGTTAAGGATTCACAGGCACTCAAAGGACAGGTTTGGGATCATTTAATCATTCTGAGGATTTTCCTAATGAAAGCTGTCAAAATTTTTAAAGAATCCGCGGAACCAGAGATGCAACATTTTGTAGACTTTATTCCTACAAATGGTAGAATTTTTCAATCTGAGACAGATGAGCTTAAGGCAGATCTCCCTGGGAAAACACGGTCAAAATCAGAAAGGTCTCACAGAAGGATTCAGATTTCTCTAACTGACTATCCATTCTCTATCTGTGCCAGCTATAATTAGCAGATTCTGCCAAGGTTCTCTGGTAACATAATTTCTTGTGTTTATATCAGTAATGATCACAGTGGTTTCTTTTCCTTTATTTCATGCATTTAATATTTTTTGACAATGTTTTATGTTACTTTGAGAATAATAAATGAGAAGAATGTGTTCTTTGTGACAGCTTGTACAGTCAAATGTTAGCTTTTCTCTTTTTTTAATGAAGACATGACATCACAGAATATTTATAAAACAAATTATTCCATCGTAAGCAGAAGAGAACAGAGAAAAGTGATAGAGCAGACTGTTTTAGAAAAGAAGACCAGGATGGAGTGAGTGGGATGAGAGAGCAAGGATGGCAAAGATACAGGAAAGTGGAGAATGGGGCACCATCTTGGAAATATTGTGAAGAGAAGATGGAATCTGAAGTAGCAGAGCTAGGGCATGAGTGATAAAGTAATACTCATATTGGTGACAACAGTAGTCTTGTGCCTTTCATCCGTTGATCCCTAAGCATTTTATTGAAACAAATGAAGTGTGTTATAGATGAGAGAGTTGTGACCCATCAAAAGCAAAGTAAAATGTAGCAAATCCAATGGCTTTTAAAAAGATCAGATAACAATTTTAAGCCAGACTTTGGACCAGAGAACAATGAGCCAGTGTAGTAGTGACTAACTCAGCTTCCTGTGGCTCAGAAACAGGTTTTAGTGTCTGTGAATATCAGAAATTTTGGATGCAAGTTAAAAACAGGGAATGGAAGCAGAGGATAAGTGATTAGAGAAGATATTGGGATTTAAGTAGAAACAGCAAGTTTTACCCATATTCTGGAGATGGTAATGGCCAATCTTCACACAAAGGGCACTAAAGGGATCATGAGTTTCAGTTCAGAAAGATGTATTGTGTATGAACACAAGCTAGCTACCATGCCCACTGGATATATAGACCATATGACCTTTGAAATTAAATTAAGCTCTGCAGTAATAAGAACGGAAGGATGATAGCCAGCGATGTGAGTCCTTGAAGCATCCATGAGTGAGAAATCAGAATGAAGTTAGGTTGGAGCATTTTAAAAATAAAATGTTAGAAGGGTAAAAGGGAGAGAAAAAGACAAATCATCAGCCATATAAAAACAAGCCACAAGATTTGAACTAATAATCTTATTTCAGAAAGGAAAAAAGATGAGGGGAAAGAAGTCCAAGAACACAGCTGCAGGCTCTGTTTTTAGAAGACCAAATTAAAGCCTGGACTAAAATGCAGTGCAGTCATAAATAATAATAACTATTAATTAAGTTTAGGAATGAGAGCTGCAGAGGTATGATTTGTGTGAAGACCTGAAAACACCAAAACCAGCTTCTTGTTCAAAGCCATGAAAACAGCAAAAATTTTAATTAGTTGTTGAATATTGAACATCCACGGGTGTTCAGTGCAAATTGTTACGCAGGGATGGACGAGTAGTTGCAGAGGTCAAGAGTTAGGCTTTAATGCAAAGCCTGGGGTTCAAATCTTTGTTCTTGGAAGCGATTGTCTTAGGGTCTGAAATATTGATTTCAGAAAGCTTATGGCACCACTATGGTCTGCTTTCCATTTGGAAAGCAAATCCTATGTCTCCTCCATGTTTTTAATCTTCAAGAGGTTTATTTTACAAGTCTATTTATTCTGATATCACAAGCAACCATGTTACATGATCTTTTCAGTAATTTTCTCCAGGTAGTTAACCTTACTGGTAAGTTTGTCCCTTCCCCTTCCTCTGACAATTTCTCTATAGGTAAAATGGTATGCCTCATTACCTGTTCCCTTTGACACATCTCAAGATCATGTTTGACTTTTCCATGCTTACATGGAGGTTTGCTTTGGGCTCTTGAATTTGATCCTATTTCTAGGATGCTCCTATAAAGCTCTTATCTTTCCTGTGTGATACCCTGATCCTTGTCTGTACAGATGATGCCTCCCTACATTCTGTCATTCGGAGTGTGTCCATATCATCCCTCCTTTTCTGCTGTAAACCTACCATATTTTTATTCATAAAAGAAACACTAAAAAAGCAACAACTGACTCTAAGAAGTAAAATACAAGCACAACAAAAGAGAATAGTAGTCCAGCATTTCTGTGATTTTTACAGATTGACTTACACAATGCTAAATTTTTCTTCCAGTCCCTTCCTGTGCACTTTGCAGATGCTCAGAGCTGCGGTTAGTTGGGTCAGGAGACTGATCTGATGGAGAAACTCTTCCAGCCCTTCCACCCGAGTGATGATCATCCTCAGTAGCTCTCTCAGTGCTACTCATGCAGGACAGGGAACAGAGATTTGTATCATCTGGCTTCTGTCTGGAAGTTAGACCTCATCTCCAAGTTTGTCGCCACTGAAGGGTTGTGTGTGTGTGTGTGTGTGTAGATATAAGTGGAATGCAGTTTTTTGTAAGTACCGTAGGAATCATACTGTAATTTACCAATTAATTGCACTAATTGAAAATACTCTCTGTGCTTACGTTTTAGAAAATCTTGGTAAACTGTTTCAATGCGGTATGTACACATACATGAATATCAGTGTTTATCTGGTGGTCATAAGTGTGCAAGTCTGTACATTGCTTTTGATTTGTAAGCATACCTTGTGTTCGTATTAATGGATGTATCAGCAGGGATATCTAATTAATAAATAGGAGCCCATGATTTTGCAATTACCTCAACTACATTAGACCCATAGGATGTAATCTACAGGCAGTGCTGATGAGCAGAAGTACTGAACCAGGTCTGTACTGCTGCATACGTGAGGCTTGTGAGCAGTGTAAGCAGAAGTGGTTTCCATCTGTTTTGCTTCTCTTCTAGCATTGTGTTCTGCACAGCTAGAAAACGGTGCTATACTGAATATTTCTCCCTGTCCCAAGTGGCTTCTTTAATCCTCTGCCTTGTTACCTTTTTCCCATCAGTGTTTCTACCTCACCACTACTTCATAATAAGGCAGTTTGTTAATCAAAGAACCAGTCTTAACATCCATTGAAGTCAATGGGAATCTGTCCTTTGATCCAAATGTCATCTCATAGTTTTTCATTTATTCAGAGGTCTTCTATACCCATAAAATCCAATTTATCAAAATTAATTTCTCCATTCCCTTGGGCAATTTTAGCCATGAAAATGCCATGCTGCATGAACAACAACAACAAATGGTTATTTTTATTGCTTTTTTGTTGTTGTTTTGTTTTGGAGTTTTGCGACAAAAGAAAATTAACTTGATTTAGCCGCAGATTATAGTTCTTAGGTGAGCCCCAAGGAACAAATATCAACTTAGGGATCTGACTTGAAGAAAAGGTTTAGGAATATAAAAGAATGAAGGAAGACAAAAGAATAGTGCTTTCATAGCAAGAGAGAGAATTTTCTCATTTTATTAATCATTCAGGCAAAACTTAGAGCTAGTTTAATTAAAAGGCTGTGCACCATTTCTACGCAAGATAAGACGATTTTACATAAAGTAAGTATGAAGCACACACAAAAAAAGCCCGCAGCATATTCCCTAGCCTGATTGCATAGCATCTCATTTATAAAGCAGGATTGGACCCAGCCAGGTCTGGAGCAAAAGCTCCAAGGAAAACACGAGCACTATCTAAAGAAAATGGTGTTGGCAATTAAGCAGAGATCACCACACTCTCTGGAGCAGATCTGGTCTCATGCTTCGTGGCACCAGCCTCAACATAGGTACTGTTACTCTGTCTTCTGCAGTGTGTTATAGATCCCAGATCTAGAGGAAGGCGAAGGTCTAGAGATTTCCCATGCAAACTAATGAAATTATGAAATGGAATAATGTTCTGATTGTGATATGCACATAAAGGAGGTAGGGTTTCAATCTTCTAAAGGCTACAGCAGAGCTTTCCATTTTTTAGCTTTTGACAAGATGTATTAGAGCTACGGTGTCCTGTAAAATATTATAGTCTATTTTAATAGCAAGTGTCTTTCTTTTATAACTCTCCATATCCTGGTGGTATTCTGGTGTATCCTTGGGTGCCTTCCTGGTTTGTTTTTTTTCCTAGTGTGTGAGGTGAAATGTTCAGCCATACAAGGGAGAGAATATCATATATTCTATTGCTATGACCTTGAACAATGTAATTTTAAAAATGAATTAATTTTATGAAAATAATTACAATAAGAAACATGAAATACAGGTAGCTCATTATTATAGCTAATAATGTAAGGAGAACAAAAAATTACTCAGAAAATATATATATATATATTCTTGGAGTCAATATTATCACCAAAATCATATTCATACCACTTATTGTTTCTTTTGTGTACCTTCTTGATGGCTAATTGTATCCTGAAGACCATCTGGTCTCTTTATTTGTCAGCTGCTTTAAATTCTTCCTGGGTCAGTGTCAGAGCTTGGTTCCTACAATCTTATGTTAATATTTTGATTCCTACTGTGGACCACTTTGCAGCCTAGAATAAGCTTCCTATTGCTGTAATAGATGGTAAGGAAAACCCCTACTTCCAGTTACACGACCATACAATAATTTTCTGGACTTTACAGCAGCAAAGGACGTACGGACACTGCCCTTGTCTAACCTCCAAGGCTTGCTCCAAGCTGCTGCAGGTCAGCCCAATTCCGCTGAGATGATGGCAAGAAGCAGTGCACTGCTCAAGGCTCCTCAGAGTCCAAACCCAGAGGGAGAAGGCTGCCTCTCTTTTAGACCATAAAAACAACCACAAAACACAAAATCCTCATGAGCTTTTCAGTTTTTCATTTTTTAACTGATTACCGCAGCAGAGACTAGAAATATGAAGCAAGAGGAACAGTAGCAGAAACAAAGCCTACTGTGAACTGTGGCCCCCCAGGGCAGCAGAAGTATGCTGTCTATGAAGATGCTCTCAATTCTCTGCTTATGCTCTCCTCCCAAGTTTCTTGCACCAAATACCGTTAATGACCGTTTCCTTCAAGAGGGTGGAAAACCAGAGAGATCATAGGAAGGGTCAAAATATAAAACAAAATACTTTTTTAACACTGATTGGTTTGGAGTGATACTTTAGGCTCTTTTCTTTCTATTTCCTTTAAGTGAAATTAAAGAAGAAAGCAGCCTTTTTTTCACCTGCCATGAAGGCAGTTACTGGTCCTTGATAGCTCCTCCATTTAAATGGATGTTGTGGCTGCTTAGTACTTCTTGAGATGGATGTGTCACACCACCTTTTACCCCTAATTTATATTCTCAAACAAGACTAAAGGGATCTTACATTTTTTAACTTACAGTGTTTGATTTCACTGTTCAAAGTTTTGTTCTTTCATAGCTTCTTTCTGGACAAGAATTAGATAAGAAAGATCTTCAGAGGATATCAACTACAATATCACTGTTGATTTTAGGGAAAATCAGGCCAAAATAGGGAAAGAAAAAATTAGAAGAAAAGTACATGCATTTAATATTCTTAGAGCCTGCTTTAACAAAGCTTTTAAAAGGTGACCTGCTTAAAACTTTCCTTACACCCCTTTCTTTCAGGCATGTAAACATATACTTTCCTAAAGCAATTTTCTCTTTGCTCAGCTTCCTACTTCTAAGATTGGAACCAAGTTCTTAAAGCTTCATATGGATACACTCCAAAAAGCTATTCATCAATATGTGTAATCGTGGAAGGTGATGTATACAAAGGTGAAAACACCATTTGTCATCACAATCTAGCTTAAGGATGATCTGTGCCTTGGGAATAAGGCAATATGGGCAATTTTTCTTCTCATTAGCTACTTTATTCGTATCTGCAGGGGCTGTCAGAAGCATGCATTTAATAACACTCAGCAATCTGCGTGTTAATAAGTAAGGCTTCTTGAATCTATAGAATATCTTAGAAGTCATAGTTGTGAAGAAAATGCCTTTGGCGATGAACAATTTGACCTCTCAGNAATTTTATTGATTAAAAGCAGTGCGTAAAATTCTGCTCCACATAAGGAAATTAAATTCTTTTATAAGACGTATAAATTTTTACCACTGTGATATGAGGTATGTGTTTCAGTTTTCCTATTAGGATTCGTTAATGCTAGTGCATAAAACAAGTCTGTTAAGAGCTGTGGGTTTTTGAGCCGCAGAAGAAACATTTGAGAAGCCACAGGTATTATTATTAAAAAATATTTTAAACCTGAAGTATTTTCATTTAACCGGTCAGTAATCAGGAACTTTGGTCTCAGCACAGTAATGTTAATACAACAGAATGCTTTTCTTCTTGTTTTAATCCTTATCTGCACACGTGTGTATCTCAGGGTAATTTCTTATCGTAGTACAAGTGACGTGAAAACCAAGGTCAGGGTCAAATGACATCATAAGTTACATTAAGAATTTGAAGGCTTCACCGAGGTATGCTAAAAGGGAAGAGGAGAACCTGTTGCAACATTCTTCTTCATAGGTCTAGAGTAATTTATCTGTCTAATATGCCTGTTAAAATTACCTGTGTATTTTTGTAGAAACAACCATGAGAAAAAGTCATGATAGCATTAATGAACCACTAACCAGAAAAGCCACACATTGCCAAAGCAGGAACTAGTCTGATCTGAGCTAGGGTTGTAAAAAGGCCCAATGGCCTCAACTAAATCTAGGATGGCTAAGTGCTCAATGAAATATTAGTTGTATTAAAATTAAATTTGCAAGAACCTTTTCTTTTAAAAGTTGTTACACTATGTCTCCACAGTATCTCTGCACCCTGTACTTTGAAATTCTGCTTGGAATAGGAGTTGTAAGTGTAAGCATTCGATTAATTTAAAAAAACAATCAACAACAGAGGTAGCTAAATTTTGGATCAGGCCTCGTTTGTTTTCCAGGGTGCCTCAAGGCAGGCATGTATTTTGCACCTACTTCTTTTAAAGAAGACCACAACTATACAACTATATTTTTTTTCCAAATACAGCTGTGGACAGTTGCTTAAAAGTCTTCAGTAATTTATTTTATTCATCATTTCCAGGTAGTACCCCCTTGCCTCCTCCCATATGTATCTCTTCCTTAGATAAGAGCTCTCACAGCGCTGCAGGAGCCACTGGCCATGGATGCAGCTCCACTGTACCCTCTGGCTCTTCATTGCTGTCCCACCATTCCATGGAAGGGGAGTATTAATAAAAGTAGATAAGAAATGAAAGAAAAGTAAAAATGAGATAAAAAGATAAAAATACTTGGAAAAGACAAGAATGAGAAGGAAAAAAAANACACCCAGAATTAATCTATGATGACTTCACTGTTTTTTACTTATCACATAGGTATTTTTGCATGAATAGAAAATTCAGTGTTTTCCCCAGTTTTAGTTAGAAAACAAACAAACAGCAACAACAAAAAACACACCTATATACGCTGTCCAGTTTAGACAGTGTGTTACTGAAGTGATGGGAAAGTCCAGGGAGTGCATATGTGGTTGGTTATCAGTATTAAACACCTTGAATGAATTGTGTAGCATCAGAAAAACTAGATGACTTCAGCCATCCAAGAAGTACAAGAAAATGCATTGCCTGTAGGCTGTTGCAACTATTATAAAACAGAAATAATTATGTAGAGGGAAAAAAAGTTCATCCACATACATTTACTAAAATATATGTCCATGACATCATTGAAAACATGACTAAAAGTTTTAGGATAAAAAAGCCATTTCGTATTATAAATTGTGTCATGCCTGCTCGTATTTTCTGTAGCCTCAGAAAATCTAGGTCTGCGTGCACTCTCATTGTCACAGTGTCTGATCTTTTTTTTTAAAATGATTTTTTATTCTAACAATACTGTTATAGGAGCTGTCATCTCTGTTGCACATGTGAGGAGCTGTAAGATGCTCAGAAGTACATAAAGCCCATCAGAATGAGGGGATTCACTGCAGCCTTCAGTTAAAACTTTCAGTCTTCAGTCTTCATCCCAGACTTGGGATGCCACAGGCATCTGTGCCATCTTGGTTCAAATGTTTTGTTCTGTGTTTTTTAAGGAACATTCTTTAAAAGTTTGCTAACTTGATCATGATTTAATAATGGTGGTATAAGCAAGAGAAAGACATCTAGATGAAGATTTAAATACAGTGGGTACCAGTAATAGATATAAAAAACCATGGTCATGTTGATGGATGGATTTGATGTTCTTGAAGGTCTCTTGCAATCTAAACTATTCTACAGTTCTATGAATCAGGCAGCTGTTCTTTAGTTTATATTTGCAGCAGTGTTGGAGGTGACCCGTGATGCCTGGCTTCATCTAGCATACAAAACCCTTGCCCAGAAATCTTTGATGTCCTCCTTAACCTGAGGAAATTCAAACTCTTATGTGCTGAGGTGCCACGTCCAGGTTCAATAAATAGCCCTTTGAAGGCACACAGTGTGTGGGAGCCAGAGGAGGGTATGAAGAGGAGGCAGACTGTCTCAACTGATAAGGGAGCAGGGGGGTTGAAACTAGATGATAACTGTGGTCCTTTTCAACCCAGGCCATTCTATGATTCTATGAAAGACATGTCTGACTAAGAATGAGGACTTCTTTTCCAGTTTTGGCTCTCAGGATCCTTTTTTTGTTGTTGTTGAAGAGCCACTGAGTATCATGTTGGAGTGAAAGTACCAATGGCTGCTCTTTTCTGTGCTCAGCTTGTATTTCTGTGTACTTAAGCCATCCAAATCTGTTAGGCAGACTTAAGATTCCATTTGTTTATTCAAGACCCTCAGGTTATGTCCATCCTCATATCATCCTCATATACTAAACAGCATCCAGGGACATTATTAGGCCCCTGAATGCAATGTCTGTACTCCCTTAGAGCAGTCCCTGGCCTGCTTTTTACCCACGCTGACTCTCAAATAATGCAGGGAAACAGCTCAGGAGCTAGTGTGACATAGAGCCCATCACTGGAGTGCCGTCTGTAGGTAGTGTTGCAACCTCTTGTTGCATGAGGTTTAACATCGTGAATATGGGGCATTCCCTGCCAGTTGGCCTCATTGCTAGTGCTGGCAAATTTAGTTTATTAGCATTGCTGAATGTTCAAGGGGTTTAAGCACAGAGGGTGCCTATTCTGTGAATTTTGAACGTTTGAGTACATGCTGGGCTCACCTCATCTGCAGCAGGTGAAATGCAGGTGCCTCAGAAGGACTTTATGGATCACATTCTTGGAGTTGAAGGCCTAAAAGTGCTTTTGGATCTTTCTTCCTTCCGTCCTTCCATCCTTCCGTCCTTCTGTCCTGTTTCATTTAGCAGTATGACCAAAGTTACAGACTAAGTATGAGCTTGAAGACCATCTCTCCTAATTTTTTGCCTCATATCTTTACCACTGTTTCATTCCTGATTCTGTATTAAGAAAAACACATGATGTGTGTGTCTGTTATTTCTGTGTGTAGGAAAATGCTACTGTTCTGCAAGCTGAGATCTCAGCTGTAATAACATTAGCTCTAGAAATGGCAGTCTCTTTTTACTCACATCCCTTATAGTAGTGCCAGTAGTGAGAGAAATACCTTTACTTGTCCCTCTGGAAGGGACCAATAGCCTTGACTGAAGACAGGCATGTAGTGGCCAAGCTCCAAAGCACCCAACTGGTGCATTACACATGTTCCAAGATAGGAAGGCTGTGCCCAAGTGCCACGGAGAACCCCAACTCTTGGAAACATTTATCTGGACCTACAAAACAAACCTAAAATCTGAAAAAATGCCAACTTGAGTTCCTCTGGTTCTTACATGCATGTCAGAATAAAGTAAGAATTTATTCTGATTTCTTTTGTTAGTTTAGCACAGTCGTGCAGCTTGTGAAGTTTAGCAGCTTTCCTGCTTTCTGAGTTGTGCTTTACTACAGAATTGTTAAGCGCTGAGTGCAGTGTTTTATTGTGGTGATATATCAGACAGAGAACACAGCTTGACTTTCAAACTCCAAGCAGGAGTTTGCGGTGCTAGCAACTAGGAAAAGGACATTTGTACATCCAAGCTGCAAGTCTTATCTGGACATCACTGTGAGATAGTAATCTTGGGACCTTATGACGTTATTTTACAGAGATACAAATGAAGGGTAACAGCAGTTGTGTGAAACTTTGCACAAATCTAGTAAAAGATCAGATGGTTTGTTTTTAAAAGGAGGGAAGGAAGACTATTTATTTCCCCCCAGAGGAACTTCTACAAAGCTATTGTCCTTATCAGAAGAACACCTTTTTCCTGAATGTTATCTCTCTGACATTTGTTCTGTATAACCTAATGAGGGCAGGTGGAACACCATGGAAATGAGTTATTGTTGATTTGATACAATTATAACTTTTGTTTCAAAGTTGGTATTTTGAGCTTTCATTTTGCCTATTAGTGACCTTGGGCTACTTTATAGTCAATAATAAGGAACAAAGAAAATGGCACTTCTTTTCATTGTTAGACTGCTAAGTGATTCAGTTATCTAGAGACTGTAACAGAGTTTCATACATACATAGCTTTTCTTCTCTGAGCGGCAGAGAGTGTTGCTTGGTCTCCTCTCCAAATGCCTTCCCTGCATGAGGAAGGGTTCCAGGAATCCCCCTACAACATGACATTTTGTCAAGAAGACAGTGACAAGGGGGGATATGCTGATGTGAAGCAGGAATGGGCTTCCTTCTACCAAATGTTTAGAGGATGTTGCAAACCTGATTGTTCGCTAGCGTTAGCAATATTGGCATAAGAGTGTGATCCTCTAAGAACGAAGAGGCTGCAGTGCTGTGCTTGCAGTGAAGGCCAGGGACTGGAAATGAGCTCAGTTATGCCCCTGCTCCTCCCATGACCAACCTGTGTTTGTGTTTCCAGCACTAAACAAATAAGTGCAAGGGGACTTGAGGCTTGCAAACGTTCACTATAAACAGTGAAGCCTGGAATTTAACCTTGTTTGTATGCAGGGATAACCTCTTCCCATCTTGTCATTGGAACAGAGGTATGTTAAATTCCAAGTCACACAGAATGTGAGGTTTTTGAGTACCAAGGCTCAGGGAATACTTGACACAATCTCTTGAATCCTAAATGGCTGAACATCCATGGTCTGCTTTCATGAAGCTAGAAGTTTTGCCACTGCTGATGTTTTTCTGTTACTGTTTGCTCAGTAACCTGGGGAAAAGCGTTCTCTAAACTCCTAAGAAGTGCTTTGAAGCAAACATTTGTTTAAGAATACAGTGTAAAAAAGAAAACGGAAATGCAAAAGCAAACTACATCCACTGAGCCACTCCCTGATACTTTACATGTACATTTGCTTTAATAGCAAACCCTGAAGGAAGGCAAATTCCTAGTGCTGCTCTTCAGCCAGGATCAGGGGACAGCTTCTATCCCATTAGGAAGAAAAATTGCTTCAGCTCTGCCTATCAGATAAATGATCATTCTTAGGAATTCCATCAGGAAACTGCTTCTTCTAAACCACCTTCTCCTCTTCACCATACTTGGCTACTGGAGAGAACTAGGAGAGTCATACACAGAGAGAAAGAAATCTAAGTGCGGTATAGAAAGAAATTTATTTTTCTCTGTTGTCATCTATCCTGGCTTTCAGCCAAGCAGATTTGGTCCCCAGCTGTTAGATCAGCTTAGTTATTAATCACTAGGCAGTCCAGCCACAGTGTGCTTCTGGAGACAGGGTGGTCCCCAAGAGCTCCTCGTGAGTCTGGACCTGAGAGCCACAAGCCTCCACACGACTATCAGGCAGCCAATCTCTGCTCTAGAGTGACCATTCTGGGGGAGCCGAGATAATCAGCTCTAATTGCAGCTAAAGATAGCTTGCCTTTAACAAGCCAACACAGTTTTGGCTCAGAAAAAAGCTCCAATTTTTTTCAGAAGCCAGCACATGGTTTGGCAGACTGTATCAGTTTCTTAAGCAGCATTTGTCCCACATCACCAGTTTCAGCCACATGTTTCTGCCCACATACTGCCTATTCCTTTGATAATTTTTCAGACAGACCAATTCCTTTGGTTATTTTGCTTTACCGCAATACGAACAGCTGAGCCTATGCAGCACAGGGATCAGCATGGTGCTGACGCTGTCACCTAGGAGAGAGCAGTCTTACAGTGTACCATCCTTTGGATTCTGTCCCTTCATGGAGCTTCCACGTGGTTTCTTCTAGGCTTGCTTTCTGGAGGGAAAGAAGGGAGAGGAGACAGTCAGAATGTATTAGTGTCTTTGAAACCAGATGTTCCTACGTAGCAGCTTATTCAGTATTTGATGAGCCATTCAGTCACAGGTTATACAGTTGGAGACAAATGTTTGCAGTCTTCTGCTTCTCAACAAGAGTTCAACTCATTTCTTCACTTAGCCAGGTTGGGGAAACAAGGGCATACCTAGGGAATAAAAAAACACTGCCAGCATTTCTCATGTTCTCCGTTCTGTAAAAGTTTGCTTACTTCATGGTGCAAATACCATATTACTTCCCAGAAGCCAAGGCTAGAGTTCTTTTGTTGTCTATGGTACTAAGAATAAGCTTAAAAACAAGGGTCATTAAAAAGCATTCTCCTGCCACTTTGCAGGTCAGTTGCGCTTGCGGAGCAATTGATCCTCATGTCTCCATCAGTTGACTCATGCCATAATTCTTTCATACTTTTCCCATTCAATCTCAAAATATTTTTTATGTTTGGAAATCTCTGGCTTTGCCTGTGCTTTATACTTGGCCATCTCTTAGACTTAAGGAAATTTCTTAGTAAGAGTTCCCACCTTTCAGCATAGCTGGTTCTCAAAGCTGTAAAATTCTTCATCATCGGCTCCCAGGGTGAACCCATTGTGGAAGAACAAGATCAAACAACATATCCAAGGATGTACTGCAGACAATTCACAATAATAAACTAGTTGCATTAGTCTCCGAATAGCAATTCAAAGGATCCTAGGATTAAGCAAATACTGTATATGCCAGTTCATTTGCACCATCTGCTGAAACAAGTATCAGAAGGGGAAGGGATAGTAGGCACATGGGACTGTGTGTTGAAATACATTTGGAAAAAGAAAATCGTTTCAGAAAGCTATGGAAACAAAAATCTGGGTGCTTACAAGTTTGAAGCCAGGAGAGGTAAGGAAGAATGATGTCATTTCATTGACCTCAGAGATTCGATTTTTTCATTTACCACTTTTTAAGAGTGGGAAGGTTGTGGAACTTAATATTGTTTACTCTGGAGTCTAGTTCAGACTCATATAGGAATTTCTGTTTAACTATGGAAAGCACAATTACAGAAATTATTATACGCAGAATAGGAAGTAAAGATTTTTCGAATGTTTTTGGATTCTGTGAGTACCTGCAATGGTTTAGATGATGGTTTAGAGGATGCAGTTGCTTACTGAAAATGTGTTGCGTCGATCAGAATGAGTGACAGACATTTAGATCCTTTAAGCTGATCTTTGGATCAGTAATGTTACTGAGGATGTTTTCATGTAAAATGAGATCAAAGCTAAGAAACTTGGTTTTTCAGACACTATTGTGAAATATGTGTGTTAATCAAAAGATGATATTGGGTTTATATGATGTCAAACAAAGAAACAGGAATATAAGGGAAAAAAGATCCCAGTATTCCAGTAGTCTGGGAAGTGCAGGTGCATCTTTCTGGTATGTCATATGGCATATTAGCATGTACTGACCCATTTCAGCCACTGAAAATATGTGCTTATTTCTTTTCATTGATACTGCTTAAATATTGGAAGTTACATTTTTTCCCTTATAATGTAAACTGCTATAAGAATTGTAATTGAATTGTTACTTATTTAATTGAAAATAATTACTCTTAACAATCTGTGCCAAAGATAATGGCTGTGCAAGTCAAAAGACATCTGCAAAGAAGTTTAACTTGGTGATAAATGTCTTCCTCCGTGAGATGATGCATAAGAGCTGCAAACACAGCCCACTGTTAGATACTTTCTGATTTAGACTCTGATTTAGATGCAAGAAAAAAAAATTCTGTGCTCTTTCCTTTAGAGTTGAATTAGGGCTATATTTTGGAGCATGATTATGGAAGAGTTCCTTAAACAAATGCAGCCAAAAGTAGTAATTGTTTAGATAGTTTCATTTGCAGTTCTTATAGTATCGGAACACCTTAAAATGACTGATAAAAGCATCACTAGTTCATGGCTAGGTGGTGTTAAAGGACCTAAGGCGTCAGCAGAGAATAAAGTCTGGCTTTGTGTATATCCTAGGCCATTACGTGTTACTGAATTACTGCCAAGCTGAGCCCAGTGGTTTCCATTTCGCAGGGACATAACTGGTGTTTGGCAAGAGCAGAAAGTATCCTCACAGTACGCATTTTGAATTATGGAATTATTAGTTTCCTTATTATATAGGTGGGACACAGAGTAGTTCAGGGAACCATTGGAAGGCCTTTCTGGATGCCGCATTCTCCACCAGGAGGTTATTTTCTGTGAAAAAACAACATGAACACCACAGGAATCTTAAGGTCCTAGTAACTCCTTCCTCATAAAACAGACTTCTCCTAACACTAGTGGTGATAATGAGAATTTGACGATTGTTCTGTGGCTTGTGTGATATTTTCAGTCCTGGCTGAAACACATTAAAAAGTTGTTTTGAAGATAGAGGATACATTACTGTGATCACACTCGCAGAAAAGTTCAAAATCCGCCTTTGCTCTCTAAAAGCACTGAACTGCCTGAAGAAAATTGATATGTTAGCATAGGCAAAATTACCCAAGCGATGTACTAGAAGTAAAATTCACATTGCCTTGCTCACATGAGAAGATGTAGATGGTAAATGTTTCTATAAATAAATTATTAAAAGCCAAATCATAATTATTGTTGTAGTTAGAGTTTCCAGGGACACTGTGAGTGCTCTGGAAATTGCAGCTGTGCTGCCCCCAGTGGTGCCACTCACCTCACCTGAGGGGTAAATGCACCCACTATAGGGCTGCAGGTCCATTCCCATCAGTACTGACCCTTTGTGCACAGTATCACCAAGCAATATAAACCTATCCTGGGTCGGATGTGAGCAAAATCACATTTCTGTCAATTTAGCAGAGTGTTTGTTGTGCAATTAGGACTGGTTTTGGTGGTAGCTAATCTCATGCAGGAGCGGAAGTGGCAGGTGATATCTCATAAAGCAGGAAGCATACCAATACAAAAGTAATCTGTTGAATAGTTTTGAGAAAAACTTGAACTGGTCAAGTTAATTTCTACAGGAAGAGCCCTCTCTTCACTATGTCCAGGAGCCTTCCTGCTAGAGTTGGTGTATTGTTGAGCGCAGCTTAGATGCACAGATGTCAGCACTGAGAGCAGAGCTGCAGAGCACTCGGTAGCACTGATACACACACCGAAGACCTTTTTCAGTATTACTTCTACAGAGAACTTCAAATGAACTGATGAATCTGAAAGACTTCCTAGAAAACATGTTTCCTTTTCAGCTGGCAGCTCAGTTATTCATCTAAAAGTAGTCTGTGGATTAAGTAATTTGACAACCACTGAAAGGTTTCTTTTTGTGAAACAGTTGTGTGCTATTGCTCTCTGCTTTTTCCATCTCACCTCTACAAGAACCCCAAAATTCAGAGCAGGTATATCAGGCACAGATCAGACCTGCCATTGGCTGCACCAAAAGCTGGCAGCTGCCTGGGAACCTCAAGAACTGCAGCACGGCGGGTGTGTGAAAGACCAGGGAGTGAAAACAGAAACAGTGAGAGGGTTAACAAGACTTTTTTCCCATTTGCTTTGCAGCTCACTTCTTTACATACGTGTTGGAAAGAGGGAGCATGGATCTTTGTCATTGAACATCACAGAAAGTTAAAGTAGGAGAGGCTAAGTGGAATACAACACCATGTGCTCTAAGGCCATTGAACAACCCAGTATCTAATTTATTAAGCTAGCAAGCAGGCTGGGACATCTGATTTTTCTAAGCATATAGTGGATGTCAGTTCAGTGCTTTGCCACCTTTCCATCCCAGCAGGGGCTGACAGGAGGCCTGCTTGTCCTCATCCGCCTGCAGACACCAGCAGTGGTGGCCGGCTCCCTTCCCAGACAGGCACTGGGTCCCTCTCCCTAGGGCCTGCCTCCCCCTCCCTGCGCAGGGTCAGCAGGGCTGCCAGGCAGTGCCAGCACCATGTGTGATGGCCCTATGGCCTGACAAGACGCAGACACTCAGGGACACAGGGCAGCGTGTGCCAGCTTACACCTCCCTGTCACATCCACCCACCTTAAATCCCATCCCTGTTTTTGTACAGACCCTGACAGAACAGCTCCATTACGGTGTGTACAGGCAGAGAAACAGTATTGATTTTGCTGTGCCTGAATGGAATTCCTAACAGGAAAACAAACCTAGTGCTGATTTTTTTTTTTCCCTTTGACTTTTGTGTGTGGGTTTCTGTACTCACCATGTAGGATTTGATCCATGGGAAGTACAGAGGTAGAGCTTGATTTTTAAGATGAACACAACCAAGGCTCCAATCAGAGCAGACACAATTTCAGCATCACTAAATAATTTTGCACGTGTATTTAAATGAGGTGTAAATTAACACTCTCCTTCCTACCTACAAATCGGAGAACCAGATGGGCAGATTTTCTGCATTTTTCTAGGGCAGTTATCAGGAACCATACCCTCCTCTTTCAGCATTACTAAAAACATCCAAAATGTACCTGATACGCAATTCACTGGGCCAAGCAACAGCTAGTCTTATCTGAAGCATATCGTGATTTTTTTGAGAACGTTGCTGTGGGTGAAGTTTACTAAAATACGATTTTGAATGCAAAGCTTTAGGTATAGTATATGCTAGTTGTGTTACTAATTGTGTTCTTACGAAGACAGTTTTTAAAGCATCATTAACACACATGGTATCAATACTTAAAAGCATCAGTGGCTGATTGTGATAATACAGCTTCCCTATAGTGGATGATCTATGAAAGTAAGCATTAAATGCTCTCTACTTTAAAGTCATTAATCCCTACTTTCTTTGAATACGTTTAATTAAAAAGTTCAATTTTCCAGTAATTGCTGTGTTTATATAACCCTGAAATGGAATTTTATTGAGGCACAAGGTCTTTTATATAAACATCCATCTGTCCACTGTGTAACTGTGCTGGGGCAAGTTTTGTAGATTGGGTGAGAAGTGGAGAGATTACGGATGACTGTGTCCCTGTAAGAACTGTGAACTTTTGTCCTCTGTGTGAAGGCTCTGCAGGATTTTTGCTTTCATAATTTCAGTACCAAACAAGGCAACTGCGGAGTCAATAGGAGAGAAAACCATGAAACAATGGATTTAGCATCTAGCGGAGTTGCTTATTAGTTTATAAAGAAAAGCTCCTTCCTTAGTCCTTTTTTCCTACGTCAAGCTTTACACTGCAAAGTATCGTCTGCTTCTTATATAGTTCCTTATTATTTGAATGCAGAATAAAGGAAACCTCAATTGCATGTATAAAATACATATACATGTATGCATATTTGTATGTTTCAGGCTGAGAGATATTGCTAATAAAATAGAAAATATGTTGGTATTAATAACGTTGGCATTCAGAAAGTATGAAATAAATACATGGAAGTTTGTCAGCTTATTAATCATTCCATTATAAGTGGTGTTTTTACTTTCGTTGCTCTAACATCTAACCACAGTTCATTGGCTAATGGCCAAGCTAGCTTTTGCACTGGCACATTACCATGCGGTGCAGTTCTGTACTTCTCTTCCATTTATTAATGCTGCAGACTTCCTACAATTCAGGCTAAAAATAGAACTGGTTATGTGAAAAACACTGCATTTGTGCTTGAGCTGCAGAATAGAAACAAGAGGATTTTATGTGGACGGGGAACAGATTCATGACACAGAAGAGCTAGCTGCTTATACTCTGGAAAAAGCTTCATTTTTGCATGGTTGTAAATAAGATTAGAGTTGCTACATACACGTTAGTCGGAAGGATGAATCATATTTGTGGTATTGCCTCAGTATGTATGAATCTTCATGTGTATCTATTGTATGAAGGAAGGCTGATTTCTTGTACAAGGAAACCTGAAAGTAGTGCAGTGTAAAAAAGCGAATTTGTAAAATGAAAGGCATGTAGCGATGTTTTGTTTTGTAGTATAAAGGGTGTCCTCATGTGTGACACATGTTTTGAAGTGTCCTCAAAAAATCACATGCTAAACTAAAACTTGAGCTGCACCCCTGCATTTTCAGAATTGCGTTTTGGCCAGGCATAACCTCTCCCATTGTTCTGCTGTCAGTATCTTGAAGGCAGCATTTGCCGTCTGCAGACCATTTCACCGCAAAAACATTTCTAAACTTATTTCCAAGTTGTAATATAGCTGCCTACTAAAAACTGCCAGCATTCAAATTCAAAAGAGCAGTCCCCATGCTCTTGATCTTTTTTATAATGCTGTGATTTGTTTTGGATCAGCGGCAGTTTGAACAAGACAAACAGCGTACCGGTTTCCATCTGAACCTAAGGGAGCTGCTGGGGACATAGGTGACGAGTGATAGTGGATGCATTTCATAGTCAAAATGAAAAGCAGCAAAACTGATAAGGTCTCATTGTTGCACAAATAGAAAAAGCTAACAGTTTGCATATCAGAAATATCAGGTGTTAGGATTTGACTCAGAACTGCTGAATACTGCTTGTTTGCCTTTGGAGAAATAGAGAGGAAGGAAATGTCATGCAACAACATCACACATGATAGTGATGGGAGATGGCAAATGGGGAAATAGACTTTTCCTATGCTGTTTCCTAAAGATACTGTTCGGGCTGACTGTGATGGTGGATTATTAAGGAATTCAGATTATTAAATATCTGCACTTAGCAAAGCATGAGAGGAACATCTCTAGAAGAGTACGACAGTCTCAGAATTCACTCTTGTTTAGTCCTTAACTTAGTACTGTGTAAGAAATAAAACTGGTGATTGTGTTAGGAGAGGAGGCAATAATAATGAAATGAGAATAAATTGTCAGCTGTATCATTTTTGAACTATCTAGAGAAAGTGAAATTAAGAAGGCTTTCAAGTGTCACATGCTTTGCACCAGGCCACTGAATCAGTGAGGTAGAGCAACAACTATTGAGTAGCTGTGTCAATTCATAACCTCCAGTTGGATGTAGAAAAAAAAGAGATCAGTACACAGAACAAGGCTCAGGTAAAAAGAGTTTGGTCCAAAGTACTCATCTCTATCCCTTCATTACTGTAGACCAACCTTAACCCTTACGTAATGGTGGAACACCATCCGAATACTACATAGGATGAAATCAATGAATCTGTTCCTATTTACAGTAAAATTTATTTTTGTCCTGACAAGCTTTCTGAGATTGATACTCACTGCTATACCAAGTGCAATATAAAGGATCCTATAATGTAGTCAACATGATGCACTTTTGCGATACAGTTTAACACTAATGTTAAATCAAATTACGAAGATAAATTTTATGGATTATCTTAAAACATTTCAGAACTCAGTTCTGATCAGAGATGTGCAAGATACATATCCTGCCTATTGATCATTTAATATACAAATAGCTGGGAGAGAGGAATCGCACAATATGATAGTCTGTACAAGACTTCTTGTTACAATACAGGCTTGTGATGTGATGTATTGATCCCTTCCTGCAGTTGGGATCTCTGCTCAAGGAGAAGGCTCAGGCAGGCTGACCTCACTGTGGAATAAACCAACCAATTTATATAATTTGGGTGAGGCCAGATTCCACCAGGAGGTCCGTAGCAAAGAGGTAATGAATTATTCAAATTCTGGGTTTTCACAGCCTTCAGACTAAGCCTGTCAAGTGGAAGGTGAGACTTCTGCAAGTTCTTTTGTTTTCATTAGCTGGACTACAGCAGCTGGATGCAGTTTGTCTCTGCCGTTGGGATTCCAGTAATACATGCTCATGATATGGAAACCAGCCGCCCTTACTCATTTGCCAGCTAGGAGAAAACAAACTAGATAGCCTCCACTGTTCACTTTGGTGAACAGTGAAGTAGAAAGAGGCATGAGTTAAGCTGGCACAAACAATATTAAAAGCTCACAGGACTAGTATGATGCCATTGAAGGAAAGGTTTTTGAGAACATCTCATTATATAGAGGGTGAAGAGAAAAAAAAGACATTTACTGAAAGGACATCATTTTGATAGCTGTGTAATGAGAGAAAGGGGAAGTAATTTAAAGTTGCAAAAGTTGATTGCAAAATATCAAAAAAATACAGATCTATTAAAATCAGTATTAAAACTTAAAAGAAAGTAGCATAAATATGAACAATAAAACCCCCACTAAACCCATAAACTAAAGATCCACAAATCATAGATCAAAATGGAAAAATTAAGCAAAATATCAAAGAAAGTAATAAGAGCTACATTTACCAATAGTTTGAGGGGAAATAGCAATGAATGGCAGGCCTTAAACACTTATTTTAGTGCTTAGGAGTATTGCAAAACAGAATTCATTCCAGCACATACTGATAAGGTGATCATGCTGCCAAAGAGGTAACTAAATAAGGCAGATGTCAAGCTCGTCTCCACAAATGCAGCTATAGCTGCCGCCACACAGAAGGACAGAATTAATGGCCAGGAGGGCTAGCAGTTACCATAGTCACCTGCACTGCCGTGGGGTGCTTGGAGGAGAGGGCCCTGATGGAAGCTGCTAGCTGACGGATATGTTAAAAAAGAGAGGAAAGGAGAGAGAAAGAAATGAAATTGGGATCCAGCACACTGATGAGAATTAGCTGCAGCGCTGGGCATAGCTGTGTGCTGTTGCTGTGTGCTACTTGCACACAGTATTTGCCTGGAAAAATACATTTTTTTAAGCTTAGCCTTACCTGAAATGAATGCTGCTTCTTTCTGTTCTCGCTGTTGCTGGGAATTGAAATGGCTGCAGATAAAGAGCAGTGTAAAAACATGATGAGCTATGTAGCTTGGGAGCAATTGAGCAGCTGAACACTGCATTATTGAGAAATCATTTGCTACCTCTGGGTGTTAGTGAGAAACTGGAGAGTCCTACACTGGCATTCAGGGCAGAGCATAGGATGAATAAACATTACTGATGCTGAGTATTTACTAGCGAATGCAGCACGGAGCTTCTAGAGTTGTGTGTCATCTGACTGCGTCTTTTAGAGTTAGCAGGACACAGAGAAACCACAAATTCCAGAAGCTTTGTGGCAAAATTGATCTTATATTGCTTTCTAAATAAGTAAATTATCAATGAAATGAATGACATTTTGCTTAATATGCAGCAGGTGATCTGCATAGCAAAACAGCCATATTTTCAAGCGACAACACGTGAGAACCATTTAAATACATATCAGATATATCAGTAGTCCTCAAGGGACTTGTAGATCACTACATGAAATTGTTATTTTCATGTGCATACCTTACTGTTGCCAAATTACTCCTGGCATAGTATTTTCTTTCTTATCTACTTGAGATAGGAATCTCTTTAGAATGAGAGCCTCAGTAGTTTGTAAAATAGCCCTTTATATCTCTGGCTTTTTATAAATAATACATAATAAGCCCTAGATGCTAATGATCATTAATATTGCAAGCGTTAAGCTGGAAATTCTAACTCCTAGTTTCTTAGGTAATTGCAAGTATAAATATTTCTTGACTCAGCATGGTGAGCAGTCACAAAATATGGAGCCTTACCCTGTGTGGAGTGATGGCTATTAAGTATATCCCAGACCCAGTAAATCTCAGGCTATGGAACTTGTCCCAGAATCTGCTCTTGCTACAGAACTGCGCTACAGAAACTCGTCCCACATTTTTTAAAACTAACACAAAATATCCACTCCATATGGTTTTGGAGACATACTTAAAATGTGAGCCAAGTTGAAGCTGATGCAGTTCTGTCTTGCCGAGCTCTGAACTAGTATAAAACAATTTCTTTGAGAGGTGCAGTCACATTTATCTCTATGAGTCTTTAAGTCAAAGCCTAAAGAAAGAAATGTTAGAGACAAACCTTTTCATTGCTATCTGTTTAAAGTAACTGTATTTAATTTAGGAGTAAATGCAGTATGTGTTCCTATGCCATATTTACAAGCATTTTTTTTACTGCGTGAATATCAAAAATTCATATTATTCCTTACCTATGTATCAAAACGAAGGACTTCCATCTGCTTACACACTGCCAATTTAAGAGTTTTTGGAACAGAAGGATTTGGAAAAATTGAGAGAACAGTAGTCACAATAAACAAGTCAGAGAATAGCCTACAGTATGGGACTGTTTAAGCTATTGGAGTTGAGAGCTGCCTTTTCATTTCGGCCCAAGGATCGTCTGCGGCATCATCACTAAAGTAAATGGATTTTGACTGGATTTTAAATAGCCAGGTTCAATGAACTACTTTTATAATTTAAATCGAAGTGGCTACTGAATTTGCTGCTTGCTACATTAAGTTCTGCAACATCTAAGAATTAGTAATTTATTTAGCAAAGCTTGACATATACTACATGGTGATCACACAATGAAAATTTCTTATTAGGTTACACATCTCAGCAGGAGTGTATCTGGCCTCTTGAAAAAGTGAAAGCAGGTAGCAAGAGTGATGGGAATCTCAGAAACACTTATTTTGGCTTAAGATGTATCATGTAGGGAAGGAGCATGCGTGTAGTTGATCCACTGAAATGCTCTGATGGAAGAGACTTAAATTTGTCTTGACATTCTGGGCAGGAGCTTAGAACAAAGCAGAAGCAATCCCCTCCAGAAAAACAAGTATGTTAAAAAAGAAAAGAAAAAAAAAAAAACAACTTCTTCTGGTTCATTAAAAAAAATCCAAACATTTCTTTTTTATATCTCCATGTTGTTAATGGAAAACAAAGACAGTTTTTAAGATGAAAATGTTCTGTGTTCACACGTGATTCTTAAAAAACACAAGCTATTTTTGGCAGTGTGTTGCAAGCCGGCCAGTGAAAGAAGCGGCAATATGTTCCTAGGAAATTTTCATTCCTCCCTCTGTTCTGCAGGGGAATGATGCTTCCATTAATTCTGAAAAGTGAGCATGAGCAGAGAAATTTAAACTCTGCTATAAGCCTCCCCTGTTTCTAACTCCAGAGAATGAACTGTATTCAGGACTGCAGCAAAGCATTATTGTTTCATTGCCATAATGCTGGGAGTGCAGAGCACGGTGCCTTGGCATTGCTCCTGCAAGTCAGACCTTCAGGTACAGCTCTTCTGCAGTGGCTGAAAAAATACCTATTATGTGTCCCTTCCTCACTGCAGCTGTATCAGTAACATGTCATGGGCCTCCAAAGATCTGGGTGTGTGGTAATCCATAAAACAGCACGCAAAGATATTTCAGTTCTTTTCCAAAGTTCTGTCCCACTGAAGTCAGTGGGACCTTTCCCAGGGAAATACACTGGGGCCAGAATGTCATTGGCAACGTTAACTGGAGCTGTTGTCTTTAGCACATATATAGGGTATGCAGAGGAAAGGCTGCATATCAGCATAGAAATAAAATACCATTGTGTTCAGCCTTGTTAGTTAATAATTCTGAATCTCATGGAGAAGAAAAAACTGAGCTCTGAAAGAAAGCACTGGACCCCTTCAAGGCTGCAGCGTCTGTTCCAGGGGTACTTTCACTGTCAACATCCTACCTGAACATTAGACAGTGACTAACACTCCTACTGAAAAGTGTTCTGTCACTTTTATGAAGGGTTGTAAATCTCTGTGAGCTCTGGCTATTCAACAGTTTCCATAGTTTTCAAGTGATTAATACAGGCATTAAACCAGGAAAAGTTTCAAGCATCAAAGAGTTAAAACTAAATTTCACAAAACTTCAGCGAAGGCTCTCATTGCCGTTAAGTTCCTCTCTGGTTTGATTCAAAAATGCTGAGATTACTTCATCGTTCATTAATGTTTTTAAGTGTCATCAACATGAAATTTTAGATAATTTTTTTATTTACTTGTGGCTAGTGAAACTTCTGCTTTATGGACAAAACTGCTAATGATGGGAAGATACAGTTCTCAAAAATGGCTTCTTTTGGTAGACTTGGGACTCATTGGCTGTCCAGCGCCAAATGTGTTAATTTCTTTAAAGAAACTGGCGTGGTGATTATGTCAGTCTCACCACATAAGTATTGCAAGACTCAAGTCTGAATTCTATTTAAAATGCAAAAGGCATTGAACGACTGAAACGATGCAGTTCTTTTGTGCTCTAGCTTGTGTGGAGGGGGAGAGCTTGTTAGCTGGGTCAGCTCTGCCACCTGCAGCTCAGAGCTGGCAGAACTGCAGCGTCCTCGCCAGAAGTGTGTCAGACCTTCACTGTAATAATTGGTAAAATTCTGGTGGAGACAAGAGGCTTCCCTGAGAGGGCACACAGAAATTAAATTAGCGATAGGATACATAAGCTTATGTATGCCATGCTAAAGTAAGGTAAAAGAGAGCCTCCATGTGGGTCTTTCTGCTAATCCTCACTGCGATCTGAACAGACATCTCTTCTCAGAATAGAACAGAAAGCCAGCATCAGAACAAAATTCACAAAGCTGAATACGTTCTTGGTGTGGCTGGAGTGATCTCTGAGCTGAATCTGACCCCTTACTTACACAGGCAGATTTTGGCTCTGCTGATAACTGAAGCACTACAGGAAATTACGTGTGGATCCATATTCTCAGAACCCTCTGACTCCTGTCTGCAGTGCCTCTGGTATCTCCTCATATAACTCCCTTCCTAAAACACACTGCATTCTGAAACCTATAAATTCTAGTCTTCTCCTCTAAAAAAAAAGAAAAGTCATTACAAAAATAAAATAAATCAAATCCTTCCAGATGTGTGCTTTACTAATGCAAAAAACCATGTGCTTTATTATGTTCCCTACTTTCACTTCCCTGAGCCCCAAGGGTATAACATTACCATTTTCTCAAGCTGGATCCAAGCCCTGTAATTGATGAATTGTCCGTAGGATCCATATGGAACTCTACCAAAGTCACTGACGCTCCGTACAACACCAAAATGTATGCATATACAGTGCCCAGTGTATGCTGGGCACCCAAGAACATAAACTTCCCATGCCAGTGACTTCTCTCACTGTAAAGTGCTGTGATCCTCTCTAGGACCAAATCCTGCCCACGGCTCTTCACAGTGAAACTGCAGCAATGGTCAGGTATCACAGTGATGAGTTCAAATAACAAAACATGACTGGAAACTAATTCTAATCATTTCGTATTATTAGGAGTCATGTTATTTTAGTATCTTCTAGCACTGCAGAGGGAAAGTGTATTTTCTACTATGATCTTTGTTCTTACAAATGTATTTCAAAAGCTATTGAGGAGCATATCGTTTCTTTTAACCTTAGACTTAGTTCCATTGCACAGGTACTAAAGACAGCTTCTAGAGCCTTAAACACCCATGCAGAGCCTTGTGTCTTTCTTGGACAGCCAGAGAGATCAGCTGAATCAGATCCAGCATCACCTATGGCATTTCAGCTGGCACTAGACCCTGTGTGCAGGCAAATGAGCCCCACCTTTTGTGTTATCTAGGTGTGGAGCATGGAAATGTCTAACTGTGTCTTGTCAAGCATTGCTATTAAAGGTTCTGGGTCCCTAGAAATGTAGAAATTATTCCTGTGATCACAGACTGTCACTGCACTGAAGTCTTTTAAGTCTGTAGGGTATTTTCCTGGGTGACTGGTTCTGAGCTGTGCAGAAAATGCTTGCAGAGGAGATTGGTTTTGTTGATGTTCAAAATATTATAGTGCTACAGTAAAGGATTGTACATTTTAATATTATCCAGTCCTTGAAAAATGTTGAAATAGATATTTTGAAAAGGAATCTCACAGTGAAATGGGGCAATCTGTGGGGAATAGACAGTCAAAGCCTCGGGCTTCTTCTGTATGCAAATGAATGTAGGAGTATGTAAAACATTTTGTTAGCTTTGTTTTAAGAAGAAGCTTTGTAAAACGATACCGTCAGAGCTCTCTGCCAGCTGCCCTGCTCAGCAGCAGCTGGAGGTGGCAGTAGCAGAGCTCAGGACACAGTCCTGGGCAAATGTCCCTGCTGGAGAAGAGCTTGGGCCCAGTGACCTCTCGAGGTCCCTTCCAGCCTTATGCTATTGGATGTTTCTGTGATTTAATATCAATCACTGTTAATCCAGTTCACTTTACATTTGTGTCCAATTCCCATGAGCTAGATGCATTTAAAATGGACTTGTCACTATAAAGAGCAATACCTTTCTATTACTCAGTCATCCAAAGCTGACCTTAGAATTTGTAAACTTCAGAGGGAGAAACTGGTTGAGGATTCCCCAGCCCCAGAACCAGAAGAGAAATTCATGTGAGCCTGTGCAGCTCCTAAATATCCAGAAGTTGATAGAGTGTCCCATGTCCCAGTGCAGGGGCCCCAGTGCTCAACATTTTGAGTCCATGTGCGTGACGTCAGTCGGGTCTTGCTACGTTTTGGGCTTGTATCCAATTTTAATCTTGTGTTTGAAATGAAAGCAATTATAGGCAGGCTCCGCCTGCTGTCTTAGCCAAGAGATCCACAGACAGCAGTGACTGCGAAGCTGTTCTCAGTGCACATTAGTTTGTACACAATAGGAAACATCACTGCCAGATGATAAAGAAGAAACATTCTCTTTGTTGCCAACAATAAATATATATGGAGAAGTAAATGTGTCATGAATAAAGTGTCCCTAAGGAAATCTTGGAAGTCCCTACATGTGTATTTATATTTAGTCCTAGCAGCAGTAGAGCTGTGTGCGTGAGTGCTCTGCCCAGGCTAACTAGTTTGTTAAGAATTATCACAGCTATCTTTTCCATGCTAGTTAGTATCTGTGCATAACGAGACAATTTAGACGACTCTGCCAGAAACCCAGATTTTTGAAAACCCAAGCAATGGTGTAAATTATGATCACAAATGCCTCTCTCACACACACCCAAAACTTGAGGTAGTTCCTGCAGGTTACAGAATAAATTGAATAAGAACTCAAAATACAGCATTTCTTTCACTGCATAAACTGGATCCCGTGTGCATTTTAGAACCTGATGCTCTTAATTTTTGGTAGACTGTTGTACCAGAGGAAAGTCTGAGCCCAATGTGCACAATCTGATAGTAGCTCTGTCTACTACCTTGCGGATGCTTGTGTACAAAAATATATGTAAAAAGCCTATGTAAGAAAAATAAGTCAATGAAGCAATTGCAGATTCAATTTCTGCAGTTGGAAAAAAAGTAATTCCTCATTCTGGAGCTCTTCATTCTCCCTGCTGCTTTATGTTATCTCTGTTTTAACTGCTGTTAATGAAAGGCTCATCAGATGATAGCGCCAATACATAATAATATTTAAATTCTGAATTCATCTCTTAGTCCTCATGGCAGCTCCCTTTCAGCTATTTTTCCTGCATGCTTGGAATCTCCACTTATATGAATGAGAGTGAATATGCTTGAGAGAATGGGACAAACTTTGATCAGCTGTGCATCCCAGAGAAGGGAATTTGCTTCACGTCTTACATGTTTGTAAAAGCACAGAAGAAAACCTCGCCTGCTGAAATAAATCAAAGGTGCTTCTTCAGCAAGACCTACTAAAATTCAGTAAGGGACTGTTGCACAAAACAAGAGTCAAATTATATTATCCTTTTCTGCAGTGGACATTCTAACCTCTGCTAATTTGACCAACTTGTTGCCCTACTCCTATTGGTAAAAAGCCAAATCTTCCCCTGCTCTTAAATGCAGTTTTGCTTTGAAGATGCCTCTGAAAATGACATGTGGGGTCCACGTTTATTCTGTGTAGGCTATTTCCTTATCAAATGTGCTCAGTTAACAAGGAAGGAACCTTTTCCTCCTATGTGTCAGCCTTGCAAATTTCAGGTGGAAGCTAGAGGCCAATCCAGATTTTTTTTCACATGTAAGATAACCAAAAACCAAGGATTTTGCAAATGAGAGTAAGCCCTCAGTTACATATGTGCAGTTCGGTTGTCTTCTGTGGCTTTGCATAAGGTTTAACTGACTGGAAATGATTCTGTGGTGATAAACAGGAGGGAATAGAAACCAGCTCACTGTTCTTTATGCTAGATCTGCTGTGCTAACAGGAGCAAAAAGCAGTGAACAGTGATTTTAATTATTAAGTGAGCAGATAGAAAATGTATAAGAAGCAACTGTTTTTGAAGAGAGGGTTTGCTTCAGGAGACTTTCAGCTTCAACGTAATAGAGCCTTCAAGCTGACAAGGAAAATAAAATGTTTTTTTCTTGGGCATGTCATTAATGTGATGGGAAAAGAATATAAGGTCCTCATAACAAGAAGAGAGCAAAATTATTTGAATTATTTTGCATGGAACAGCAAGATAAAAGATTGTCTTTACAGCCCTCATTCCCGAGAAAGCCTTATTGTGGGGTGCAGGAGGTCAGGAGATCACTGTGTGTACATTTGCTGTACTGGAATGATAACCTGCTGTGGCCATTTTATGATTTATTAAGTCATCTTTGCAGTTTTGCCAATCAAGCGTGAAAATCTGTGTAGTCTGGAAGACCAGAGTTGAAGTTTATCTGTTTTTGTTTGTTTTTAATACTTAAGATGTTAAATAGTGAGCAAAAGTTTTCTCAGTTCAGTTTTGATCCTGCAATCGCAGTGCAGATTGAACTGAGCCATATGAGGCATGCTGTGTTACAAAGGGCAAAACAAACAAACAAACGAAAAAGCCAAGGATGTACCTTCCAGCTATGTAAATACCAATCAACTGAATCTCTCATCAGATGAAATCATTTGATTTTGATTTTTTTCTTCCAGTTGTGTGTAATACTGGAGCCAATGCAGGAACTGATGTCAAGACATAAAACTTACAATCTAAGCCCTCGAGACTGCTTGAAGACTTGCTTGTTTCAAAAATGGCAGAGAATGGTGGCCCCACCAGGTATGTTTGATTTCCAGTATTTTATTTATTTTATAATTAAGAGAATATAAAAACACTGGGAAATTTTGCTGCAAATCTACTTGCAAAGGGAAGTAATAACAATTAGCACTGCTCCAGAAGTATTCTTGAAAATGATTCTGATTTTCCATTATTTCAGTCTGATGCAACATAATGTAAGGCAAGTACTATGGATGTGCATATTCATATGCATAGGATATAATTTAGTACAAAAAAACATGTAGATAGAATGCAAAATGCTTACTGACTCCATTAGAATTCATAGTTTGTGTAAGTCAGCTTCCTGATGTGAGTCCAAAATAATAGCAACAATTCATAATTAATTGTCTTTGAGACCCTTATAATGCTATTTACAGGCCTGGACCTAGTCTCTTTCCTCTTACACCTCAAAAAAATAGTTCTCCCTTTTCTCAGATTATTAAAGCTCTGTGTATTTAAGACTGTTTACATGGATACCAAAGCCAAATTTTGAAAAGTGCAGCTGCCACCTTTATTCTACTCTGATTTAGGAGAAGTTATGTAATTGTCCTGATTCGGTCTAAGTTTGGAAGATTCACAAAGAAATGGCATTCAGCACTCTTTAACATGTTGTTTGTGAGTGTCAGTTTTAAAGATTAAGCCCCTACCAGAATTAGAAGGGAATTACATGCTACTTGCTCATATGCTGTATCAATAGCAGCCAGCAGGGCAGAAAGCTGCCTTGTCCCTTTGTCTCTGTCTGGGGCAGCAGAGACTGTGACCTACATCAGAACAGGAACTGGATTTTTGGTTAGCAAAACTCTTAGCAAGCTGCATAGCACCTCTGAATTTCCTGATTGTTACCATGATACTCTCACTAGTAAAATACTTTCAAATATCTTTATAGATAAATCTGGAAAAATGAACTTTGTCTATTACACAAAATTGAAAGCAGAAACCACTGGCTTTGGTTCAAGTATTATTCTAAGGTTCATATCTAAATCTACTTATTACTACTACTATTACTACTGGTAGTAAACTTGTGAATTTAAAACAAGATAAAAAAATATTTCAGCGCTTCTGAAACGCCTTACAATATCTACCGTTGGCTTTCCTTCTTACCCTTCTATTGCAGCAGAACCCACAAGACAACCGACAACTAAACGGAGAAAAAGGAAAAACTCTACCAGCAGCACTTCGAACAGCAGTGCTGGGAACAACGCAAATAGTACCAACAGCAAGAAAAAGTCAGCTGCTGCAAACCTGAGTCTATCAAGTCAGGTACCTGTAAGTCTCACTTTCCTTTTAGGCCTGAATCACTTACAGTACTTAAATTCTTTCTTTGTAAAGAAGGTGCATTCTTGAGCAAAACTGTAACAGGCAAAAAGCAACCTTGCATAGTATGCCATGGAAGCTGTAGAATTAGTGGGGAGGTGTGAAGAAGCCCTTCTTAAGTGCAGCTTTAATGACCGACGCTCACGCAGGGCTATCCTGAGGAGTAGATATGAGTTTTCAAGGCTGGGGCCAGCTCATCAGTAGGAGGTTTTCCAGTGGTGGTAGGACTCAGCTGGGTCCACAAGGGTGTTTTCAGTTGTAGTATGAGCACTGAGAGTGTCTTGAAGATGTCCACCCACCCGCTGCTAAGTGAGAGTGAGCCCATGTGCAGCAGGGTTACCATACCTGAGCAGATTGCTCATCTCTCTCCATTAGTACCTATCTCTAAGTAGAATAAGTTATGAGTAAATTTGCCTGCAGATGTTATCTCTGTATCAAATCACTCCATTTGCAGAAGGTAGATCCCTTTGAATATGGGTCTCAGTTTATTCACCCTGCTAGCTGTAACTGTTGGCATCCTAATTATGTAGGGAAACACCAAGTCATTTCTTGTCATTTTAATGATGTCACATTTATTGCCTTAGTCACCATATCGGGGTAATCTGACCCTGAATTGTGACAAAATGTGCCTTAATCAATAAGAAGATAGCTCATGCATTTTAAAGCCTGGGAGATTAATTTGGTAGTATAGGAACTATAAAGTGGTATCTCGGGGATAACACGTAGGGATTTTTATTGGATTTCTGATCAGCAGATAGGAAAGAGCTAGATCTGTTCTGAAGCTTGATAAAGAATACAGGCCTTTTGTCAGCATGAAGCAGGCACTTCCTAGAAAACTTGAATACCCAGATGAAAAAGAGGAGTAGACTAACACTAGTGAAATGAAATGAAGATTTTTGTTTAGCAACCAATTCAGCAATCCACTAGCTTTTAACAGCTTTGACTTTCAGTACATTAAACTCATATTTTCTCCTTGTCATATTAAAATTTTCACATGGCTCCTATGTCTAGAGTCAGATTCTTTCCCTAATATAGGCAACTCTGGGCTTTTCTGGCAGCACGAAGCGGTCAGAATGCCAGCTACCTGATCCCCATGTGGCACAGGCCACTCTGCCTCACTGATTGTGTCTGCTAGAAATCCCCTTGGATCAATGATCAACCATACTTACAAGAAAACAGCAATTAGGTGTAAAACTGAGCAACCTCCTGGTTCCCTGCTGTCTCCAAGTTTGAAAGTCAGGAAGATCACTTTATCTTGACTAGTCTCTGCCCTGAGTTTCGTTCAGCACACGCAGAGTCTGACCCCCTGCTTCTCTGAGGCCTGCTCTCCTGGGAGAGGCATCGTTGACTTTTGTTGGCCTTGGAGGCAGCCATGTGTACTCATACATTTGAGTGTAATTAGGCCCTCTGATAGCTGTCTGTCACTCCCACTGATACTCAAGCTGATTCAGGTATTCAGAGGCTACTCCTGACAGGTGTAGCAGTCAAGGCTACTCTTCCTGATGGGGATGTTAGTTGAGCATCTGAGACATCATGATGAAGTTTATCATGGTATGAGGGATGGATTTTCAGTCTTCACTGATTTTTAGGAAGCTGAGTAGCTATGTTTTTTTCAATATTGTTTGCTTCCTGTACCAGAATAGCGAGATGGTCCAAACTCTTCTTTTATGGAGGATCAGGTTCCGTTTTTAGGACTCTTCTGCTTAGCACAGTGGAAAATACTTAGCTGTTTGATTTGACATACCAGCAGCTCTTCCCATCTTCCCCAAGGCAAAGATAGCAAACCAGATGGAAATGATTTTTGGTCAGATCTGTAGGACAGACAGAACTCAAAATAATTTTAGTGGTATGATATTTTGGTGTAAAACTATTCAACACTTTTCAGTTAAATAGGGAGATGTTACTGTGTTTCTTCAAAATTATGCAGTCTTTCAAGTGGGCCTTCTTATAGCAGACATGCTATTGCTTTTTTTCTGAAGTTAGCAGCAGACAGCATTAACTTGCTTTCTGTTTCATAGAATCACAGAACAGCTTAGGTTGGAAGGGTTAAAGATCATCTAGTTCTAACCCCCTACCATGGGCAGAGTTGCTACTCATCAGCTCAGGCTGCCCAGAGCCCCATCCAGCCTGGCCTTGAACTTCTCCAGGAATGGAGCATCCATGGCTTCTCTGGGCAGCCTGCTGCAGTGCCCCACCACTCTCTGAATAAGGACTTCTTCCTAACGTCTAAAATCCCCTCTTTTAGTTTTCCCCTTGTCCAATCAGTATCAGATGTCCTTCAACCTACCTTCATAAGAGAGATACTCTGTTTCTTTCTCTTAATTTTACCTCAGTGAATCAGTTAGTACTTAGTGTTTTATTTTCCTTGTATGCAATTGAAGATATCTTGAAACATGGGAAAGCTTTCAACTTCTGAAATCATTTGCTTTCCACATTAAAAGTGTTATTGTTAGAATAAAGGAGTGAAATCATTGCTGCTTCTGTCCACAATGCTCACATGAACCTAGCTAGTTCCAGTTCCATTTTTCCCATCATCCTTTCTAGAGAGCCCCAGGAATGGGCTCATATTCGTGCCACATCTGCACCAATGTAAAATCATGTAGTCCAGGTGTAAACTTTCTCTTTTTCTCCAGTGGTTTCTTTCCAGCTAGCAAAGATAGCCTTTCCACCATAATAGAATCTAATTTCCTGTCCATTTTATGCTTCTATATTGTTTTCTCTTTGATAGTAAATTAATCATGGTTAGAGAATGTTTCCTTGACCTCTACTCTATGTAATGTTTCTTGATTTAGAACATTAACAATTATTCAGTTTTGCTTCTACAGTATTGCTGTGTACACTCTACGAAGTAGGTGAACATACCATATCTCTCATCCAGTCTTCTCACTCACACCATTAGCTTCTGTTTCTCTAATGAGGTTTTCATGTCTGGAAAGGCAAATTGTAAATTTTCAGGACAGTGACTTGAATTCTGCTAAAGTACTGTTGGCTGTGACAAAGTTTGAAGCTTCAGACATTTCTCATTTTTTCCATAGCACCTTGCAGATCTTCAGATAAATACATAATGTTAAGCAAAGTTTGATATGTAGCTGTATTTGTCTTATATAGCTGCTTCTTCATTAATAGGAGGTTGTGCCGTTCCCTCTACCTGTGTATTTTCTAATCTGTTCTTCAAGCAGGGTCCACACTGACAATACAAGTCCAAGCCCAGAAAGTGAAATCCTTGCATTGTATTTCCATGTGTGGGTTAGTTTAGTGCTGCACCTTGAAGTTCAGCTGCTGAAACCTAATCAATCAGTATCGTTTGTGCCCTTTTTGTTGCCTTAAATTTATTAGCACGTTGACTGTGTTGACATGTTCTGATACATATTTAATGACAGCATTCAAAATTATCTTAAGGGCCTCTGACAGTGGGTAGATATGCACGTTCCCTCTCATCAGTAATTTCAACAGGGTCACTCTCATGCTGTCCTCATATCTCTAGCTTTTTTATACTTCCTCAGCTCTGCTAAATAAAATACAATGTTTTGCCCTTCTGACAGTCACTTGCACTCTATTGTACTTATTTTTACTTATAATGTACCTTCTATGATTATGTTAGTTCTCATGCTACTGGTTGCAGACCTTCAGCATCTTCTCCTTTCAATGGGACTATTTCTTCCCAAGACCCTTGTTTAACACTTTTCCTACATACTGGGAGCTTTCTTGAGACCAATGTAGCCAGTGTGCTACATGATTACACTGCAGAACTCATGTGTTGGTTGGCCTTTCAGTTGTTCGGTGATTCTTTTGACTTGAATCCTTAGATGCTGAGGCAATATGCTGCAGCGCATTGGAAGCAGAACCAAATGCCACTGAAGACCATCCAATAGCATAAATACTGAGATATTTCTCTCACCAGGAGTTTGCTTCTCTCGGGCTCCCATTGGTGCAGGCTGGGTACTTCCAATGTTTCCACGAATGTACTGCCTTTTGTTTAGGGTGTAGAGAGAGTTGACAAAACAGGGACCCAGAAACTGTCCACTCATCTGTCTTAGTCTCAGTAGATTCCATTTATTAGAACTGTTCTCAGATTTGTTTCTGATCTTGATCATATCTAATCTTTGGAAAAATGTCAACCCATTGTTACTGGGATTACCTTTTTCCTCCAAAGAGAGAGCAAAGATAGGCAAGACTCCTCCTGCAAGGGTCATATAAAGCTTGTCTTTCTAATGTTATCTTTCCTATAATTTCAAAGAAAGCTAGTTATCTAATTTGGGTGAGTCATTGTTTATCATTTACACTTTACGGATTTCCTCTAATATTTGAAGCTAACTGCGGTCTTCTTCCATGTCTTTGCTCCGTTTTCTTGCCTCTTCACAGGTTGAGATCTGATTTCTTTCTTTTTTTTTCTTTTTTTTTCTTTTTTTTTTGTATTCTTCTGTTTCAAATAAAACTGTCTTTTAAGACCATACCCTTGTATGCAGACAAGTGCCCTGTACACTGTGGATTTGTATCCTGATTTGTGGATTACAGGTATAAGATGATCAGAAGTGGTCCGTACATACATATTGCTTAAAAATCACTTTTAGTTAAGTTTAATGAAAACAGTTCATGTTGATCCATTTTAATCTACTTGAATTTGGAAATTTGACAGCAGTCCATAACTCTTGCAAATTCTAAGAACCATTGCTCTAGGATGCTATAAAACTAATAGGTGGATTTTGCTTTCATTTACTAATGAAGATCCTGTTGCGTGTAATACTGTAACCAAGAACCCAATGAAATATCATTTGTGTTGAAAAGAATAAAGCATCACTACATGCGGCTAAGTAAATCAAATGTTCTTTGTTACGTCCAAAGTCTTAATTAGAGCCTCCTTGCACTCTTTAAATGAATTACATACCTCTATAATCTCTATTTCTCTTTGTAGTTCTTTGTAAGCTCCTCAGAAAGCCAAATCCGTAAATAAACCTGCTAACGTGAAAGGCAGCAATACAATCTCTTACGTATTTCAGAAAAAGGGGGTAGGTTCAGGTGTTTTGTAATGGATGTTGTACTACAGAAGCTGCAGTTCTAGGGCTAGAAGATTAGTGTCAGAAATTATACTGTGTCTCAGAACAGTGCAATTCAGAATCTTAGATTTAGCCTTAAGCAGATGAGAGCGAGCAAATTGGTTTCCAGTTGTTGCGCTTTAAGAAAAATGTACCAAACAAGACCAGAATGTCAAGTTAACAGAGAGGACTATGATGAGATGTGAAAGATAACCATTTTCCTCTAGAAAGTGTTTACTCTGAAACCTAATTAAAATGTCAGTTCTGTTTCTACAGATCATTTCAACACAAATGGCAGTCCGATGTTTTTATCTTGGAGGTAGTGACCATTACTGTGGAGGGCAACAGTGGGGCTCCAAGTAATTAATATTTTTTGTGGCAAGGAGTTACAAAGTCAATTATTAAAATAATCACCACTAACACTAAAAAAGTAAGGAGGAGATAACTTTCTTCTTTTGACTTTGCACTTACAGATGTGCTGGCTGCTAAAACGTGTGCAACTTTCAGTCCTTGGAGTGTGAGGCTTGTTTAAAACTTCTACTTGATAGTTTCAGGTGTTTTTAGTTATCTCAGGCTTGTGAAGCACTGTTTGTATACTTCTGAGGACTGTGACACCTGAGCTGGGTTACACATTAACAAAGCAAATTAACAACAAAACAAAATAAAATAACAAAGCAAAGATGGCAAGCATTGGCATGGGGAATTTTACATTGCTCACTGTTTTTTTTAACCTCCATATACCAGTAAGACATTGATTAGTCATGGGATGATCTTTAAAACCCCAAGTTAAAAAGTCTAGTTATGTAACTGGGTATCGCGGAGCTAAATATTGAGGCCAGGTATAAAAGAGTGGAAGCCTGACGGGTCTGTTAAATAGAAGTGCTCGCATTTGAGTTGTGTCTGAAGTGATCTGTGTGTAGTTTATGTGCATCAATTTAAGTTTGGACAGCAATTAGGGATATTGCAGGATGAAAGGTGTGATATAAATGAAAGCTGCTTTGTGGTTATAATATAAAACAATACATTTCTATCGGATAATGTAAAACAGCCACTGCGTTATTTACAGTGCTTCACTGAAATCATATTTTACTATCGTGAGACATTCCTTGACCAAAAATGTTGTTTCTAATCACAGAGTAAATTAATAAGATTGAGTGACTACAGTCTAAATCTTTTTTTAAACTAATCTAGTCAAATATGTGCTACCATAACTAGGCCATAGCAGTGTATGCTGCCGTGCAAGAGACTAGGGTTTAATTCTTGGATTCTGCTTCTCACTCCATGAGCAGGAGCTAGGAGCACTCCAGAGCTGCAGCCTCAACCCTGGGAGGGATGGAGCCTTGTGTCATTCAACAGCAGTGACCCCCACTGGCCAATTTAAGGAGAAGCATTGAGGGGCTCTAAAAGGAGTCACTTCCAGTCCTCCTCAGAGGTTGGTGGTCATTGCACGGGAATTAGTGAGTGGAGGTTCAATGGGGTACAATCGGTGGGGTCTTCAGCTTTTCAGTCTGAGGAGCAGAATCCTCTCTGGGGAGGAACCAGCATGTGCGCTTCCTGAGAAAGTATTTTTGCCTGACTTAGTATAAGCAGCAGGATTGTCAAGAATATACATACATAGAGATATATATATACTTTTAATGTCCTGTAACTAATGCTGTGATATCTGTTTCTTAAATAGAATGAGGGAAAACTCCACTAACCTCAATATAATTGTAGTTTAATTCCCAGAGAGAGAGAAGAAAGACTCAGTGGCATGGAGAGAAATATAAGTGCAAACTGTCCTCTCAGTGGGTGTCATTAAATTAAGGAATAATGTTTGCAAAGAGCATGAGAAATTAGAGATGGAAATACTTACAAGGTCACTGAGTATCTCCCCACTGATGCACGAACGTTCCCTACCGCAGATTGAGGTTTTTCCCAGTCCACTGTGTGGAGACCCGAGCAGCGAAGCTAGCACTATTCTACTGGGGTCATTAATCCTCAGTCTGCAGTTCTCAGCAACAGGAATATTGTCTTATCAGCGGGGGTTACATTTTCATTTACTTAATGTCATCTTAGTGCCCTAGTACTTCAGATTGGCCTAAACTGATAATAGTCTTCCTTTCAGCAGTAGCAGCTATTAAGGATATTTACCCCTCCCAGTCATTTGGACAATGCAGTACACAGCTAATTCTTTTCCATGGCCTCCCCAGCCAGCTTTTCTAGCCCCGTAGTTTTTTTTGATGCACTTCTCTAAGTCTCATCCAAGTTGCTGACCTCTTTCTGGTATGGCAACACACAGAACTTGAGGCAGCATCAGGGTCCATGCTCACGAGCACTGAAGTAAAAGGAGATGTTGCTACCTTGGTCTGTGATTCTGTATCTCAGTCACTGCGGTCCTTTTTGCCTGACGTATCACTGCACGCTCCGATCCAATTTGCTCTCTGCCAGGTCTCTTGTCGTTAATGCTCTCACAATGCATTGAGGTCAGGTCTGCTTCAGCAATGCACACTATACATTTTCTGTTGTTTAGGGGAATGAAATAAATTAGAAGAGACTTTTGGTTATAAATACCTTTGTCTTTTAAACTTAGTGTTGCAAAGCTATGTGTGTTTGATTTAACAAAGGATTTTATGGATAGGTGAAGTAACAAAATGTAGAGAATGTAAAAAGATATCACGCAGCAGTATCCATCTACTCACAAATTTGTCACGTAGCACAGGCTGAAGATGTGATGTAAACATTCTTCTGTAGCATGTCAGCCTTTGCTAAGGGATATCAAGAAGCAGCGTAAATAGAGGCAGTAATTTGTATTGTTTTGTGGGGATTTAAGTACATAGCAGATTTTAACAGAAAGCATTATATGCAAGCATTTGTCTTCTGTTTCCTTTTTACAAATGCTTTTACATTCATAAGAAGGAACAGATCCTTTAAAATATGAATCTGTTTTTCTCTAGGATTCTGTGAAGGGCTTGTTAAATCAGCAGGTACAAAGCAAGACACCTGGAATGACTGCACTTTAGCCAAATGTTACCTGATGCCCTGCCACCTGAGCTGCATGAAAATATGCATCCCACATACTTCTTGTAGTGGCTAGCACAGCAGCCTAATTTTCAGAGAGAACAAGAGAGCTCTCTGGCTTTGCACCTTTGCTTTCCAATCTCAAGTTTGCACCTTTCTATCCCATGCTGGTTAGGTCTACTGCAGCAAATCTGTGATGCACTGGAGTACAGTAGGCGGTTTACTTGTTTTCATGGAAGGACAATTTGTACCTAAAGCAGTGATTAGATGAATCCTTTCTTTCTTGCATGCTTCGGTTTTTGATGACTACTAGCTTCATCAGTGTAATTATAATTAGCCCTCTTCATCTTCCTTTTACGGTACCAGCTGGACAGATTGGTCCTCTTACTGCACAGATTGGCGGCAGGGTTGCCTACATGGAGTTAGGTGACAGGCACCATGAAATAACAGATGGTAAATTCAGGGCTTGTTGGCAATCAGCAGGTTTTTGCTAATGACTTAATTAGCTATGCAAATTGTCAAATCAGTGTGAACATTGTTTTTATCGAAAACTTTACCTAAATTAATTACCATAATTAAGTAGCAGAATGTCAAGTATATTGGATGCGTAAAAGGGCTTGGCTGGCTAAGGATAAGAGAGTTACCATCTTTATTAGAGTACCGTGCTCCACATTTGAAAAGTCTAAGGATAAGAAATGTGGTGTCTTTAAAACTAGTTTTAAAATACGCGTAGCACAGAGCTGCAACTGAGAAGCACCCTGGTGCCTTTCCATATGAAATGGCGCAGGAAAGAAAGACTGGATAAAGCCTGAATTCCTCAAGCAGGACTTTAAGGCAGTTTCATAGCCTGCTTGTTTTCCTAAAAAAAATTCAGTCGACCTGCTTTTCTGTTCTGGGGCTCCTGAGCTCCAGAGCCGTGAGCATGCGGCTAGAGAGATGTTGCCTAATGGTATTTCACTTAAACTAGAAACAAAGTGTAAGCCTGTCTCCTGGTTCCTGCTGTGCAGGCACTTTTAACTCTGTTGTTCAAACATCACAAAATTAAGAGATGCAAATTCTCTAACATAATTTTTTTAAGTTGATTTTTTCTCTCTCAAGGTTTCCATATAACAAATATTGGGTGCTGTTCACAGGATGTGATGGTGGTAGGAGAACCAACTCTGATGGGAGGCGAATTTGGAGACGAAGACGAAAGGCTTATCACTAGATTAGAGAATACACAGTATGATGCAGCAAACGGCATGGATGATGAAGAAGACTTCAACAATTCACCTGCACTGGGAAATAACAGCCCGTGGAACAGCAAACCTCCTGCTAACCAGGAGACTAAATCTGAAAACCCCACACCACAAGCTTCCCAATAGGTTATTCTGCAGCAGTACCCACTGCCATGTATGTCAGTGGATTATTAATTACTGTTTCACAGCATCCTTCGAAACAATTTAAAGAAACCTTTCAATGGATACAGTATCTATTTCTAAACTAAATCTATCTGATTTTTTTTTTTTAATTAGAGAAAAATCTTGTATAAGCTTCCATATACGTTTCCTGGAAGCTTTCACATACAACATGATACTGGCACTGACCTCAATTAAAATAATTGAAAATTAAATATTGTCTCATGGCAAATTTCTGACAATGCATTCTATTGGAGGGGTTGTTTTTTTCCTCATCAAACAATGGCCATATTTTACCAAATCATCAGTGCTCAGGATCTCATTAGCGTAACAATGTAAAACTTTTTACAATTGTAATATATTTTCTGCTTTTCAACTTGCACCTGAAATTTCTTGTTTCAGAAAAAAACAGCTTTTAAGGAAAAGTAATTTAAAGTAACTTTTGTTCTTTCTTTGACTTTTCTTTTGTTGGTTAATCATTTAAAGGATCCAGCATTTTTAATTCACATGTAGCTGATGCCAGTAGATACTCTTTCCATCATTTAATGAAAGTACTGAAACAAGAAATGTCTTTTTTTCATCAAAGACATGAGAAATATTTTTATGTGGAAAAAGACACCCAGTCCTATGAGAGTTTATGCTTTGTAAAATTGCTGTTGATCCAGATATTTTAAAGCCATGTAATCCATTAACTTTGTGGGCAGCTTAATAAATCTAAAACTTTTGTGTTATTATTATTGTATCTGAGTTGGCTTTGTTGTTATTTCTTTTCATAGTATATTTCTTGTATAATATTTTTGTAAAGCCCTCAAACCTTTTTTTTGTTTGTTTTGTTTTACTTTTTTTTTGGATTCCAGTGTATTTATGTGAAACTTTATAAAAGAAACTAATTTTTTCATTTACATATTAATATGTTCAACTCATCATGTAAAGACACAGTGAGTCAGTGTGTTATATAATACAACCGTATTTTATGTATGCTTTGCCAATAAGTGTGCCAATAAACTGTGTTAACAAATGTGCTCTTCTATACTGCATTTACAGTTCCGTGCGTGCCAAAGTCATACGCCCATGTGCATGATCATGCACCAGGAATGTCTGGAATTGGTGTTTCACCAAATTACAGTTTTTTTCCAGCAAAAAGGACAGGCTGTAGTTCAGGTGTGAACCGCTTGCAGCTCCATTTCGTTAGCTGCTCTTTTTTTAACATTAATGATGTGTAACAGCACAGGTCAGTCAGTAACAGTGGCGAGAGCCAGGCACGAGGGAGTGCAGGGCATCCAGCAAGAGCGCCTCCACCCTGAACTTGGCCTCCCTCACCTTCTGTGGCTGGGGCTTATCAGAGCAGGGATTTCCACTCTGCTGAATTCTGTCTGATGGTTTTACGATGAGTCCCTCGACTGGGGCTGGGAGGATTTTAAAAATGCTGCTTCTTTCTTTCCTTTGCTATCAAATCAATTGTTCGTGGGAGCGAGGCTCTACAGCAAGATCTCCAGGCAGGGGCAGCCTGCTCTGAGATAGCCTGGTGTGCACGAGCCCCTCGGCTGGGGCTGGGAGCAGAGGGGCACACACCTTCATCCCCAGGCAGCTGTAACCTATGAGGTGCTCCCTGCGGGTGGTCATGCTCACAGGGAGAGGAATTCCTGGCACACATCACTGAATATACAAGGTCCTGCCTTTTGTGCAGGACAGTAATGTTTTCCTTTTAATTTTATTATGGTTTTGATATTACAGGCATTACAAAAGCACCTGAACAACTCCTGGTCTTTTTTGTGATTGTTTTATTTTTCTGACTTTACATACATTCTCCAGAAATGTGTCCCAAATGTATATGCCTACGTTTTTAAGCATGCTGTTGAGGATGAGACTCATAGAATCATTAAGGTTGGAAAGGCCACTTCGTCTAGTGCAGCCATCCACCCCTCACCACCATACCACTAAACCATGTCCCTCAGTGCCACATCTCCCCTTTTCTTGAACACCTCCAGGGACAGTTACTCCACCACTTCTCTGGGCAGCCTGTGCCAATGCATCACCAGCCTGAGACACTCTGGTTTCTCTAGGATCTAAACCCTCAGCACATAGCTACCTTTAGGGTAGAATTTATAACTGAATAAATAATAAACACGGGCTGGGTATATCAGCATAGATAGCAATGTTGTTCCCACACAACACATGCAGGGTGTAGGAAACTGCAGCTCTTATCATTCAGGAACTGTATCAGCAGTGATTTTTCCATGTAGATAATTAAAGTCACACTGTATTCCATTAAGGGATCACTGGCTCCTATATAGCTGCTATAACATTACAATTATACACTGTAATTCTAATGTTCAAAAACACTAATCATTCATATTACATTTCCATGAGCGCACTCTAAAAGGCGTTCCTTATTATTAATCTTTCAAAGCTGGCACTACTATTTCAATTTTTAAAAGATTTATGATGTCATATTACTCCTGTTGTTTCAGTAAATAAACATAAGAACGTTTGAAAAATGGGTAACAGACTCCTTAGAGTGCTGTCCTTGAATTAATCTGGAAGGGCACTTTTTCCATATCTCCTCAAAAACCCACTCTATAAGCTATCAATCCACCCTATTGTGGTTAGGGTGAATAACAGATGGAGCTAGCTGATTTTATTTATTCACTTATTCATAAAACTGGCTTAATGAAATGCTTGGATATGCACAGCAGATGACCGCATGGTCTCTTCGTTGCTGCTTCCTCCATCCCTGCATGTTGGACACTGCGTGGGCTTTTCTTACCATCTTCCAATGGTAAACTCTTCAAGAAAGACCTTCTGGTCCCGTGTCCTCCCATCTGCTTGTACCCTCTTCTCGGGAACATTCCCTGTGGGCAGAGGGTTAAGCTATAGCATTTCCATTAAGTATTGCACTTTATGCCTTTTTGTTGTTGTTGTTGTTTTCAGTGACATTGTGGTGGTTTGTGGCTGTTGTGTGCTCCTTTACTATTTCATGCAGAGAGGGGGGAAAGGTGACTAAAGATCATAGCGAGGTGAAGTACCACGTTTATGAGAGCCGTGACTGAGCTCAAAACTGAAAGCTTGACACCAACAATTAATTGTGCTGTAATCTAATCTCACCACCTCCAAGAACATTGTATCTCTTTCAGAATTTGGAAGGAAATAATGCTGTTGGCACTTTCCTCTGGGGAGCCTTGCAATTATTGAAAGGAGGAAGGAAACTTATCTCGTGATGTTGAAATACTTTCAAAGAGAAAGCTCTTGTTTGTTTTAGCTAAATGGAGGGAAATGCTGGCTCTGAGAAGTGCCCTCTCAAATCACAGGGAGGAAATTCTGCAAGTTTACTTAGAAAAGCAGGATGATATAATTAGTAAAGTGAGCGAGTGAGAACTGATAACTTAGCTGGTTGCTGTTACAAAAGACTTGGACTGTGTTAGAATCATAAGCACTGGTACATCCTGGTTGTTCTTTGAATTGCTTTGTTCTGCGTGTTTTTTCCCTCGGGTCAGCAAAGCCAGCTTCTCGGGGAGCTCCCGAGCCACCAGTAACCAACCAATCTCACCAGCTGCCCCTCATGAGGACATTTAAGTTCTTAAGGCTTCTTTCTCTCTTTTTGCAATGTGCAAAAAGAAGCAGTATTTGCAGCTCTGTGATATATTTCAGGAAGAAGGTGTCTTTACCATCTTTGCATCGGTATGTGTGAATGTAATAACTTCATAGGGTAATTCAGTTTGGAAGGGAGCTCGAAAGATATAATAATCTTGAAGTATGCAGAAAAGGAAGGGGGAAGGAAACTACTGAATGAAAAGGCAAAATATGGGGCACTGCAGAGTGTTCTCTAGTTCAAGGATGGACAGAGGTTCCTTACCTTTTGCTGCAGAACGCCATTAAAGGAGTCTAAGTGATGGAACCAGCTGTAAGAACAGACTAAGTTTTGCAATTTCATGGCCTCCATGAAAAATCCCATTTTAGCAAAGACAGGATGAAAGAGAAAGCATGAATGACTGATATTCAAGGAAACCCAGTTTGAGCCTAATATATCCCGGAGAAACTGCTAATGGAAATTGAATAGTTCTGAAAATATTTCCTGAGACTGCAACTCTGATCGAGCAGTCCTATGGTGATATATTGCATGTCCAAATTAAAGCTGCCCTGGGGCACCAGTAACCCCAGTAGCTGGTTTTACTGTGTAAAACTGCATGATATGTATGTTTTTTCTAGCTTTTTGACAGCATATTTCTATACAAGGCTAAGGCCTGAATCTTCTGTGTAAGAGGAGCTACTGAATATTTAACATCCAGAGGATCTAATGTTACTCCGGCATGTTATTATGCTTCTGTTAGGAGTCTGGTGGTACCCCAGCATTGCAGATTGGCAGATGATAACTTTAGCTTGAGTCACTTTTGGGAGTCTCCAAATTTACGGTCCATGCTGCTATGTTTCATTAGAAGATATTAATTACCACTGAATAGTCACAAGTATTAAAATCTGTTCTAATTTAGTATGTTATTTTGACAGCAACTAGTACCAGTGATTTCAAAGGGAGAGGATTTATTGGGAATAGAGATAGAGCAATCTAACTGCAGGAGCATTTCTTCTCTGACCCTATGATTCACTTTTGAAATAAAAGAATTACACCCCGTACATCAAGAAATAATTGTAATGGGTCTATGGGCAGTCTTAATCTATAAGCACATTTTAAAACACCATTATGGACTAAGCATGACATCAGAGGAGAATACACTTGTGCATACGGAGTCAAAAACTTGATAAAAGCACTCAGCCATAACAGAGCACAAACACTTCAGTTCCCCCAAGAAATTGCGCTTCCATCAACTTTACAGGGAGCTGGATGAAAACAACGAGCTTCGGTTTGGGTAAGTAACTAAATGTATCCCTGATAACTCAGGTGCAGGATGCAATCACTGTCCATTAGCAGGAGAATGTGCTTCAGCTGAACCAAATAGATGCCCACCTGGTGCAACTCCATTTCTCTTTGGCACCCATATTTAGGATCTTTCAGCTCACACTCATAGCTAAGGTCTGTAATTCTTCAGGTTTGTTTTCTTTTTGAGTTGGAGTTTGGTGCAAATTTGTACTGAAATCTATGATATAAATATTTCTTGAGTGTCTAGGATCTTACTAGTTAAAAAGTGACATGCAAAGCAGTCATTAGAGTATATGGGGGAGCAATATTCTATATTATGCTAAAAGGAATTCTGTCTCTTGAGAGCTTCAAGTTGTGTGTTGCCCTGGTTTAATTAATAGTTCTGCCTCAATAACGCTGAATTCATCTGAAATAGTATGTACAATTCTGTATTGAACAGCTATAACATAAAGGCCAGTGTCTCCTTTGGAAGTGCATTAGGAGACGTTTTGGCAAGTGCTTGATATGAAACAGGCATTTAACACTCCTAATCACATTTGACTGCAATTCTCATTTCATCACAAAGTTTCATCCTCTTTCAGCAATCTCCCAGGGGGTTGGGGAGGGTCTGAGTACTGGAAAAGCTTTTAAGAGCTGTATTTGGTGCTTTCAAATGCTGGTTTGGCTCTTTATTTTTATTTTTAATTTTTTTTCCCACCAATTCAATTTTCTTTCTTCTCTCTTTGATAGCTTATGAAAATTTGTTTGCCCGGAGTTTTTAACCTTCCACCTTCTCCTGGCTATGTGTAAAGCAAAATGCAGACAAACCCATCAAAACTAAGGTGGGTTGTTCCTGGACTGCCAAGAGAAATCAAACTCAGCAGACAGTAGGTGTGAAATTTAGGAACTGTGATGGATAATGGGGCTTGTGTCTGTCTTCAACAGCAAACTCCATTTTGAAGGGGAATTTTCAGCTGTTTTCATTGAAATCTCCCCTCGGGTTATGCTAACCTTCCAGAGGGTGGTAATAAAATGCAACTGACTGGGACAGCTGTCTTTTCATAGAGGTTTTTCACCAGCTCTATGACGATCTCCGTTCTTAAATCACCCGCACCTCCGACATGCATTGGGTGCAGTGTGACAGAAGCTCAGTTTATAGGAGTGGGGTTTGCAGCCACTTGTCCGTGGATTGAGATCAAGAAACTGTGCTGTGGTTCCCCAGCCTTGTAGCACCAGCATAGAGCCACTGCTGCATCCGACAACTGCTTTCTCCACTCACCTTTTTGTCAACAGGGACAGGGGCGTCAGCTTGGCTTTGTTCAGCACATTTCTAAGATTTGCTGTTATCTCAGCCTTAGTGCAAAGAGAAATATGACCTAAATTATTCTTCTTTCTCTCAGAAAAATCATAATTTTTAAATACATCTCTATTTGTCAAGCCAGAATTCCTTTGAGAAGGGCCTAACTCACAGATTTCAAACAGTAGGGTTTGGTTTTACTGTAGATGTCAGCTGTGTTCCTGTGAGGGGGAAAAAATAATTCTAATGACCAGTTTATCACAAGTGATGGAACAATGGTACTCTGTAGAGAGTCAACATTTGCAAGCTCAGAATCGTGCAATAGAGGGATGTGGACTTTTAAAATAGAAACAATTGTCAAAGCCTGTGATGTTCTTGTGAGGCATGCTATACGGTCAGTTCTCAGGTGCAGAGAGGAACTGTTGGGGAAGGAAGGAGGGGCCTGTATGTTGACTGCCTTCAGAAAGTGGTAATCTGATTCATGGCCATTTCTAAGAAAAACCCATGTGAAGTGGAAAAAAATTGCAACCAGTAACAAAGGAAACACCCCAGAGATGGGCTCGGGGAGGCCCAGGCATGGACCCAATGGGCAGGTCAAGACTCGAAAACAGAGCTGATAGTTTTTAATCATCCATGATAAGGCAGGTCATCACAAAAACTGCAGAACTGCAACAACTTCCTTTAACTCAGTAATGGCAGGATTAATTTGAAACAACCTTTGAGGTAAAATAAGCCCATGCAATGGCAAGGCCTGCATGGAAACCAGCAGATCCACTGGGTTGCATGAAGCCTGGCTGCCTCACACTGTGAAATAGACAGATTGCAAGCTCTACAAAAACGTGCGTGTAGAGGTGGCAGAGATGCACCTTGAAGGAAATGTGACGATATAGACCACACAAGGCAACAATTATTCCATCTTTCTCCTCTCCTCCCTTCTCCTCCTGTTCCCTTCAATATATAAAAATAGACTAATCCAGGAGAGTAGTGATAAAGAGTTGTAGAGCTCTGTCTCTCCACTTAGAAGCATGCATCTCTGTGTGATCTGCTGGTAGATATCACCAGAAGTAAACAGCCTTGGCTGGAGTGTGCCATCTTGTAACTAGGTGGTTTTACTGTGTTTTCAGGTTATATGGCTAGTGAGACCAACCTCCCTTTTTGTAATTCCTAATAAATAGCCGCTTCCTAAATTTCCTACCAAATCTATGTTGTTGTCATGCTATATGTAAAGAGATAAAAGCTTTGGAGCTTAGACTCTTACCAAAAGCAGGAACGAAGCTGGTTTGACTTGTAACATCCCAGCACTCCCAACAAAACGGTGCGTTTCTCAGAAAGAGTGGTGAGGCACTGGAATGGGCTGCCCAGGGAGGTGGTAAAGTCACCGTCCCTGGAGGTGTTCAAGAAATGTGGAGATGTGACACTGAGAGACATGGTTTAGTAGTATGGTGGTGATGAGTTGATGGTTGGACTAGACAAGCTTAGTGATATCTCTAACCTTAATGATTCTATGGAAGCGCAGCTTTGTGTTTCTCAAAGCCTGTGTGTATTTCCCTCTCTCCCACCTGCTTTGCTGAGTGCTCAAACCCTCCTGTTGCCATGCTTTGTCACCTGCTGCCACCGTGAGTATCTGCAGCTCTATGCTGAAGCCTCTCTGCGCTTTACACAACCCAAGGCATCACGAGTTAGTCTTGAGCAAAGCCATGCCAGTTTGTGTCCCTTTGTTAGTGGTATTCAGTGCTGCCATGCAGGTATTTCCACAGCTGTGAGTTATTCAACATAAACTCCTACTGAAGTAGAGAATAGGCTGCAAATAACCCACCAGGGAACAATTTCTTAAGTGCTAGTCATCCAGCAAATTCCTTTATTCTCGGTTTTTATAGCAGGATTATCCAATGTAGAGGATATGTCCAGGTTATAATGTATTTGATTATTTATAGCAGTATCTTGTGGAGCGAACTCCATTTTAAAACAGACAGGGATTATTGGAACTAGACAGATGTGATGTTAATTTCCAAAACTAACCTCATTTTCAGTGCAGCCTGTGCTATTGCTTACACCCTTGAGAATATCACTTTTCTGGTAATTTTTCAAACCCCCAATTGTTTTCCTACTAAGCCAGCTTCAGCCTGTAATTTCTGTTTCCTGTATCTCTTCTTCATGAATATTCCTATTTCACAGTGAAACACTTCCATCCCTGTACCACCAAATTAATTTCTTCTTATGGGGGGAAGGGAGAAGCTCTTTTTTTCTCCCATTCTTCACCCTCCTTTGAGATATGTTTTTAGTTCTGGGAAAATCCCAAAATCGAGTGTTACCTGGTTTAAATCTCTCATTAAAAAACCTTGCACACCACTGAATGGGAAGTCCCCCTTCTACCCTTCCTCCTGCAGTTTCATGCCACATTTCTGTGTGTGTGACACATTTCTGAGCATGTCCTATGGCGGTCTGGAAAGCGGTAGATTTTCTATTTTATTTATTTATTTTGCCACATGGAAATGCTTGGTATTTTGAGCTCCCACAGTGGCTGCTTAATTTATTCCCAGAGCAAGCCCTTGCTAGAGATGTCAGAGGCACAGCTCTGCCTGTTCTTTCCAATCCAAGGGACCTGCTGTCCCTTTCTGGCATGGTTGTTACTCTCTGCCTCCTCACCCCCAGTGGCAGCAAACACCAGGAGCTCTCCTTCAGCCATTCGAAAGGCTTCAAACTGCCCCAGGATCTCTATCAAGGGGCCCTGTTTCTCGTAGTACAGGGTGATCAGCAGCATCTCTGCATTCAGCTTCCCACTTGCATAAAAACAACATGTTTTCTGGGACTTCTGCCTGCAGATTTCAGAGAAGCCCACTAGCATAAGGCTGGAGTCGGTGCCATTGTGCGACATGCTCAGCAGGACACACCAGTTAGTGAAACCTCAGCAGATGCTGTGTCCCCACATCTGCAGCTCAGCCTGCCTCTTTCCTCTGTGTGATGGAGATACATGTTTTGGGATGTATATTCATGAGGCTATTCCATACTGAGCTTATGCATTAGAGAGCATTGCCTACAACTAAGGTCTTTTTTTTTTTAATTAATCCCATGCACTTATGGAGGCACATGGGTGTGGTTTCCAAGTGCTGTGTGCAGTTTTATTTGTATGACTTCCATCAATTTTTTTTTCCTCTATAGAAACTTCATAAATCTTCCAAGTGCTGCTTAACAGTGCTAGGATTTCATTCCTATCATCCCTCTCCTTTTTTTTTTGCATACTATTCAACCAGCAATATTCAGGGCTTTTCTTAATGCCTTCCATCTCCTCTGCACTGCTGGGAAGAGGCCAGCCATCAGCAAGCAGCAAGTAAATAGACAGCATGCATTTAGTGCAGTGATGGGCACATATGTTTTTAGTGAAGAGTTTATTTGCCAGGAGAAAAGTGTTTAAGAATTCAGGTCAACTTTTGGTGAATCACTTTGAACTAATAAATATAAGAGGTGAGGACAGAAAAATTTCACAACTGCAGAAGAAGCTCATATCAATTTTTATGAAACAAATCAGCTCTTTTTAGTTGAACTAGACTGCTCCTGTTGCCAACAGAAAACAAAAGAAGGGAAGGGGATTCTCTCACCCCAAACCCAATATCAAAGCCAGAGGTATGAAATTCTTTCCCTGTAGCACCCATCTTCCCCACCGCCCCATCTCCCTCATGCCATGTAGACGAGCCCATCCATTACATTACAGACTTTCACAACCCTCAGTCCTTCCTACCTTGTGCCCAGGTTCTAGCAGAGCCATCATGCATTCAAGGCCAGGCTGGATGTGGCTCTGGGCAGCCTGGTCTAGTGGTTGGCAACCCTGCACATAGCGGGGGGTCGAAACTAGATGATCTTTGGGATCCTTTTCAACCCAGGCCATTCTATGATTCATCCCACACCTCTTTTTCTAAAGCTCTGCCTGAAGCACTCCTTATCCAAACCCACCCAGAGCTGCCCAATCTCAGGCATCTCCACAGAAATTCCCAACCCCTCCTCATTTCAGACACCAAATTCAGAGCATGTAGTTGGCTCTTCCCTGATGGCTGCTTGTGGTGGTTTCCCACAGGTTGGCTGCTGAATTCCACAAGGCTGTTCTCTCACTCCACCGATCAGAAGGAAAGGGGGAAAAATGTGATGAAAAAGGCTTATGGGCTGAGATATGGTCAGATGGACTCACCAATTTTATCATCACAGGCAAAACATACTCAGCATGAGAGTGATTAATTCATAGCCAACTACTAAAAGGCTAGAACAGTGAGAACTAAAAGCAAACTAAAAACACCTTCTCCCATCCTTTCCATCCATCCTCTTCTACCTTTTCCTCCTGAGCAGCACAGGGGCACAGGGAATGGGCACTGCAGTCAGTCCATGAAACATCTCTGCCACTCCTCCATGCTCATAGAATCAGGGAATGGCTTGTATTGGAAGGGATCACAAAGATCATCTAGTTCCAAACTCCCTGCTGTGAGCAGGGTTGCCAGCCACTATATCAGACCACCCAGGAACCCATAGAGCCTGGCCTTGAATGCCACCACTCCATCCCTACTCCGTATGGGGTCCTTTTTGGAGTAGCTGAACTGGCTTTCTCTGACACAAGCAGCTTCTGGGCTCTGCTCACAGAGGCCACCCCTGAAATACCCTGGATGCCAATGCCTTTTCATGCAAACTCAATACACGTCTGCAGCCTGCCATACCTGTCTTTGCCTTCCAAAAAAGCCTCTGACTCTGCTCCAGTAGTGAGTGAAAGACCCCAGGGAGCTGCTGCTACAATCACTAGAGGTAGAGTCCCATCCAGACAGGACTCCAAGTGCAGGGAAAGAGAAATAGTGTGAGGGAAAACCTGATGTCCGTAAACTCTGTTTCAGTTTCAAGTCACAATAAGTTGAAATATAATTTATATTTTGGCAAAAAAAAACATTCCTCTTAACACTAAAGGTGTAAAAGAGCTGGGTTCAGTCCTCAGTCTGCACATTATACAAGGGTTGCACTGGGGGGGAGAGTGATCTCACCTTCTCCTGTTGAGAGGCAAAGATGATTCCAATACCACCAGGGCCAAAAGAGAGTGTATGGCTCCAGGAGATGTTGACACCCTCCACAGAAACTCAGTGCATGCCTTTGCTCCAGACAAGTCAGAGGAAGCATTCAAGCTCCAGTTTCATGCCACATTGAAAATACTACTATCCTCTTGCCTTTTCAGGTGTCATTCAGACCACTCTCCCTTCATCTACTGTCTTCTGTCAGTCTTAAATTTGGTTTTTGCTAAAATAAATGAAGAAGCAAGTCTCTGTGAATTGAATATGTTTCTTTCAAGCATTCCATGAAACTCTGGTCAAAAGTAAACTCAAAAATCTATTACTAATTTTTTTTTTTTTTTCATTTTAAAAATTGGAAAATGACATTACTGAGAGAGCTCAGTCTTGTGTTCTTGCCATGGAGAGACGTGGTCATTTTAGTGCCAGCAAGTCTGCCCCTGCCAGTGAAAGAAGAGCAAGTTCAAGGTGCCCTGTAATAAAGCAGAAATTTCCCCCTGGTGCAGGCAATTTTGGTGAAATGAAAAGCTATGAGGCCTATAGGTGTTAATGGTAACTTAGTACTACTGCACTCAGCTGTATCTTTGGCTTTTCATGTTGAGTTCAGCCTGTGCATGCCCTGGCAGCAGCCACCAGTGCAGATATTTCAGTGTCATAGTCCTTCTTCATGGGCACCGCAGAGCTCCTGCCACAGATTTGAAGAGATTTATTGATGAATGTATTGAATAGCATTGCATATTTGAAGACAGTAATGATAAATATTGTTGTGATCGGTGTCAGAGCGGTTCTTATCCCCTGCACTGCCTCCCAGCTAACTTTACGGGTCGCTGGCCAATTACAAAGCTGCAATCCTCCCCACACCCACTGAAAAACCCCAACTTTTGCATACCCCCCCTTGTTTAAATCTCATCTCCAACTCACCAAATGAACACACCTGTAGTCTAACTGCTGGTCATTTAGCAAACGACCTCATTTAGAAACTAACCCCCTCAGTCCAATTATCCCTTTTCTTCAGCCACATGTCCTTATGTAGCAGCACTGCTCATTTATATGCTAATTTTGCTAAGTCTACTTCAAAGGGGAGAATTGTTTGTTAAAAATCTTACACTCCAGCCTCAGTTCAGACCATCTCATTATTTACCTGCAAATTTAGGGAGATATGGGTAAAAGCTCTGTTCTTTTATGATCTATTGTCAAGGTGATCAAAGGAAACCATTCAATACGAAGATCAAAAAGAGTCTGGCTCCCAGCAGCCCAGCAGCTGGCTCTGCCAACTCCAGAAGTCCACAACCTCTGTTACAAGTGAAGACTGATTTTACTATTAAATAACTTTTGATTACAAATTGGAGGGAAAAAAAATACCCTTCATGATCGTAGTCTCTGTACTAAGGTGTTAATGAAACTGGGCTTCAAATCGATATTATCTCAATTATTAGTCAAGGAATAATCACTATGTATATAGTGTCTCTACTAATAATCCTCAGATAATGAAAAATATCCCACAGACATAACTAATACTGCTTGATAAATTGCTGGTGGCCCACAGCTAACCCAGATTTTCTTTTTTATATAGATACACTGCTCAAAGGATTTTTAAAACAGGAGCTCACACACAAAACTGTTTACTATTTAGAGAAGCCAAAAGCACTGACTGTAAGTTGAAGAATCAAACTGGGACACCTCATGTCCCACTCTGTTAAGGAATTATGTCAGCAGTGTAACACAATGTGAATAATGAACCCATGCTTTTCAGGGCTGACATAATTCCTCAGCCTAAGGAATTTCAAGAACCTCAATTTGTAGAAATCCTATTCTTGCAGAAAAGATAACCCACAGAAATTTTTAGCTTTGCCACAAATAAATGTTAAATAGTATACGGTTTTCCTTAGAAGAATAATGTGAGAACTAAAAATGTATAAACTTTCAGGCTTTTATCTTCCCTTTAAAGTCAATATGCTGTTATTCAATACAATTCTAGGCTACCATTGGCAACAAGCAAGAGGCTGAGAACTGCAGTATTTGGGGGCTCCATATGGGGACATAAGTATGTTTTGTGTTCTGAGATATTAAAATGTGCTTTTTTTTTTTTTATGAAGTCATTTGATGCATTTCTGAAAATACACTGAATTCTTCTAAAAATATTGAGCTATGTCTAGAGAAGGACAGCTTCCAGTGCTGTTAGGAAAGGTATTTGTCATGTTGTTCTACAGCTGCTTTGCATGATTTGGTATGTTGTACCCTGTCCTGTCAGTCAATAGTAAATGAATACCTCAGCAGGTCGTAGATGACTTTTAGTGCTGTAGTCATTTGGAGCAGATCTAAAGCTGATGTTTTGACCACTTGTTACTATTAAAGGTCTGATGGCACTTTACAGGAGAGATGGAGTGCAGATTTTGGTGTCCTGGCCAAGTTCCAGTATGGGTAATTAAATTCTGTCCATCTAAACTTTCCCCTGTGGCTTTCCTTGGCTCAGGTATTCTTAATTTCCTGTCTTAAAATGTTCCATAGTGTTGCAGTGGTGCTGTTAAATAGTTGTCAGGTTTCACCTCGGCAATGTGTGAGATGATTCATACCTTACAGATTTGCAGATATCTGCACGTCACTACAGCCTATGAGACCTGGAGGAAAGGTAGAGTAGAAATGACAAGATGTCATAATGACCATTTCCTCAATTAATTTTCTAATTTCGTGATACTTCAGAAAAAAAGCCCTCTCTCCCTTTGTTAATGAAATAAATTCCTCTCTCCATTGAACCTTTCATTTCTTCCATGCCCAAGAGAGAAGATAGCAGCTGAACAGAAGCGTGCAGGGCTAAACGAAGACCCAAATCCCTGATTATGCCAGCACATGAAGAAAACCAAGGGCCATATTTGAATTCCTGCCTCACCAGCAGAACAGGCAGAAACACATTTTTAACTTTACATACTCAGAAGCTTTGAGAAATTTCAGTTCCAAATCTGAGCCTTATGCCCTGAAATCATTCTTACTCTGGCTTTTTTTTCTTAAAATGTAACAGCAAAGCACTGAAATAGTGCTGAAGGTGAGACCAAGTGATTGTGTACTTTAATTTGCTCCCTGTTTTGCCATTTCACTGACAGCTTAAAAGCTAAATGAATTCTAAATCACACACACATCATAAAAATGAAATACAGCTTCCTCTAAACCCTTGTTCAGCATGGTCTGTGCAAGTCTCTGTTACTTGACACTCCTTCGTTATCTGCCACATTTCCTCCTTCTGATAGTTTGGTTCAGCACTGCAAAACTTCTCAAACTTCTGAAGCCAGCCTGGGTGCTTCAAGTATTCAGTCTCTCACCAAAAAGAAGTCAGGAGGTGAAGAAGTCTTCATTAGGGAAGAGAGGAAGGTTTTTCTACTGTGGATTCAGCCCACCCTAAGTCCACAGAACAACCTGGAGATGTCTACTTGAATCCATTACTCAGATAAGAGGAAATGCAAAGTGAGACTTTTAACTTCAGCACTGCAGTTTTGTTGCCTATGCTGGAAGGAATTACCCCTCCATTTTAACACAAACTGCATGTAATATGTCTGTCTACCTTATGTTATGCCTCATGTACTTAGCATAGGTGGCAAAAACAGAAGAGTAATAAGATGGAGAGATTTCATTCTAATACAAATTTCTCTGTACTCCTATTTTTATGGCTTTCTTCTGCAGGCGTTGCTTCAGAACTGGATACCATCATGGCTCACAGTGAAAGCTTTGTCTACCTTGTCTGCTCTGTGACTTACTGGCTGTCCTATTTGCAGCTGTGTACTAGTGAGGGGTAAAGGACTAACATTTAAACTGTTTTTAAAGAGAAAACAGTGCCAGGTGTTGCTAACGACAAATACAGAGCAGAAAAAGTGGAAAACAATTAATGCCACATTGATTTGAGATAGCAGTATCTCGAAGAGGCACATCTCTACCTGATCAGGTTTAAGCAACAAAACGTACACGTCTCATGTCCTTGCAGAAAGCAAATTTTTCAAGTCTCAGGATTTCTTAAATGTGCTCAATTAGGCCCTATTCTGGAAACCTGGAAGGGGTTGAGTTCCCAGGAACCGCTGGGCAGTGCACTTGGTGAAAAAGAGATTTTCTACCCTCTTGAACTAAAGAAAAGTCAAGGACAATCAGTGTTTATATAAAGCCAAAAAGTGATTAAAAGTATGGTGTAGGAAGTTCCAGTAAGTCAAGATCAGTTTCAAAGTCAAGAGTTTTCACTTTGTCCTCAGTGAATGCAGGCTGAGATCATTTTTTTCAATTGCTCTGATCCTGCTGCCCTTAAGCATATAAAATTCCCATTTCAATCAATAAGAGCTGTGCATACTTAAGAGCCACTGGGTCGGAGTCATGAATATCTGTCGCTGATTGTACAACACATCAGCACTCTTACGGCTGATTAAAGGAACAGACATCAACAGCGGATGAGACCTTCGCACAAATCAGATAATGACACCATGTCAATATTTTCCTAATGTGTGAGTAAGTGCTTTAAGGAACAGGGCGCACGACATTCAAGAAAGTGAAGTGAGGAGATGACTGGGAAATCTTACTGAATTCTTATTTAAACACAAAAAGGAAATATTAAATATTAAATCAAATTATTAATACTAGAATATAATATGTTAATTTGACACTTCACCTTCTCTAAAGCAGCCTGTTACCACTTGCCTTGATATATAATCTTATATAATCTTACACTAAACATGATTTTTTGTTAACGCTTCTTGATGTGGAATAACAGGGATGGAAAGGTTTTGTTATTATCAGAGAGGTGAGTTTCCAGACAGGGATGAATGATGTGGTCTCTGAAGGTAGCCAGCAAACAAGGTGCAGCAGGGGTGGCTATGTGGTTGCTCACCAGTGAAAAGAGTCCTCCACCACTGACTTCACTCCTACACTTTTATAAACAGTTATGAGATCTCGTCTCAGCCTTCTCAACACTGAAGAGTTCCAGGGCTCTTAGCTTTTCCTTCTATAGAAGGTGCTCCAGGCCCTTACTAATCTTTGCCACCCTCCACTGAACTCTTTCTAGGAGACCCCTGTTATTTTGGAAGTTTGGAGCCCAGAACTGGACACAACACTCCAGATGAGACGTCACCAGGGCAGAGTAGAGGGTGAGGATCACCTCCCTCGACCTTCTGACCACGTTCTTTTTAATGCACCCAAGGGTTCCATTGCCATTTTTGGCCACAAGGACACACCGCTGGCTCATGGCCAGCTGTTGTCCACCAGAACACCCACTGCAAAGCTTCCCCTCAGCAGGTCAGTCCCTAACCTGTACCAATGCATGCAGTGATTCCTCCTCAGGTGTAGGAATTGTCCTTGTTGAATCTCGTAAGACTCCTCTCCAACCAAGTATCCAGCCTGTCCAGGTCTTGCTGAATGGCAGCATATTTTCTGGAGAAATTATTCATTTTTCTACAATTTAACACAGCAAGAGCAGCCTTTGCTTACATAATTCTTCATCCCAGCTTGAGATGGATATATGATGAAGGAATACGAAATCATCACCAACTCAGTGTTCTCATTTTTCCTTCCAGTAACAGCCTTCGGTACTCACACTCTTTATTTTCTGATGAACATTTTGTAACCGATTCTAAGAATATATAGGTTCTTTAAAGACAGAACTGGGTAGCAGTGGCAGAGAGCTTGAAGGTGCCCAGCAACAACACAGGGATAGTTCAGTCCTTCCCTTAACAATGTTCAGTCCTTCCATTAACAATGATTTCTGAGAATTCCTCAGTCCTATCAGAAAACTGGTTATGTATCAGCATTGTCTGTAACAAAGGGAGTCTCACATCTGTGTTTTTACAGTAGAATTTATAATTCTGTAAAGCACTTCAGTGCTTGTGGAACACATTGTATGAACTAATAAATAATAGTAGCTTGGAAACTGCAAGACATTCTGCTTCAAACCTAAGAAGACCCTAATCTTTTCATGCCATGAGGACATCTTTTCTATATTCCCTTTCTTGGGATGTCAGTGAAATATTTTTCCAAAGCATTTCAACAATTTGACTGAGACCCAAGGGGAAATTCTGGATGCTTTGTGGTAGAGTAATGAGTCAGAAAGTTTTCCTGCCAGGGATTGAGAAATGCCTGACCTCATTTCTGAGAACACTGCATGCAAAGAAAAGATTTTGCCCTTAGTGGAATTCTAAATGTTTAGTGTAGACTTCTGAACACAGGGCGATAGCATCTGTTTTCAAAAATCAAGAATTTGTGATTATCTTTGTATTAACTTATAGAGAAATATATGTTCTAGGTTAAATTTAAAACCTGAACAGCAGAATTAAAGTCTTTGGTTTGCATTAATTTTAAATGAATGCATTAAAATGAAATAATAGCAAAGAGTTTTCAATAATTGTTTATCAAATCCATAGCTTTGACCTAGCTGTATCTTCGTATACATAGTCTAGTCATCAGTAATAGATCTGGGAAAGCTGCTGGAGCTCCAGCAATTTGCACCAAGGCAGAATGAGCCGTATCTGTTACATTTCTGACAAATATTTATCTGATTCCTTCTTAAGGACCTCCAGTGTTGAAGATGCCCCAGGCAATCTATTCCCAGTGCCTAATCTGAGTTGTCCTTGCTCCAAATGTAAACGGAGCATTTCTCATCTAAAGTGCTATAGAGGACAATAAGCACATATTAGCCCTGTGGCTACGTGGAGCAAGTTTTACTGAACAGGTGGCAATTAAAATTTCATCCTTTTTTGTTTCATTTGGTTTGCTTATGTTTTTATTGTGCCTATCTCTGTAACCAACAAAGGAAGGATTACTACTGTGCCTAAGTAAAATTATATACATAGCTTCCAATTTTGTATGGTTTTTTTCTTCTGCAAAAGATCCCTAATTCTTTAGGCACACAGGAAACCTCCATGGCAACTCTTCTTTGGGTGACTGACTAAATGAAATCCCAAGTGTATAGAGTGCAGGCAGCAGTCTGCCTTGCTTTGTTGGTTGGCTTTAAGGTTTAGTTCAGCAACTCCATAAAAAATATTATTCACTAAATTCCATTTATTTGCCACAGAGCTGGTTTAATTGGCTCCATCAAGGTTTGACTGCCATGTAATCTCAATATCTGATCATCAGACAAATATACATGAATGTGCATAAGAATCTAGAGGAAACTTACCAAAGCTGGTAGCTTACTGACATTTTCTTTATGGTAATTGTATGAGTATATGACATTGTACAAATGAAGTTCCCAAATCCTAATTTATATATATATATATAATATTTTTTTTTCAGGCAGTGAGTACGATCACTGCCTATAATGAAAGTCAGCCTTTTTATCCTGGAGACTAATATAACTCCTGGCCCTGGAGTTTGAACCCTATCTCTCTCGACTGCCAGAGCATTCTCATTTTTCATCCCCGCTGAGAACACAGCCACAGCACATTTCCTAATTTTTATCATATGTCAGTGTGTTTTGCAAAAAAAGCAATCCTTTTTTTTTTAAATAAAAATAATCAAATAAACCATATAGCAATGAATATATATTTTCCACTTTTTTACCTTACTTGATCAACTCATTTGAGAAGCCAGTAGTTATTTTCACAAGAGTTAGAATTTGTAAGACTTCAGTCAAAAATTTGACTTTTTTATATCTTATTAAATTTCATGTGGGTTATGCAGAAAATAAATTACAGACAACTGTACTACATAAGTACCATTGCTGCTTTTTTTTTTTTTCTCTGAGCAATTTCTGAAGGCTGTATAAATCATCGGCTAAATTCTGCCTCCCTACCTCCAACCTCACTGAGCCAAAATCCCATTAAAGTTAACTTAGAGATTTGGCCCCATGACTGGATCAGTATGGGAAAGCCTGTAATTTATAAGGCCATATCCAGTCTATTATACTTCTGGAAAATGTGCAGAAATATATTTTTAAGAGACACTTCTCTCCAAGTTCCTAAAAAAACCTGTGTAATTTCAGGGAGGCAATCTGATGGACAGATTTGTATGAATATTTATACAACTAATAACAGAGCCAATGCTTCTAAATATTTTCTAAGAATATTCACTCGAGTAAAACAGTGAATGCGTTTTGGCTGTTCGTCCTTTTTCTATTTACTTCCTTTGAATTTTCCCGTAGATGAGTTCACAGGCAGGAGTGTTGAAAAATCCTGTGAATAATGACACTGCTCGCATATTGGTTTTAAACTTGTAGCTCTGAACAGTTTCATTAGACATCTCTCTTCGTTTGTGAATAGAAATAATGATGCATGGCAAGAGACACTTGGAAAAATCTTACGTTTTAATTTTGTTTAGCTGAGTATTTAGAAGATGAACTATTACAGGTGATCTGAGAGAACCTACTGAAACGGTAATTTCCACTAATTCAAGAAAATTATAAAGTGTCTTCAGAAAATATGCAAACAGAGAAAGGTTAAATCAATTAAGTAGGTTATTTACTGCAAAATACTCAGGCATAGAAACTAACCCTGAACAGATGTACACCATTCTGATGTGTGCTTGTGGTCTATTTGAAGATAAATGAAAATGCTTTCCTTAATATCAAATAAATACTCTTCAAAATGCTCTTTCAGATCTTCAATCATTACCAAGAAGAACATGTGCGGTGCAGAATTAAACACTACAAATACATGCATTTTAAAGGTCAAGACCTGAATGGAGAAGTCTGTATTTCCAGCATGGGAATTAATAAAATCCCACATATGCCTAAGCTCAAGTTCTCCATTAAATAGTTTGAATTTTGATCTCTGGAATAAAAACAGTTCAGTATAATTTGGAGAACTACCCTGGAGGTCATTCCAATTGCAGCTAGGGTCCCTTCAGCCCAGCTCTTTCCCAGGGGGACATCTTAAACCTGGCAGAGTTCCCACCAGTGGGCAGACACCAGGCAGGTGAGGGCCCCTAGCTTACCTCTGCCCTATGGTTTTGAGTAAGGAATGAAAACGGATTGTGGAAAATGTATCAGTAAGGTCTATTTCTCTTGTTACTGCCTTACAATGCAATGGGCCTGAGACTAAAGTTTTTCTGATGAATGGGAGACAAGGACTCATTTATGGGGCTGGCATAAAAGCTGGCATTGATTGCAAAAGTCTATTGGATCCATTAACACTAAAGCACGCTGTAGATTTCAGAAGTCATGGGCTGTTCAAGCAATGGACATTTACTACAAAGCTAACTACTTTACTCATGAAAGTTTTACATTCTTATGTTTAAACCACTTGCATATGTATGTGTAAATCATCTGCTTAAGTGTTCACATAGTCTACAATTGTTTCAATACCCGTAGCTTGTCAGATGTAGCTGGTTATTATGTTTTACAAGCACTAATATCTATGATTGATGTTTATATGTTCTGATTAAATTTACTGCTGATTAGTTGATCATTACTTTGAACAACAAGAAATTATATTTTATTACACCGATTTTATTACACTGATTGGCATTCAGTTTACAAACTATGGCACCAATGGGAATAATCAGAGCTAATTGATTTCTAATGAGGATATATTAATTACATAGATGTAAGGAAATGCAATGACTATTATTCTGTTTTAAAACAAACAAATATGAGACAATGAAGAAACATCCAGACCCTGCACAAGTGCATTGGCCTTATATTTTAGATTGATCTGCCTTTGTAATGGATCTTTACTTCTGAGGGCTTTTCTTCTGATTCTGACTGAAGATCTGAAGAACCGTGTCTTTTTTGATTTTAAGTTTAACATACTGCTTTTTTCATCAAAAAAAGACTCCTAATGGGAGAAGTAATTGTTTTGGTTTTATGTTTGTAAAGCTTCATATCTTCCGGGTTAAGAAAAAAACGATTTCAAATAACACTGTTATTAGTTTTAAACACATGAGTAAAAATGAATCAAGGACATAAAATACAAAAGTAGAAAAAAATTAAAGCAATTAAAAACCTCTTCAGAGTCCTTACTTAAAATCTCATATATCTGCCTTCCCCTGCCTGTGGGTGCCAAGATGAAACGTTCAACTAATTTTGCAGCTTTTAATACTAGCTTACTGGTTTTTGGTTCATGATTCTATTACATCCATACTATCTGGTTCTCACATGTTGATATCATCAGTGCCATTGGCCCTAATTCAACAAAGCACTTACGTATGTGCGTAAATCCCACTGACGTCCATATATGGTTGCACTCTGTAGAATGGGGGCTGCTGTCATCGCAAACTTAAACACGGAAAATAACTAGACTCGAGACTTTCATATGTGTCCTGGAAACTAGCACCCGTCTTTGTAAAGTTCTGCATCCATTTTATGCAGTACTCTCACTGAGAGCCTGCAGGTCTCTGCTGCGTGCTCAAGCTGCTCTGAGGTGTTGGGACGCAGCATCTTCTCATAGATGCAAACTTTCTTGCCTTTGCTTCACACATTCACTCTCTCATGTTTTCTTTTTCTGTGAATTCGATGTTTTGCAAGCCACAGACTCAGTCCTGCCTTAATGCTTTCTGGAAGCCACTTGTTGCAAGCTCAGGATCATATCTAGCTGATATGTCAATACTTTCTTTAATGCTCTTGCTCACATATAGGTCTGCCAATGAAGGCTGAATTGTTTCTACTTAATATACACAGAAGGACCTTTTTAAACACACTCCAGTTGAAGTGTAGCTGAGAGTTTCTTATGAGCACATGCTCCAAGAGGAAAGCCATAGGCTCCATCCTTAGGGAACTGCTGGCTGTCTTAACACCTCTTCAACACGATTCATGCAAAAGCACTTAGGAATGTCAGTCTGTCCATGTGTTGTTCACCAACTTCCCCAGCTCATGCACGACCAGCAGCAGTGGCCTATTGGTGTGAATAATTTATGTCTGGGGGAAAAACATTTTTACGTCTTCATATGTTCACCCATTAAGCGCAACTCAAAACCCACAGGAATGCACAGAATGTCCTGGACTTCACTGAGCTCTGATATCCTTAAAGGAATAGAAACTTATTATCATACTCCAGTGCTGCAAGTAAAAATAGCTCAGGAAAATACTGCTTCTAACAGAGGATCTTAATACACTTAATAATTTTTTAATTATTTTAGCACTGTAGTACTGACCATAAGATAGATGCCAAACTGACAGTGCAGTTATTACCTGGAGCTATACTTCAGCTTTGCAGACATCTGTGCGTGCAGCATGCATTCATTAAAACATGCAATTCCAAAGATATTTTATTTTAGATTCTTCTCTTCATAGTATTGCAATACTCACTATGAATAAAATTAGTTCATTATACATTGATAAGAAGCTTCTGAAGCAAGGATAATGTTTGTTTGTATGAATCCTTACCTCAACTCACAAAAGTTTCTTTGTCTTTACAGTAAAATTGGAACCTGGTTGGCCTCTTTCCAATGTTTATTAAAACTCTCAAATTCCGTATTTCAATAAACTCTTGCTTTTTTGTGGTTGAAATTTAAGTAATGGTGTTTATCCATCAGCAAATACTACATAAGTGATGGCAAAAGATAAAAATACTCTCTCAGTAAGTCTATAGGGAGTGTGATATGTCTCCAGATGGACTGTGTTGTTCCACGATATGGGGAAGGTTAGGCACTCAGGCATAGCTTGGGTATTTTAAGAGTGATTACTCAGAGATAAAGCATCAAGTAAACAAAATCAGAAGTAATCATTACATTGAAGAGGGAAGCTCACTGTTGACAGTCCTTGTCAGACTACTGGAATATGCACAATCACATAGTTCTTACAAAAGTGGCATGCCCGGTCTTTTGAAAGATCTCTTGGTCTTCCCGTATTCTAGTTGAACAATTGCTTTCAACAGAGTTGCAGTGTTGCTGGAAAGACTGAGCAGCCCTCAGCTAATATTCAGTAGTTTTCATGCTGGGAGATGGCTTGTGCACAGAATGGGCAGACAGGAGCTGTGAGAAGATGCAGCCTTCCCAGCTGGATAAAATCTGACAATTAGCTACAAAACCCTTACGTGTCTCAACAGGGCACACAGAGAACTCACACAAGTGAATTTTCATAAGCTTAGAAAAAAGGAACATCATCAACATCAAACCAACTGCACAGGTCAACTTCTAATATAGCTATAGGTATGATAGAGGCCTTTTTTTGAAAAAAAAAAGTAGTGTTAACATTAGAAAAGAAATTTTTCCGACTCTTAAGTCTAACAAAGCCTGAAATACTGATTCTCAAGCACTCTGGAAAATATCAGTCTGAGGCAGAAGAACAGAGAATTTCAGTCTGGCTGAAGTAATAAGATCACTTAATGGGAATGGCTGAGTACTTTGCTAAAGGTGATGGTTACAGGCCTGATGAACTCACGGTTGCAAAGCCAAACACTGAGCAGTAAGGAAACTCTAGAATTGATGTCAGATGCTGAGCTTCAATTTGCATCCATCTGTGCCATGTGCAGGCTTTAAGCATATGATGACTTTCTTCTCTTTTTTTCCTTCCAGTAAAACTACCATTTTGTCCAGGGCTCAGCATGAGCAGGGTTCATGAAAACATGATGGAGGTCTGAAGTGAGATGTTGTCTGCCCTTCAAAATGGCTAACTTCTGCTTATTGAAATAAAAAGAAGTTTTTAAAGCAACCTTCTGAGGCAGGCATCCATGATAACAAACTGGCAAGGTACAGCAATCTGAAAGGCATCTCTAGATCTTAAAATAGGTCTTAAAACAGGAAAGTCAGAGGAAGCATAACAGCAGGGAAGTCATCAGTAAAAACGAGTTCACTTCTTAAAATCATCTCAAAAACAAAAGCCTACTACATAGGACTACATATGCACTTTCTAAATGGCAGATTTGTTGGTGGTAAAGAAAATTTTTATACTGTCTTTATAGTCACACTGTATATGTTTTTCAGCCAGAAATAACATTTTGTGAACAGTTTCTATTTAAATAAATGAAAAAAATATTTTTCATAGAGCCAAAACATGTTCAACAATGTCAGCATTTTTTTTTTTCAGATAATATTTTGGGTGTAGAAAGAAAGAAAATATTTGGTTCATGATTATTCCACAACCATCTGAAACCCAATGGCGTAGGCTGCTGTTCTTTAAAGGAAGCGTACAAGAAAAATCACAGATTTGGAGAGCTATAGATTAGCAATTAAATGTGGCATTTTGGTAGGCTAATGACCATAGGTACTATGTCAATAGAATGGCTGCTACCATGCTATTTTCTGTCTTTATTGAAACAAATAGACAGGAGAATGTTCTTGAAAGTAGACTGTCCTACTGAAAGGGGGACACATATCTTGGAAGAGATACTTTGCATCAAACCATCTTTATGAACAAAAGCTGTTTCCCTGCAGAGGTATTTCTAATTCTTGATATTTTATTATGAGTGTCTTTTTTCCTCTGTCATGACACAGAAATGGTTAACAGAAAACTTTTGAAATCAGATTTGAAAAGCTTGATGAAAGAGCCTGATGTTTTGCCTGATTTTTCTTTTCTTTTCCTCTGCGGACAAAGGCCTTGAATGCTGAAGGCTGAAAAGCCTATTATCACCAGAAAGAAATGTAAGTAAACAAGGCATTACAATAATGAATTCTACAGTACATGACAGGAAGGCAAGAACCAGCTCTGTGCAGCAAGCAGTGAAAGATTTGGCTGTATCTTGGCAATTTTTCAAAAATGATAACAATAAGAGGTTTTGTCGCTTCAGACATGTAAATCAAAAGGATATTTCAGCACTAAAAATGATATGGAGAGTTTCTAACCGCTGACCCCAAACCAGCATTCAAAAATAGACATTAAAACTAAGAAGCTATAATCCTACAGGCCATGCACAATCAAACCTAAAGAGCTAAAAAGATTGGATTTTTAAAGGCCATTTGAAATTAGGTTGGCAATAACTACCCTTATCCACAGGAGAAAGATTTTTGGTATTCAAAGTTAAGATGTGATAAAAAGGAATAATCCAAAAATTATACCAGGAGTATATTTCAAAACCAGCATTCAAAATGGTCTGAAATTCCCCAATCTTGTTCTGAAATAAACAGCAAATACAGAGGCCATGCACACAGATAGTTTGGACTCTAAGGACTCTATGAACTGTATTTGTACAAAGTGAAAGTGTGTGAGAGCGAGACGTGAAGATGGAGAAATTCGATATTTAGCCTTGGTATAGTGCATTAACAAACTGTGCACATGTGATTGGTGTCACACTGATTTGGCAGATTAGAAGGAATCTACTCAAAACTTCATCTATTGATAAAAATTTGCATGTTTAAACTCTCGAAGCAAAGTGCCTGTATATGTGAACAACGAAATGAAGATATAGTATAACAATCTCTTGATGGTGACTTGTGGCTTTTGCCCTGTCCACCTGATCTGAGAGCAAGAAGAGTCCTCACTGCCTCCATGCAGTATAGCTCTTAATGCCACTGACAGCAGAATACTGCTGACTTATCTGGGGCATCCTATGGGGATGAATTTTGTCACTTCAAGAGACATATCAAAGAGCAGACAGGATTGGACTGGGCACTTGTTCTTTCTTTACCTAGGCCCTAACTACACATTCATACCAAAACAAAACCAAAAAAAAAAAAAAAAAAAAAAAAAAAAAAAAGCAGGAAATGGGGCTTTAAGCAAAACAATGCACTCAGGTGAAGTGAAATCCTACTACATAAAGGATGTAGGTATTGCCACCATGCTGAGGTCAGCACTGTGCTTAACAACCCGCAGTACAGCAAAACAGACAGCCCCTTTTCTCCCACATTAAATTGAGCAACTGTGACAGACTTTCAGCTACTGTGTGACCTCCCCTGTGGGATGTGCTCCTCTGAGAAGTTTGTCAGAGCCATATTCAGAGAGCTAGAGCACAGTAAGTTCAAGCAGAAAAAACACCACAGATCTCAGTTCCTGACTTTGTGTTCTTCTGCATCAAACTGCCCCACAGAGATGAGCCCCAGAGATTCTTCTTGACAAGCCCAATGCCTGAAAGAGCAGTATGGAAAAGTCAGCAGGTTTAGGTATGACCAAGCTGGTGAAGAGTAGCTGATTTATCTTCAGTGAAGACCTGCAGGAGAAAGAGCGATGCACTGTGATACACACTTCTCTAATGAGGAGTGGAAAGTAATAACACTCCAAGAAAAGGCTGAAAACCCATCTTTCTTGTAAAAATTGCCACTGAGGAGTCAGCATCCAGGCTGTAATGTGAAGTAAGCAATGTTAAGGAAAGTATCTGGGGCACAGGAAAAGCTTTCCTTCTTGACAGGATCAGACCAGGCTCTGATCCAGGCTTGGATGGATCCCAACCTGGAAGCATTTATGAGCAGCTCAGCCCAATCCCCAAAGCAGAAACAGCCCAAGTCTGCTCCTGGACCAGCAGTGATGACACATTACAACCACAATAATTAGTCCCACCACAAGCTCAGAGATTTCTGTGTGTTATTGTGTGACAAAGAATGGCATGCTTTTATGCAGCTACAGCTAGTTTCAAGCAGAGCAGAAGAGCCTGAACATGTTCTGGGTTAGTGCTTACCACTGTTCCCTAAAGAGCCAAGACCATTCAGCAATAGGATCACCTACAGACCAAAAAAAAAGAGGAAAACTTCGTCCACTTCTTTAAGATCATGTAAATTTACATGAACTGTAATGTTAGTAATATGTGAAACTTTGTCAAGGTCTTTGCCATGAATACCCTTAAGTGATTGATGCCATCGAATCTCTTTAGCCATCTAAATGGTGAACCCAGTGTTTTTATTCAATTACTGTATTTGAGTTAAAATATGGGTGGTGAACTACAGTTCCCAGGCACATTCCACAATGTTCATGCTTAGTAGGTCACAAAATCATTAAAGTGTTATTGTAAAACTCAGGAAGGCTGCGGGGTGGGGAGTGGCAGGGAATGGGACAAACCAGAGAACAACCAGACCATCTTAGACAAATTGCACTACATTCCACTTGCCATACAGATACACTAAATGTTATTTATCCAGAGAATACAGTGTTACACAGGAATGAGGAATAGCACAGTATGCTATGAAAAGGAATTCCTTGGCCAGCTAATTTATTTTTCCAGAAAGGGAAGGAGGCTGCAAAAAATTGTCACTGGACAGCTTAGTCCTAACAGAAGAATGTAGGTCTTGGGCTCAGTGTTACACCAGGTTGCTTACCTGCAGAAGCTACCAAGCGTGTTGCAGAGAGGAAAGCATGAAATATGTGTTACATTTATATTTAGGTGGCTATAATTGAACCATTTAATTTTCAGCCTGGCAACATGAACGTGAAACATGGCAGTTTTGTTGAACACAGGACAACAAATTATAATGTTGGTGGGTTTTTTTTCACTATAAACCTATTCCTATTCTCTTATTGTATGAAACCCCTTTGGCTCACAGTACAAATTCCCTTTCTGACAGAAGCTTCATCTGATGCCTCCTCAGGTATGACCCAGTGCACTAAGCTTCTTGGCACACTTGTGATATATTTCACGCCCAATATGAACACATTTGTTAGGTGTGCTCCCTGTTTACCACAGGTCTGGTGCCTGGTCTAATAGCTAATTCTGACTACCTCAAATAATAGTGGTTTTTCAACTTTTGCTCGGCTTCTCTTTTCATTTTTAATTGTCATGGGCTTAAATTGCACCTCTCTGTTTCATATATCCTGAGTTACTACTCCATGCAGCTGACCTGAGAGACCAAAACCCTATTAGACTAGATGCTGTGCAAACATCAACAAAGGAAAAAAAAAATTGATACTTACATAAAGAATAAAACAGAAATGGAGAAAGAGGATGCATGTACATGAGGAGATGTAGTAATGCCAACAGGCTTTTGTACATGAGGCCTTCTCATGGAATGTTTTAGAAAGTAAGTCTGTCTGACAGAGTTAGTCTAGAAGAGATAAGAATAAAAGAAAATTCAAGACAAAAAGAAGAAATGGACCAATGCAGCTAGGAGTGACCACAACATGAGATGGGTCTGGTTTGTCTAATCACAGGAAATGCCCTCACGCACCTACATCCAATCTGCCTGAGAAGGCTGTGACAAAATAATACATATACTTGCAGTATTTGTAACATTGCAGCCTATGTTATATTTAGATAAGGTACTAGTGATTCAATGGTGAAGATCTAAATGCCCCACAGCAACAACCCTTGGCTGTTCAACACAGGAGATTGTGGAGGCCCCCAGCTGCAGGGCAGAGAGCTCTTTCTCACACCTCAGCACACAAGATAGGATACATGAACTTCTCCCTAAATAGAATACTACTGCCAGCTTTCTGGATGCCAGAAAACTCAAACTTCAAAGGACCTTCAGTTCTCTATCCCAGTAGTGTAATAAGTATTCCTTTTTTCCCCTACTATTCCTTAGACATTTTCAGAAATTCTCTGTGGATATCTATACTTACATAATCAATTCATGGCTAAAATACATCAAGGAATAAAGAATAGGTGTCCCATCAACAATTCAGTATTGCAGAAAATTGTATTTGTTAAAATTAGAAAGTTGTTGAATATGACCTTGATGCTAATTACTAAAGATGAGTATCTGTGGTAAAGTGATACAGACTCAGTCATTAGAAAAGAAAAATTAAGCATTTGAAACATGCTGGTTTCCAATGACTATTGAAATTCAATATGCTATCACTGGAATTATTTATTGATCCATTTAACAGTTTTACAGACCTTTGCCATATACTTGTTAACATTTGAAAAGCAAAACCAAAAAAGCTATCTTTTATGTTCACTCCATCTTATACTGTGACACATTTCTTGGATGAACTATAAGCAATAAATTCCATGCTTGCTGCGTGTTTTTGAAAAACTATATAATCTATGGAAGCATCAAAAATAAAATCTCATAACACAGATGATGCCCAGACATTCCTTTTGCCATTGAAATTCCTATGGTTTGACTTGCAGAGGAATCTTGATGTGCATTTTCTCTGATTTCAGTAAATACTATGAATCCTTAAACTAACTTAATCACTGAAATATCTTACTCATAGATGACTGCCTTCTAACACCATCTCTCTGCCTGATTTAGGAGCTTTTGGGAGAACACTTTTGGAAGAAGAAAGAGCTTTATCAGATACAATTGCATTTTAGAGGAAAAAAAACAAGACTCAGGAGCCAAAGCAGTTGATTTGCAGGTGCTGTTGGTGCTGTTCCACTTCATATAGTCATCACAGTAGGAACCAAAAAAGGTAGAGCATACAGAACACTAGCTAATTAACATGAACAAAACCAAACTTTTTTAATCTCTGTCCCAAGGGATATCTTTTATATATTAATCATAGAATGTCTCTAAGAAGCAAGACTTCACAGAGATTTGAAAAGGATGGAATAACCAAATAACTTGACTACTCAAAATGTGGTAAGCTTGAGTTAAAGTAAATTCTTCAGATCACGTAGAAAAAGAATTTGAGTCTTGGTCTTTCATTTTCCTGGTGTTTACTCTGACTGCTTAACTCCTCTGGACATACGCACACAGTCTCTCACTCATCCACTCCCTTCTTTTCCTAAAATGTTTTTGTTTCATTCTTAGAATCTACCGACAGGCTGTCCTTTTGTTTCTTTGCGTAGTTTGAGTTGTTAGCTTTGGCTCTGGGCAGCAGTAATAGCAAACTTAGAAGTTTCTAAATGAAAAAATAAATAAATAAATGGAAATATTTTTTTGTTAATGTAGCTGGCTTAAGATTGATTGAAATCAAAATGAATTGAATGTAAGTCTATGAAACAATTTACATTCTAAAACTATTAATACTTGATTCTAGCCCTAAAACTGTAGGGCTCCTGTTATCTCTAGAATAATTGCTAGAATTTCCCCATAATATTTTTTCAAATTTTAATAGAAACACCAAACAAAAATTGAAAGATGTAGATACCCAGAGAAAATCTAGGGAAGAAAAATTAAGGTTTATAGTCCAGTATCTAAGTTCCTTTAAGACACATGTTGACTGTCAAATTGCCATGCTTTCTCTGACTTCATGAAAGTTGTTCTTCAAGATAAAAGCTAGGATAACTGAAAATGGAAAGCTTCATGTTCAGAACTATAAATTTGGGAACAAAAGAAAACAAATGTGTTTAGCTTTCCGTACTTACTCAATTGAATATTTTATCTAAGGTGTGACACCACTTAATAGCTATTTATGTATAATATCTACATTGTAATATTACATGTATTAGAATTAGAAAAAAAATAGCTTGTATGTGAAAAAGATTCTATTATCCAAGTTAGCTAACGATAGATAACATACCACCTGTATTAGATTTGCTAGGAATTGAAGAACATGAACTTCAGGTGTGTATAAATCAGAGGTTAAGTATTTCACCTTTAAATCTGGTACTAAAAGCTAAAGAGAAAATCCTGTGAAAGAAAATGAGAGATGAGTCACTGTAATCCATGTGGGCAGGATTTCACCATCATCTGCTTCTCAGAGCTGGTGCTCAGTGTGTACCAGAAGGCGAGACCTCCATTCAGCAAACACCTCGTAGTGCCTTTCACTGGGGCTTTGCACTGGAGCTGTGCTCTGTAGCTGTGTTGGGAAAAATGGTCAGCTAAACTGTGGCCAAAGAAGCTTACTCTGGGTTCCAAAGAGAGAACTGCTGAGTAGGTACACACCAAGTTGGTCTCTAAACCTGAAAGCATGTGACCATTTGTCACAGCCCCCAGGGAATCATTGATGTAAGCAGCTCTGCATCATCTTTTACTTGCAGGATTGGACGATCTTCTGGTAACCTTACAGGTGTGCACATTCCTTACTGGTTTTCTGTCACAGTACCTATCTACAAACTGGCCATAACTCAGTCCTCTGAATTTCGGAACGCTTCGGTTGACAGAAAATATTTTCCAATAATGAAAAAAACTATTTCCATCCTCTCATCAGCAAATGTTTTCAAGTGCTGCAAAAGCTACAGAGGAGTGCTCTGAAGGTTTGGGAACGCTAAGCCCTGATTGATTAGCATTAATCATTTATAATGAAGGAAGCAATTGCTTCATTTGTGCCTCACAGTCATGCAGGATTTCATGAGGGAGGCGGGTTTTGAACTAAGTAACATTTTAAAATGTAAAATTCAACAAAGCAGTTGCAGATAAGTCAGAAGTAGCCATGTAGGCTCTTTGCTTTCTGTCATTTTATTTTCAAAAACTGTATATTTCCCTTGGTGGATCAAGTTTTGTGTCAACGTGTTTAAATATTGTGGGGCGTTACAAATATTGTAAGATTGGGCTGAGCTGCTAGAATGCAAGAGTGTTGATTTCATGCCGTGCTTTGCAATAGATGTGCCTTTGTGTAAAGCAGTAAAAATTGGTAGAGATGGGATACAAGTAGCAGTAAAAAGAAAAATGTTGAGACTCTTTCTTTTAAAATACATCCTGCAGTTTAGCTATAAAGCTCCTTATTTTTAGAAAACCGGTAGAATTGTTCAGGCTCTGCCCCTGCAGTTTCAATAGCAGTCTAGAGCTTTAAAACCATGACCTTGAAAAGAAAGCGTTTACATTGTAAATGTACTGGCAGTATGTGGACTATTCTATGAGTGAGTATCCAACTGTGGCAAAAAGTTCAGAAGCAGGTTTTCTTTATTCTGAAAGGCCTAATCCGTGGGGTTTTTTTAGTGGTAAAAGCACTTGGTACTAATTGTGACTTACTTCTAGCAGTCAACCTGTGTAATTCTCAGCTTTCACACTGCCAATTAATTCTCATGAATATGAGAACCACGAATTCTGATAGGTGTTGATACACAGCATTTCTGACGCTACAATATTCTACAAACATAGGGGACCTCTCGAAGCTGCTTCTTCTGCCTAAAATGCAGCATCATCTCATAGCATGTGAATGTACATGAGTTTAGGATGACCAGACTACTTCAAGGCTAAGCAGAAAAAACATGTACAGTAATGCAAGAATGAAGTGTGACTTTTAAGGGACTTCCTACTCCTGAGGTAGCACTTGGGGCAGCCTGTTGGAGAATGTGTGACAGAGACGAGGTCAAGCACAACTGTAAGGACGCTGTATCATGGCCAATTCGCAGTAAAAATTTTTCCCCGTAGACAAGCTCCCTGAAAAGTGTAGCTTTCTTTCACCTAACCACAGTGTTATTGGGTTCTCTGTTCTTGTATGGAGTCTCTGCTCACAGCTCTACAGTTTTGGAAGACTTCTGTTCTCAGTAGAAGATTCAGAATTTTTATTATGCATGGAAAAATAAGCACAGCTTCTCTAAATTTACACTTCTCATCCTTTAGAAACAGGATGAATGTTCTGAGCAATAATAAATAAATCTGTTAATTTGTGCTAAAATTAAATTGGTCATTTAAAGAAATTTAGCATCTGTTCTTTGTCGCAAATAATCTTAAAACAACAGATTATCACCTCTCTCAATTTAGTCAAAATTAACTGAAATCTTTTGCACAAGCTGTACTTGATGAAAATAGTCTGTAATTAAGATAAGTTAATAATTATTGTTTTATCTAATTGTTGTAATTATATAGGAACCAAAGAGGATAAGGTCAGTAGTTCAGTTAATTGAAGTGGAACCACATCAGAGATCAGCCAGTCACCACCCTCCTCTACTGCTGGTTTTCACCAACCAAGTGTGTTGATGATTCAGTGGAAGGAGGTTGATTAGGCATGTCAACAATTCCCAGTATACTTTTGGTATAAGTATCACTGGTTGAATCTGGCATAAATGACCGAAATGTTATCCCATTGACTCCCATGTCACTGCCCCAACTCAACTTTCATACTGAAATAACCCTATCAGGGAAACTAAAGCACCTGCAGGAGATCCCTTCATTTACAGCAGCACTAAAACTGTGCTAAAGAAATCTAAAGAAGGTATTTTGTGGTCAAGATATAGATATTTCTTAGCTGGTCCTATCCTACTATATAGAATGAAGTAGCTGATGAAACTATTAAGAATAAAAACACTTTTAATTATGGTCATGTTTCATTACTTTGCATGAAAGGTGGTCTAAGTATGAAGTTTTAGAACAGTCCTGTGAAAATTTGAGATTGGGACACCATCAGGGAAGCAGCAGAGAAAGCCGTTACCGCTTTACAAGCGCTCATGTCTTTCAAACACACCAGCAATACGTCTTATGCTTCTGAAGTATATGACTGCTGCAGGCTCCATCTCAGAGCTGGACATCTTTATATAAAGCTGATTATACTCCAGCATCAATGGCAGCTTGATAGTTATGTCCAGGGACTCCATTTGACAAGATAAATAATCAGGTCAGTGTATACTGCTTGTTACGCATTCAATTGAACGTCACCTGCAAGAATTCATCAAATAGAGCCAACAAGACACTGTCTTTCCAGCATTTGATATCCTGGAGTAAAGCCGTGTCAACTCAAAGGTGCTGGTTCTTCTTCAGCACAGCCTTCAAACAGTCAGCACAGACATTGAACGAATGATCATAGAAGGTCATGATCTTGCCAAGTATAACTGCCTTGCTTACAGGGAAAGCACAAATAGCTATAAATTCTTAGGATTTTGTGAATAAATTGGGCTAGACAGTTCTGGAGTTACCAGTAATTAAATTTTTTTAATGAAAGCATCGTTCTGTTTCTGTGATTATGTGACCTTAGTAAAACAGGTAATTCTTTATGCCTTTCAAGTGCTTAAAATTATGGAAGTCCTTGTGTCCTGCACTTGAAAATAGTTTTGTTAGATTAACAATTGTTTCCACCCTCTAACTATTGTTATTTTTAAAGCACTTCTACAGAAATATTCATGGAGGGTGTGGAAAGTTCACTTTCAAATTGTTTGCTTTCTTCTTGGTAGAACTGAGGTTCCAACAATGATGCTGCACCTATACCTTTGTATGTGGGTATATGAACAGAGTATAGCCCAGTATACTCCCTGATATCCTGTCCTCTCTGAGGGCTTATTTATGGGGACCAGACAACTACAGATAAGCTCCAAATGTCCAAAGCATGCAAACCTCAGTCCCAGCTACCCTTGTAACATACGGGATGAGCGTCCTTCTAGAAATGTTACCAAGAAATCTTGTGTGCAGGCTGACGGCTAGACCATGGCACTGTACTGGCTAAAGCAGAGCAGCACCCCAGATATTGTGCCACCCAACCTGTGGACACCAACAGGGCATAACTTATGCCAGGTCACAGAGGTACCAGAAACCCAGTCTGGCCCTGCTCCTTCTTGGCTGTTGTGAGGCTTACAGCGCTGGTGTGAAGAGTACTTACAATGAAAAAGCGGAGTAGAAGAAGCTTATATCCACAGGGGTATTTTGAGAAGAGCAGCATGTTTTCATTGTTCCTCCTGCAGCTGAGATCACAGGCTTCTCCTAATGAAAGTAGCTGCTGGCTGTATTCTTAATGGGAACACTACGAAGGCATAAATAGAAAAGGAAAAAAAAATGTAATTTTTATTTTTAAGCAATCAATTGAATCTGGAACTAGAAATACAAAAACATCCCTCATTGCAATAATTTCGTTATTCGGTAATGTCATTATACAACAGAGCTAAGCTTCCTTGGATGCCTTTTCTGAGTGCTTCTGATAGTATCTTCTATCCTTTTCATAAAATTTTACCTTCCTTCTGAATATTAGATATTATTTGTGGTTGGTTGTTTTTTTTTTTAAACATGGCTTCAACGAATTTCTTGCTCCTCTTCAGGGTAAGTTAAACTTCATTTCAGTGTGGTTGGTCTTCTGCTTTACTTTGTCAAAGTTTATTTTCTGCATTGAAGCATATACAGCTAGTCTCCAACAACTAGTCAAAAACAGCAAACAGGTCATATCATCTGCTCCTCTGCCCCAAAGAAAAATCCAATATACCTATGTCATTCCTGCCACGTTTCCAACTTGTTCTAAACAACTCTAATAATCAAATTTCCATATTATTATTCAGTTATTTATTCCAGTGCTTAAATATCTTCTCAAAATTTAAAAAAAAAAAAAAAAAAAATTGAGATTGTATTAAAGAAACAAACAACAACAAAAGAAACCCTATGTCACCATATTTTGCAGTGGACTCCTTTATATTAATGCAAAACTTATTTTTAATGTGAAAATGAACAGCTTTGTCTAGCAGCTTGTTCAGGATTGGTGCCTTCCCACTCACAGAATAAATGGAAAATGATCACAGCTTTTGAGCTCTACAAGCAATTGGAAATCCCTTCCCCTCATTTCAGTTCTTCTAATTCTAGAAGCAGACGCTGCGTACCTGAGCTACCTGCACATCTTTCAGGGTGCTTCGGAAGGTCTTTACGAGAAAGATGTTAGGTGTTTATGTGGGAGACAATTTGGAGGGATGATTATAATGACACTAAGTACAGCATCATTGTGTATCATGAATGCAGATCTTCCAATTTTATATACTTGATGTTTTAGTCATGTTCTTTAACCGAGCTATATTTGAGATCTTGGCAGTAATCTTTTGAATCTGGGATGCACTCTGCTATTGCATGCAGTATAGCTTATGGAAGAAGGGCAACTTTACATAGATTGATTTTGCTGCCTACTGCCATCTCCTAGATGCTCAGCCCATCCTTTTCTGTCTGGTCACTGGCTGTGACCTCTGAGAGAAAACACTGTCGTCTCTCTATGCCTTGTGCAATGTCCCAGTCTTTTCACAGTAACAGATACTAACAAAGCATAACTAAGGTAAAAGCACTGACAGAGTAACATCAAACACTATTGTAGTGATAACAGTAACAAACAGCGGTGGGTATGTCAGGTAAACAGACAATCTCTTAAATAAAACTTAGTTTCAAGAAACATACTGAATTAATTTCATTTGAGATTCATAGAACAGTGTTTCCATATATTACGTTTCATAATAAATAGGTTTCTGAATGAATCTCAGTGCAGATACATCAAAATTTCTTTGTTGTTTTGTTGGTGGAGTTGGTGGTGGTAGATGTTGGGGGGGATTGTTTTGGTGATTGGTTGGTTGGTTTGTTTTCATGATAGCTGGCACGGTCCCTTCGTTCACTCTCCTGCCAGCTGCTTTATTAGTCATTTTAACTGTCACTAAGCAGGACTAACAAGCCACCAGAGAGACTGGCTGAAAGGGAAGTTAAGCAGCTGAATGGAATGCGGTTGGAGGATGAGGGGACCATAAGGCAAATACTCAAACAAATTACTTACAAAAATCTTGCTCTGCTTTTTTTTTTTTTTTAATAGGAAACACCATGGGAATCACTGGGGTCCTTGTTCTTACCCCTGAAGTGCAGAGGTTTGATTTTCTGAAAGTCTGCAGACCGATGAAATCGCCAGTACTGGCAGCCTGAGCAAGTGGTGCCCATGTCCTTTTCTCTCCAAGTTTTAGCCACCAAAGCTTGTTTAAGTTTGCTGATATTGTGCAGGGCCAAAGCAGGTGAAATTATGGGGAAAAATCCTGTGCTCATTGCTGCTGATCACCCTCTCCTGCTGCCTGCAAAGCACCCCAGACATCACAGCATCTCTGCACCACTAAAATCTGTGTGATCTTTGCTTCCAGAGCACAGTCAGAAGTCCAAAGGCACTTCTGGTGCTGCGGAGGGAAGGTCTGATCCTTCGCATGGTGCAGTGTGCCAAGTGTCCTAACTGCTCATTAAACCCACTTTATAAAGAGAGGCTTGAGAAAAGCAAGCTCAGCTCTGTGAAGGACAAGTTCTCCTAAATCTCCAAGGCAGAAAGGCACCTCCCAGTCCCAGCAGAGGGGTTCAGATTCAGATTACCCTGCTGCTACACTCGCAGAGCCGATCACGGCTCCAACATATGTTCTTTGCTTTTTTGGCTGGAGTTACGGTTGTCTTTCCCTTCCTCTCTTTCTCTCCCCACCCCCTCCACCCTCGCTCTGACTCTCACAGGAGCAATAAATGCCAGTAGTAAATATTCTCAGCCTTACAAGGATTTCACTAAATTAACGTTCACATCCAAGCTTTGGGCAACTTCCTGTGTTCTAAATGGGATCCAAATGAAGGTTTTCCAAAGTCTATACAGTGTAATAATAATAAAAAACATATCTAAATCATTAAAATGAATGACAGCATTCCCTATACCAGCTCTGGCCTCCATAAATTATGTATAAAAGCAATCTGCATTATATTAGCAAAAGATAAAAATTAGAAAAGGGTGAGAGTAAAAATGTTTCATTTTTGATAACACTAAAAAAAGGCTCTGTGCTCCTGAGCTCAGAGCTCCATCTCGTGGGTGACAGAGGGTGTGAAGCCATCTCCTGCTTACTGCAATATACGTTTTCTTCACTTTCACTCATTAGGAAAAAGCACTATGAGAATACAAGCTTTTTACTGAAAAATAACAGCAAACCAGAAGTGGTAAATCAATGTGATACCAGCACTGACTTCACTCTGCTTTACGTCTTTACCCAAACTCCCTTTCATTAGAATCAAAGAATGATTGAATCACAGAATGTCCTGAGTTGGAAGGGACCCACAAGGATCCTTGCGTCCAACTCCTGGGTCCTTTATTTTGTCTGTTGGTTTGTTTTTTGACAGTGTGAAGAGGAGCCTTCTGCTGCTCCTGAGCTCAGCTTCACTCGCATGCAAGGATGCTGCTCAGCATCCTCTGCCCCTTCGCCTCCTAGCAAGCCCTTACCTGACTGACAGGCAACATTTTTTGCAATCTCTATTGCATTTCTTAACATCTGCAATATGCTTACAGGATTTAAGTCTACATATCTGGTTAGCATTATAGCCTAATTCATCGCATTGTGCACCCTTCAATACCAATAGTTCCCATGGGGCAACACTATCTCTCCAAGACACCCTTTGAGTACTTATGAATACAACCCCCTTCCCTTAACAAGAGAAGAGAGATAAAGCATTATAAAAACTAGCTTTCCTAGCAGTCGACTTTTTTTTTTCCCAGAACATATTCCTTAGACTCTGAGATGATTTAAATTTAACCATTGTTTTCTGGACACTGTTAACCAACAAAGAGTGCTTTGTTACAGGCAGCAGTACAGTTTATGAAGCAATATTCTCCTATCCACTGCAGAATGCAGCAATCTACTGCACTGCTGAACATTTGTGTTACAGTAGCCTTGGCTATGTGGACATAGCCTTGGCTTTTAGAAGATGTAGACTGGAGCATAGAGGAATGAGACAACACTGAGAAAATGAGGACAACAATATTTCATCAAAAAGAAGCTCATTTCCTTCCAGGAGCAGACCACACAGAAAACACACAAGCAGTGAGCATATTTGTGAGGTTTTTTGGGTTGGCACAGCCATGTCACTATGGGTACGTACCAGGAAGGTATGCACTGCTTCTCCCAACACACAGGTGAGACTGCAGCCCGAGGCCTGCACCTGGTGTCTGTGAAACCAGGCCAAAGAGAAGCCAAAGTGAAGGAGCTTACAAAATTAACCTTGTATATACAAGATGGAATATAATGTTTAGTGTTCTGTAACATTTACACTTGAGGCAGAAGGAAGTACAAAACACTGTTTGGTGGATTGCTGCAGTTCAATGGCCATCAGCTGTTCATAAATCAAGTGCACAGACAGACTGCAAACTGCCTTGCTGCCATGACAAAGACACCGTGATTAATGTTTCCGTTATGGATTAGGGAGGCACTGAGGTAATATTATACATAACTGTGAGATGCTACTTTTTTTCACTTCTCAGATGAAGGCCAAGCAAAGTTTAGTCAATGTTACTAAAAATTTAACTGCTAAGAGGCTGTATATGCTTTATAACGTACACATGCATACCCTTTTAGTGTTCTTTATTTCTGTAAATTCTGCAACTATTATCCATTGAGTTTATCAGTTCTTTCTTGCACGTATTTCCTTGTCCTGTGCTGTTACATAGGTTTCTGTACAGGCTGTATTTTACAATACATGTCTACGTAATTCTTTCCTCTGAGGTGCTTTTCCAGCCTTTGCAGTGTGGCATCAATCCAGTATCTATAAATCATCCAGTCTCAGATTGGAGGAAAAAAAAAGGAATGGATAGAAATTCCCCAAATTGCTTGGAAAGAGAATAGAAAGAGAGAATTGGAGGGCTCTCAGCAGGAAGATGGCAGTGCCCTTTCTGTATGGGGCACATTGGCACTGCCAGAGAGATGAGGAGGGGACATGGTGAGCATTGCACACCTGGCTGCCTTGAGTTCAATGGCACTGAACTCAGGTTTGCAGGGGTTCTGCGGCTCTCTGCAAAGGCCCAGAGGATTCATTAACAGGATTTGCTAATCTCTTTAATTGACTAGGTCTGGAGAAAAGGTCGCTGATGCTGCTAAAGCTAATATTTGACTTGGGATTCCCACATTCGAAATCAGACTTACGGTTTTAGCGTTCTTATGCAGAGTAGCATTAGTTACTCTGTTGCTACCCACAGCACCTGACACCCATGTGGCGTCCTTGTGGCAGCTTTAGCTCATCTGCTGTCTGATGGACAATCATGTTCCAACAGAAACTGAACAATATTTGTTGGACTCACTGTTTAAAAAAAATAAAAATAAAATAACTGAAAATTTAATCTATGGATTTTATGGATTTTAAAAAACAATCTATGGTTCTATTTAACATTGAAAGAAATAAATGAAATGAAATGAGCCAAACTGCAAGATATACCCTTACATTAATGGGAAAAGCCATTTTCTGCTCTTTTAGCAAAATGCTTATGAGCAGAATCCATGTAAGACATTTCCACACTTTCTTGTAACTATAGGGCAATTGTTCCTTGTTTATCCAAAGGAACATAATGTTCATTTCTGACAAGAGACTAATGTTAGTGGATGAACTGTTTACCTGATTTTATTTGGCTTCACAAAACAGGTAGCTGTTGTATTTTCATTAACCAAGGATACCCATCAGGTTTCCAGTGCATTGCAGTATGTGCATCTAGCTATTTGCCTGCTTAATTCTGCCAGTAGATATTTTATGATGGCTAGAGACTAGTGCAAAGGACATGTCATGAAGTGCTTTGAAATTTATTCACGTACCTTTCCTCATTATTCATTAAGAATACATGGACCGATCTGCCACATTGTTTACTAGGCTTCAACAGTTCCAATTCCATGAAGCACACAAAGTTCAGTGATAAAGGCTCATCAAAGTAATTCATATTCTGTCCTTATTTGCCTTCATTAGTCATCAATTAGCATTTTAGATATGTGAGACTCTTCTTCATGTTCCATTGTTACTATTTATCCATTGTCCCTTTTTCTCATACAACAGACTACTCTTTTTTTAATCTTCCAAGGGAAAATCAAGATTGTTCATAATCTTACTAGAGTTCAAAATTAAAAATAACATTAACAATTCTGGGTTTTACCTCTGGTAAAATATTAAAAGAGAAATTTTATTCACATTGATATTTCTTTGCATACATTTTCTGATTCAGTAGGTTTCAGCTATTTCCTTTATAAACCTAAATCAAGATTTTTAGTACAAATATTTCCTTCAGACTATTCAGATTTTTACTATGATGAACAGGCAACGCAATTTGCCTGAATCTCTATATAGGTAAACAATTCTTTATTCCATAAAAATTACAGCAAGGGTTGTGACAAATATTTTAATTTTTTATACAGTTCTAGCTCTTTCAGACACTCAGAAAAGGATTTACACTAAGTGTATTGCAGTTAAGTCATAGTAGGAGTTCTTTACAAGGCACGATTCTCATTTCAGATGTCTCTCTCAGTTGTGAATATCTCTCTATCTTCTTATACAGGATTACTTTATCAGGTCCTGCTGTCACCCAAAGGCTCATCACTGCAAAGCTCAGGGGTCTGGCTTCATGACTCAGCTTTAAATGGACACTCAGCTTTCCTAGAGTATGGTATCCTGTCCTTAAGCATTAACTTACTGAAATATCCATGGCAAGCACCAGATGGGTAGGAAGGATGCTGAGTGAACCTTTGCCATTCTTCTCACTGCTGAATTTACTAGTGGTTTACTATAACGAGAATATACAATGGATAAAGAGAAGTCCCTAAAAATGTTGGCAATGAAGCAGAAAAGAATGAAAAATAACTTTTCTCAGAGAAAGAGGATCTTGCCCTTGGAAGTTGGCTTTCCTGAGTTAAATACCATGCTCTGCTGGCTGGGGTCCCACTGGCCCCTGCCTTTTGCACCTTCCATAGAATCATAGAATATCCCAAATTGGAAGGGACCCAGAAGGATCACCAAGTCCAAATATTTCCTACTCTCCCTCCCCCTCTGGCAAAGATGTGCCTTTGACTCCATGGGTACTGATGTGAAGGGCTTGGACTATGGATTTTCCTCCTTATTTGAGAGGTGAAACTACCAGTGTGATTCAAAACTACAAGTGCCAAAATCTGATGAGAAAATTTTATCAGATATATGTTTCGATTGTTGTGACTCAGTCTGAAAGATCTCAGGTGATATCCCACAACAAAGAATACAGAAACAATTACAATGCCCCATGTCTTTAGGGTAACAATCAATGAATGATCAATAAATACAGAAACGAGTTTCCTGTGATGCAAAACAATGGCCCATAGGATAAGGATAGCTTAGTGACATATATTGCAGCTTTTCTCATTAGAGCTCTTGGTAAGGCGTGCCCCATGATTAATGACAGATCATTTATACAGCATTACCAGCAGGCAAATAATTCTAATTACCAATAACATTAAATCACAATCACTATGCAAATAATTTACATAATGTAATGGAATATCTGGTCATTACAGGGCAAACAAATCACAGTGTTAACTGAGGTTAGTCAGTTATCACAGAGTAAATAACGTTAGAAATTAAACAAAGCCAAGCTAATACCAGGTTTTATACAGTTAATAACCAGTGAGTGTATCCCTTGCAAAACACACAACACCACGTACAGCTACTAAGTACTTTTGGTGTCTAATACAATAGGGACTGGAGATATCACTTAAAAACATCCTATCAAGCAGCATGCAATTGGCTAGCTGAGTAAGTAGCTGGGGGGATTGACAGGGAATCTTACAGCTTTTTGTTAATTCATAGGGTTATGTCTTGAGATAGGGACCAAGGGACCCTGCTTACAGTTTGCAGGATAAAGCACTGTGGCAGTGAAAACCAGTTCAGATGAGGCTGGTTTGTGCTCATATACTTGAAAGACAGCTGTAGAAGTAGCATTATTCAAAACCTGGCATTAATCTACATCTACTAACAGAGTTATTTATGACCATGGAATCAGATAATGTTCTCATCCAGCACATGGGGCATGTAATGTGCCAGAAATGTGGTGGGGTACAAAACAAGGAAGAGAGCATAATATACAGGAGCTAATAATATATCTTGGAACAGAGAGCAAAAGGCAGCCCAGAGAATGCTGGATTACAACAACTGGGAAAATACAGATGCGAAGACAGAGCTATATATTTGACTAAGGAGAAGAAAATATTAGATGTTGGGGAGAGGTAAAGGGAACAGTTGTTTTTCAGCTTTTCACTTTCCTGTTGAGAGGAAAGCAGAAGAGGCAGACGTTGTTGTGAATATTGCCTGAAAGCTAACAGATGTATTTGTGAACTCTAATATAGACTTTTTTTTTTTTGTCTGAAGAGAGATTGCATTTTATTTGTTCATTCTCATTTTCTTTTGTCTTCTAAAATCATAAAGCAGAAGAGGTATGTGGCTTATACAGCTGCAGACCCAGGTACCATTTGTAATTTTAGGAGCATTAAAGACTTTTTCATTGGAGAAGGTTCTCCTTATGATGCTAAATGACACGTTAATCTAACCAATGAATTCCAGTTGAAACTTCCATCCATGGTAAACAGTGGAATCAGAGATGAATCCTTGATTTGGATCAGTCCATATCCAGTGCTGCTCTTGCGACTTGTTTGTGTTTTCTCAGTGTCTCAGATAACTCTATGTTAGGCCATGAGCAGATGTTCTCCTCAAGACTCCAAAGTGCCTTTACCACCATTACTACGCCCAGCTGTTTGCACAGCCAGCAGCTGGAAGCTGTCTCCACCACTCTATTCCTGGAAGGGACCTAGGGTGGTTTCGCTAAAATGCTTCAGGCAAACTTCACCCTGCTGGTTCAAACCACTTTCATCATCTGTTTAAATTAACCCAATTGTGGTTGACTGAAGCAGATTAGCAAATGCTGACAAGATTCCTCATGGGAACAGTAATCTCTAGTATAAGCAAATAGCATACAGCTTGGGGGGAAGGGACACTATTTCTAATGGGTACAGTTATGTGCTAACGTCTATCTCTGGTCTTACAGAGCTTTCTTGAATAGCTGTAAAGTAAGTGAGTGTATTGAAAGCAGGCTAGACAAACTCAGGTCCATAAAAGGGACAAGATGTATGGTGCACAGGCTTGGGTTTTGGTATGTTCATGTACCTACACAAATAGCTTAGTTTTCAGATGTGCTGCCTAGTTTCTTCCCTTGCAGAAGTTAATGTTAGTGGCTCAGCACCTGTGGGACCACCAATTTATTCAGGCACCTCAATCTTTATTAAAGTGCTAGCTTTAATCTCAGCTTTGGAAGTTTTTCTCCTGTTCATAGACCTTCTGGGGATTTAATAAATTCTCTTTAAAGGAATTTTAATCTGAGTTCCTTCAGTTCTATTATGATGAACAATATTTGAAGTATGAAACAGGCTGGAGGAGAGATCAGCTAGTCCTGTAGCAGGTATCCAAGGAATTTTTGCAGTAGTTCTCCAGGAAAGCATAAAACTTATCTCATGCATTGTGACTAGGCAGTAGAGAATTGTGTTTGCCAGTCTGGACATAATAGCAAAAGCGTGTAAGGTGGGACTGAATGATCTAATTTGATAATAAGACAAAGTTGTGATAAAGGGCTTGAATTGGGTTGAACAGTCCTGTGCTAGCCTCAGAATATTTATGGTATGTTTCCTTTCTAATTATGGCACTATGAGCAATAAGCTGGTCTTAGGCTCTTTGAAATTCTAAATTAGAGTCAACAGCTGATAACACAGCTTTTATTTAAAGTGTAGTTGTGCACTGATAAATTCTGCCCATGTTTAGTATACCAGGAGTTAGATATAATACACAGCTGTGGTGTGGGTTGTGAGAGTCACTAGTGGCCACATGGACAGATCACTTACAGTGGGTGATGCAAAACTTCATACCATGCTTGTCTTGAACACATTGTTAGCAGAATAGCTAACACTGCTTGGAAGTGATTTATGGAAACATTGCTGCATCACCTCTGATCTACCTATGCTGCATTCAGGCAACATAATCTAAACTAGGTAAGAATACTTATGCTGAGTTGATGAAAACATGTCTGTACAGTACTACTGTGTCAACATGCTTAATATATCAAATACTTAGCCATTTCCTCACCAGAAAAGAGTTCTTGGTCTTCACTCATGTTTACGAGTTCTCCTATTTAATCTTAAAGTTGAGGGTATTACTTCTTTTGTTTTAATTTAAAGCTGAACAAAAGATGGAAATCTCACAGAAAGTATTTATTTGCTGACTTCCCTGAATCTGGGCAGAAGAGATAGTGTGTGATGGATTGTATGGAGTAAAAAAATAACATCATTTGCCTCTTTCAAACTGATATGGCAATGAGAACATAAATGCAGCAGCATTAAGGCAGCAAAGGAGAAAGGGAAGTGACAACTGACTGTGGAAACGGTAAGAAATATATAGACTGGCTGTACTTATAAAAAGTGGATGCAAGCTCTGAGCTATGAAGGAGGGAGCTGGAGTGAGAAGTGAGAGAAGACTTCAGGTAAGCTTCAGGATATCAGAGGAAGTAACTTTTATGGAAAGGCAAATGCAAGCAGAAATGGAAACCTTTACCAGATTCTTAACTCAGGAGAGGTATAAAAAGCAGAGCAGACTCTTGTGTTAATGAGCCATTGGTCTGAATTGCAAGCACTGCCAACTTTCAGAACAGTTAAGAGAAAAGATAATTTTAACAAACATTTTGTGAAGTCAAGAGAATGAGAGCAGTGGGACAGAAAAGACTACCTGGAAGCCAATCACAGTTTTGAATGAATTCTTTGTTCTCTTTCCAAAATGTTGTCTGTCTTAACAAAGAGTATTTAACTATTAAGCATTATCATTAATGTCTGTGGTCTATAAAGTCTGGAATAAGCTTAGCAACTCCAGATTAACAATAGATTAGTCTGCTTCCTAACACATTAAAAAGACATTAGGAAAGTCTCACTTTATTTGCAGCATCGTGGCTGATAACAGGTATATTACTTTGCAAACAGTCTTGTTTTGGTGACCAAACTAGCTGCAAAGTCAGAAAGGCCAGAAATCAGCTCTATGTGCTTCTACTTAGTTTTGTAAAGCCAGCAGTTGATACTGAACAAGTCAAATATAGTCCAGCCTTTCCACTCAAGCTCTGATAACAGCACCAGAGGTAGAAGTTTCCCAGTTCTTCCTCCCAGTTCTTCCAAGATGTAGCACATTCAGGAGCAGCCCAGCTGTGTTTTGCCAAAAATGCTGAGATTTCCAGATGCTGATGCGCAGAAATTAGAATTCTGGAGATGGCTTCAAGTTGCACATCACTCTTTAGTGTAAGAGGACTCTTGACGTATCTATGAGGTGCAGAATGAAGGAGGCCTGAAGAGCTCCCTGGGGAACAATACTAAGTGAAGGAGAGGTTTTAAGGCCATGAGACCTTATTAAAAGGCACTCAACCTAGCTTCCTTACCACATAGTTTTGGTTTCTAATCATCAAGTACATTAAGGAATTTGGGATGCAGACGGTGTACGGGCTGTGTATTGCACCACTAGTCCTCTGATGCTTAGAAAAAGCAGTTCTTGCAGGTAGCATTTGTCAGAGAAAACAGGACCGACCATTACCGTATATTCAGGTTCAAGAGACTTATTTCCTGTCTCTGACACAAGTTCTCAATCTCTACTCTGCTGTTTTCTTTCTAAGCACCTGTAAATGGTAATGTATTTATTTTTACTTGCTACATATAGCTCAGTAATTTCAAAATACCTGTTTTTGTGGTATCTGGCTTCTTTTAAGACTTTCCTCAACATTCCTTCTCTAATGCAGTCTCTATCTTCTGTGTCACTCACTTAACTGACCTCTTTAAGCTGTCTGAAACACTAACACAAGAACATTCATTCTACAAATGCACGCTACGTGTGCAGCATGGCATTTCTCAGATACATCATTAAATATATCATTGTATCCGTTTGAATTTATCAGATATATGCATGATGAAATAGAGATGTTACATGCATCATCTGCAGATGCACATAAACCATCCACTCTATTCTGCAGAGTGCAACACATCAAAACCACCGCCTGTACTAAACAAATAGCTCCACCTAGTTTCTAAGCAATGTTATTTCTTAGATCACAGCAATGATGTACAATTTGAATGAAGTTGAAAGTGAAAAACAAATTAAGATAGGAAATACTTAAAGTAATTTAATAGCATAGGGATGCTTCAACAAGCCTTCTCACTTTTCCCTACACAAACTTCCAGACTAGATCTACTAATAGCAAATTCTTTCCTTGAGCAGTGCTTTCTTGCTGCAGGTACACTTTCCTGGGAAAGAATGAATCTGCCAGGCTTCACCAGTATTAGAGAGAAATTTAGACACACTTAAGTGCAATGGTCCTAAACTGAAATTTGAATCTGGAGTTTCAGCCCAGCAGGGATAAAGCAGAGGTCTTTGTTTTCCACTCAGGTCGTCCACTTCACTTCCATTTCTTTTCCTGATAGGAAATGAATTCCTCTCTGTGCATGAGCCCCTACATCCTCCATGCTCTCCCTTATTTCAGATCACATTTACACCTAAGTCTAACATTACATTACTTTAAGATACTTTATTATCCATGTATTCATTTAACTAAAACTTTTCTGAGTTAACAGAATCTGTTGCGTCTTTAACTTCAGCAAACATTGGACTAGACTGGACACAATCTCCCAAATTCTAGCCAGCAATCTGTCTGAAAAATTCTTTCTACACTTAAACAAGATCCACCCTACTACTAGTCAGGTTTTCTTTGTTCTCTCAGATAGGAGAGAGGGGCTGGAGCTTGATGATCCTTGAGGACCCTTCCAACCCAAGCTATTCTATGATTCTATGATAACCGTTTCAGATTCTCATTGATTAAGTGGTTTGAAACTCATCTCTAAATTCTAGGTTAATTCATTCTTGGACAGCTTATGCCCCTTTGCTCTGCTGGATGACACCTGCATAACAACTTGGTACTTCCACTCCCAGATGGTCAAGAATGCCTGGTAAGCAGTAGTCCTCCAGCTTTGAAAGTTGTTTTCTACAGTTTGGTGCACTGGAAGCATTAGAAGTGAATATCTACTCTGTCATCTAACCATTGCCATACAGCCAGCATGCCTCGTTGTGCAAAACTTCATCCTTAGTAGAACCACTAAAAATGGAGGCCCTCCAGATCGGTTTTACTTTGTACAAGTGGTGCAATGCATGGTATTGCATATCTTGCTGTGTGTTCAGCAGCTACCAGCCACTCTTGCTACTAGCTCTCATTTACTCTTGGCTTTGAGGCTCCCCAACACCAACCTACTGTAAAAAACATAATACTCTATAACATTCACTTATTCAGCCTTGAATTTCACCCCCAAACTAAATGCATTTTCCTTTTGTTAAAGTGAGGAGAAGGAACTTGTAGGTTGGTTATTATTTAACATTGCTTTCCGTTATTGAAAGAAAGCTAACAAAGTCTTTTCTGTATGGATCTTTGAAGAAGGGCTACCTGGTGTATCTGTTTACCCACAGGTAGGAACTAATTTAATGGATCTTTACAGAAGTTTTCTTCTCGGAAACTTTCACGGACAATAACTTCACTGCATTTAGTGAAGCAGACCGTATCTATAACGGCCAAACATACAACACTTCACTAATAACTGCATACATAGAAATACTGCCAAATATTTTCTCTGTTCTTTCCATTTCCCTGCTACTGACTCAGAAAGTAGTAACTATGTAAGAACTGAAGGAGATTTTCCAGAAAGTGTCCTCACTGAACTGTACGAGTCACATTTAAACAGCTTATTCACTCTAGCGATTATATGCCAGCAGGTCATATTTGTAGTCACAAGGTGGCAGCATAGAACAAAAAATTACTGATGCACTGAAGTTGCTGCTAATGCATATTAGTTTAATTTCACTTTGATTCTATACTATGCATGTTGATTTTAGCAGTGCCAAAAACATTTTACCCTTTGTGGTAAATTTATTCAGTATTTTCCAGAAGCATATTCATCTTTTTATTCCACATTTTCCTATAGAACTTCAGGTTTTTCTTTAAAAATCTGCTTACCTTTGCATATGCTTCATAGCCAATCTTTCAAAGAGAAACAGTACTTGGAACCCAACAAGAAAAACAATTTATATTCACATTGGAATTATAGCGCAGACTGCAATAATTCAGCTGCTGGCAAGGACTCTTCTCTGGCAATTATTTAGATCTAACAGAAGTCCACATTAAAAATGAAACTTACATTGAATTGAAAGACACTTCTTAAAAATCAAGAGATTATGTATAAATATTGGCTTGGGCACATCTGCACCATGCTGTAGTGAACAGGGTTCTGATCTGAAAGTCCTTGAGGCTGAAAGGACAACTAAGAAATGTCATCATTAAAAAAGAAATACACCATAGACATTTTGAGGCTACCGCAGCTTTGTTCAGCTCCTGCAGTATAGTGGCCTAATGTAAATGTCTGCCATAAATCATCCCGTCTGCTCACTGCTCCCCAGACTTGCAGGAGTCTTAATCTCTAATGTCAACACAAAATGCCAATTTGATATCGTTATTAAAGATGCAGATTCAGTAGGCTATGTCATTAGTGTTTCCAAAATACCCACGCAGAGAACGCATGCTTGCACTTAAAGGCGTTTCCTCACCACAGAAGCCATCAATCCCTGCACCATTTTCCTCCTTCAGAGCCCACAGAGAAAGAAGGGGCAAGGGGCTGAGTGAGAGCCTCCCAGACAAACCACTCCCTGACAGCTGCTGCAGGGAAGCCGCCAAGGGGACATAGAATCATAGACTCACAGAATTGCTCAGGTTGGAAAAGACCTTCAAGATCATCAAGTCCAGCCGCAACCTAACCAGACTTACCCTAACTCTAACAACCCTCCACTAAATCATGTCCCTGAACACCACATCCAGATGGTTTTTAAACACATCCAGGGATGGTGACTCAACCACCTCCCTGGGGAGCCTATTCCAGTGCTTAACAACCCTTTCTGTAAAGAAGTGTTTCCTGATATCCAACCTAAACTTACTCTGGCACAACTGGAGGCCATTTCCCCTCGTCCTGTCACCTGTCACCAGTGAGAAGAGACCAACCCCACTCTCGCTGTAAGCACCTTTCAGGTACTGGAAGAGAGCAATAAGGTCTCCCCTCAGCCTCCTTTTCCCCAGACTGAACAGCCCCAGTTCCTTCAGTCGCTCCTCATAGGGCATGTTCTCCAAGCCCTTCACAAGCCTTGTTGCCCTTCTCTGGAACTGCTCCAGCACCTCAATGTCCTTTCTGTGTTGAGGTGCTCAAAAGTGAACACAGTACTCGAGGTGAGGCCTCCCCAGTGCCGAGTACAGGGGCAGGATTACTTCCCTAGTCCTGCTCACCACACCATTCCTGATACAAGCCAGGATGCCATTGGCCTTCTTGGCCACCTGGGCACACTGCTGGCTCATATTCAGACCACTGTCCATCAGTACACCAAGGTCCCTTTCCATCAGGCAGCTTTCCAGCCACTCCTCCTTAAGCCTGTAGGATTGCTTGGGGTTGTTGTGACCAAAATGCAGGACCCGACACTTGGCCCTATTGAAACTCATACAGTTAACCTTGGCCCATCAATCCAGTCCATCCAGGTCCCTCTGTAGTGCCTTTCTCCCCTCTGGCAGATCAGTTCTCCCTCTCAGTTTAGTGTCATCTGCAAACTTACTGAGGGTGCACTCAATCCCCTCATCAAGATCGTTAATAAAGATGTTAAATAGAAGAGGCCCCTGTACCAAGCCCTGGGGGACACCACTCGTGACCGGCCGTCAACTGAATGTAACTCCATTGACCACAACTCTTTGGGCCTGGCCATCCAGCAGTGTTTCACCCAGTGGAGCGTACGCCCATCTAAAACATGGGAGCCAGCTTCTCCACGAGAATGTTGTGGGGGACAGAGTCAAAGGCTTTACTGAAGCCCAAGTAGACCACATCGACAGCCTTACCTTCATCCACTAAGCGGGTCACCTTGTCATAGAATGAAATCAGGTTTGTCAAACAGGATCTACCATTTTGGAATGAAGTTTGACATGAAGCCTTGGTGCTGCCTCCCATTTGGGCCCCATTACTATGTCAGCATGAGGAGGGACGAGTGCCTCTAACATGAACCATCTCTGTAAGACTGAAGTCCTCCGGCAGCAATTTTGTCAACATCACAAGAGGAGATGAAAGTAGAATACAGCAGAGGTCTGAGGCACAGCATAGCTAGTCCTCCATGTGACCTAGTTCACACACTGGACTGCAAACACAGATATCACACAACTATGCTGGGGATCCTTTTGTGCTTAAGTGGAAAATTCTTCTGGTATTTCCTTGATTAGTGGTAACCATCACTGTATGGTCCTGTAAGGATTTGTCATAGAGTAATGTGAAAAATCCATCTGTGTTTTGGATAAATAGACAAGTACCACAACATCTGATGAGATCACTGCTTGCTGTGAGGCAATATTCCATCTCAAGCATCCTACCTTTAACCCCACTGATTTCTGAGGAGCAAAGAACAAGAAACTCTGCAACAGACCAGCCTGAAATAAAAAGTGTTCCCATCGGCAGATTTTCCTAATCTCATCAGTTAAAATTTGATTTATGTCCAAAAGAATGAAGACTAATACACTTATCACAAAACTGAATCTTTACCAATGCAGTTCTGAATATTAGATCTTCATTTTCCATTTGAAGCTGTTGTGTAGCATAGCTGTATGTTGTTAAAAGAGCTTTTCTCTGTTGACTGAATATCAGTGGTGGAGATAGTCTTTGCTTTTCAGCAGGGTTTTTATTATTTTAATATTGTTACTTCTGGCAGGCATGATTATACAATCTCCAGAGGACAAAGTGAACCACTGCTAGCTTATATCTGAGTGTTTATACAACACTGACATGAATGATCTTAGATACCACCATTCAGTTTAATTAAAATCAGAATTAATGATTCTTGACAATAAATATTAATGCTAGTTATTTAAGTTATGCAAAGAAAAATACAAAATATAATTTTCATTTTTGGCCATATATTTTAAATCCAAGCTTTTGTTGGTAAAATGATCATATAATCTTCAAGAATGTAATTTTCAAGAACTGAAAATCATTGTGTTGTGGACATTTAAGGTAATCCTACATTTGCCTGCTGTATCAGCAATGTTCACATTCATTTTGTATACTGAGGAAGAATGCCTTCTTCCTGGTAAAAGGCACCTTGCCCTTTTGGCTACTTGGGTGAACTAATAAAATACGTACATAACAGAAACTGTTTTGTTACCTCTCACAGCTATACTCTTTACTGCTTTTCTATGTACTTATTTTTCATTGTTATAACTTGATTTATTACTGCTGCAATCTCCGGTACAGACAGGAAAATTCTTTGAGCAATATCTTGTGCTTTATTTGTATGGGAGATATGATGAATTTATGAGACAGTGTATCAACAACGGTTAACAATCAAGCAAATGAAATCCAGATATAAAAGTTATGATATTTGCTGCCCTGTTAGAGAATTTCAGAGATATTAACAGATGTTTCTGAACTAGGCTTCACAGTTCTGAAAAGATGCCATAAGTAATAAATATCCTCATTTTATATATAGGAAAAATGTATTCTGGAAATAATTATTTTACTTTTCACGAAAGGAGCTTGTTGACTCCCCATATTTGCACAATAAACTTTCCTACTCTCTTCATATTTTAAATGATCATTTGTAAGTCTGCTAATGCAGAAAAACCCTTACTTAGCCCCCCTGGTTGAGAAGCAGACATACTTTACATTTGTTCCAAATGGACGAGGTGGCTTTTACTCAAATAGTTTACTTTTGTTCTGTGCATTTCATTTCTAGTTGGATTCAAATGTCAACAAATTGATCCTTGGCAAACCAAGCTTTCCACTATGTAATGACATTTCCTCATTAAGCTAATTACTTCACTGTATCTGTTGAAATATTGCTTTTAAAGTAATTGGAGACTTACATATCCCTGTTCTTTATGCAAATTAAAATGAATAGCTATACTTAGTAAATGGAAAAACTGCCTAAGAGCTAGAGTTGTTCCCAACATGGAAATCCATTTCCACAAGAGAAATTCAGTGGTTAAGCCCCTCCTGAATTTAAATTAAAATCTTTAAGCCTGTGTGGCTAAAATTACACTCATCAACCAGGATCAAAAATCCTGAATACAAGTGGCTTCATTGTAAAACAGCTTGTCACCTACAATTGCCTCTAACCCAATAAGATTTGTCATTGCTCTCACTTTCTCCGAGCTGAATTATTTGCTCAATTACTTCCTTGAAAGTCCACAGAAATCAGGCTTTGTTGCACATAACTACTGTGGCGCAGGATCAGTCTATTTCATAACTTCCAAAGGCAGGAGGCTTCTGGTATCACAGTGGTAGAATGGTCACTACAAACAAATGGTAGGGTGTAACTCTCTCCCGTGACATCAGTTATTTTCCAGAGTTAAACATACAACTCCTGGCTGTCCCTTCAGGAGCATAATGTGGCTGATCCTGTGGCTGATTCAACAAGCTATACACCAGCTCATATAGGACAGCCTAGAGGTCTGAAGGGTCAAGGCAAATATTCAGGCAAAGTTTTTAAAATGTGGCTACTAAGGACATGAACCAAACACAGCTAAGAAGGTGAGAACAAGATCTTCCATCGAAACACACCATAGAAATGAAGGGTGAATTGGCACCATAAGCAATATTAACTCACAGCAGCAGAAATCAGGAACATGTTGCATGTAGGAAAGAGTTAACCAAAAGACATGCTAGTTCTGTGAACATTATTCTCCTTTCTTGTTAATTCTCAGGTTTTAATTAAACAATACCTAGTCTTGCTTGTACATATCATGGTTTCCAAATTAAATGTATATTGTGCTCTAAAAGTAAAGACATAACTCAACCCTCTTACTGGAACTGTGAAATATTAGTATGAAACAAGGTGTGTGTAGAGGGCTAAAGGATATTGCCACAAAGTGAAATATGCAGCATACAGTAAAGACAACAGCTCTACATTCATCCAAGGGGCAAAACCCAAACATCGTGTTTTTGTTTGAAATATTAATTCTCAAGATTCATTTTTAATAATTTCACTTACAGAAAGGGGAGAATGACTGCTATGAATTGTGAAATATAGGAGTACTAAGAGGGAACTGAACGTGCCAGCTCGGGATATACAAAGGAGGCAATGAGTCATATAACTTCTGGGTATTGCCAGCCATTTGGAAAGGGGTCGTCCTGACTGGGCAGGACTGCAATTATTAAAATTGATGTAACAAGCATTTATTCCTGGATTGAAAGAACGAATGATCTACTAGCAGATTATAATTATCATAAATTATCTGCTAGCAATGCTGTGTTAAAGGTTCTGTCAGCAATGATATTACAGGGATTTATAATACGGAACGAAAATAGTGCATCCTGGTCACTAAAATAACTCCAGAGCCAGAGTATCAAGTTATCATAACTAAGCTGCTGACTAATGCCCACAGAAATATCAATATGCATGGGAGACATCTTTGTGCATGCCAGTTGGGCAATTGCTTGTGTAGGGTGGGTTTTTTCTTCTAAACATCTCTGTAGAATGTATAGGCACCTGAGTATGTAAAAAAGCATTTTGGTGTTTAGGCGCTCTAAACAAACATATGAACATCAGTGCATACCTGTGCATGTTTTTTAGGCTAAAGAAAGCCATTAGACTGTAAAAAGACTATAAAGAAATTCATATTCTTATGGTTGAGTAAGAAGTTAATCTAGCACTTCACAGTAAATCCCTGTAACAGAAATGCTGACAGTACTTTAAATGTAATAGTGTTAAGAGACATCATTTACAAGGACATTTTCTTAGTCAGCTGCTTGTGATTGAAAATGTGCTTTCCTAAGATTTTCCAAAAACGAATATATTTCACTTTGGTTAAATTAAAATTTTGGATTCTTTAACCAGTTTATGGTTTCACCAAGGCTTATGCACTGATATCCCCCGTGTGATGTAAGTGGATGACAGACAGATTTCCTGGCTTTACTCCTCATGTCCTTCTCTGTGTTCTGTCAACTATTAAGCCGCTTTGGTGCATATCATTTTTTGTAAACTAAAGAATCTCACAACAATAATAATTTTAAAATAGAAGGGAAAAACATGTTTAGTTAATGTTCTGCTTGTTGATGCAAAGGTAGGGCAGGCAGGGTTACTCTGCAGGAATATCAATCATTTTCAGTATGAGTGCCTACCTTTATGATCTGCCAGGGCTGAAAGAGCAATCCCAAACACATTCCAGTGCATCTTGTTACTCATCAAGGTAGAGCAATCCTCCTGGAGTTCCAAATGGTGATTGGATTCATACAGAGCTTGCCAAATTAAAATTGCCTGCTTTAAAATAAAAAACTTGAACAATAAAAAGGAACATAAATTTTGAGTTCCAGTTGACAATGTATTCTTATCTCACCGTGCTATCACAGAGGGTCTTGGAGAAAATGAGTGACATAAGAAATCATTCCCTCAATGCCGTGAGTGTAATATTGATAGACACAATTTCATATATTGCTAGACACGGTTTGTGAATACTCCAAAAACCCACGGCTGCACACAAATATAGAAAAGATCATGCAAACTATGCTGGCATTACTGGAATGAATTCAGAGTTGAACTTGATCCAAACACTGCTGTCACATTCGAAAACTGGATTGTAGGAGTTAATAACTAAAGTGATAACTAAAGCAAATACCAGTCTCAAGGGAAGACAATTATTCAGAAGTGCAGCACTGAACACTTGCCTGAAAGAGACTGGCTAATGTTAAAACAACACTTAGATCCTGAAGTTGATTCTGATTTCAGTATTCTGTTGCCATATATGTAAATATATGTGTTTATATGTATTAAAACATTATCTGCCTGTGTGAAGAGCAGTTCTGAATAAGGTTTTTTACCTTCGCAGTTTTGTTCACATTGGATTAGATAACCTGTATGTATTATAGCACCATTGATTCAATTAAACAAAAAACTTCTTCTTTCAGACTTCAAATCATTCAAAACCAGTCCCAAACTCATGAAAACTGTATGAGTCCACTTGTAAGACATGACTTCATTTTGACTTACAATTGCTAAAAGTTCGGACTCAGAGCTGCTAGTTATATATTTGTAAGCAATATATATCTTCTGTGTATGTTATGGAACGTGTATTTTCATGCGTAACTATAATTGCACAATGGGCCACAATTTTCTGAAGTAATCTGAACTGGGAATCCCAGGACCTCTTACCTGATACTCCAGTCCTCCAGGAGGCTAAACATTTTTGAAGAACACATTGCTAATGCCTAAAATCAGTAAAGCCCTTGCCCTTATGTTTAAATCTAACACATCTGAATTCTCTCCTGAGTAGAGATGGTTTCCAGAAGTGAGAGACTTAAGATCCTATCTAGAGATCTCACGTGCTAATTTCAGACATAAAACTTGCATATATATACATATCTGCATACTTTATCATAACAGGTATTTTCCTGCTGTGCTGAGATTTTGAGCTTATTAAAAATCAATAGCACTGTTTACAGCAACTCTGATTACTAATGACACCTATAACGTGGATTTCCATCTCTCTTTGGGTTTGGCATGACTGAGAACTCATCCTTTAAGTCAAGGCACAGAACTCAGACTATTCTGAGTTTTGGTTTTCATCTCTGCTCCTCGGACCTGAAAAAAATATGAAGAAATGGTAGACATAAATTCCTACATTAGGAAACCAGGATTGACAAGTAACTTAACGTTATGAAACCTGAGAAAAACAAGCAAAGAACAACAAAACACTGTCTCATATTGAGAATTTCATTTTTAGGTACAGGAAACTTGTGTTTTAGAGCTGAGACCAATGCTCTTCAATTCCCATTTCATGATTTTTGAAGCCCTCATAACTTTTCTTTTTCTTTCCATCTGAATTTTGTCTACTGATTTACACCCACCTATTCCCCTCACACCTCAACTCTGGCTTAGATCTGCTAAGGCAGTAGCTGAGGTTGGAGTCAAAAGTAGCTTTATTTCTGTAAGATTTAAAAACACCTCGCCATCTACAGAGCCATCTTTAAATGCTATGCAGTATAGCTACAAATATGTAACAACAAATAAAGAGGAAATACATGTTTCTTCCATCACTTCAGGATGAAGATTATGACAAAATAACTTGAAATCTAAGAGATTCAGGAATCTCCCTGCTTATCTGCTTCCAAGTGTGTGAACCTTGAGGGGAAATGCCCCATATATCATACAGGTCTGTTATGTTTGGGTTGAAAAGACCATTTGCTGCCTCTCTTCTGTAAGGTCTTTTTATGGTAAGGGTAGTGAAGCAGTAGAACAGGTTGCCCAGAAAGGTGGTGGATGTCCCATTCCTGGAGACATTCCAGGCCAGGCTGGACCAAGCTCTGAGCAACCTGACTGAGCTGTAGATGTTTCTGTTCATTGCAGGGGAGTTGGACTAGATGCCCTTTAAAGGTCCCTTCCAACTCAAACAATTCCATGATTCTATGGGCAGTTGTGGGGTTTTGCTCAAGATACAAACCCAAAAGGAATCTTTACACCAAGAAATCAGATCACAGGCAAGAAAAGACTGATCTTGAGAGTCACAGAAAGGTATTGCCTTGAAAAAATACTTGAGATATCATACAAGGAAAGAGCTATAGAAATATTAAACTAGGGAGCTTGTGTAAGTCTGAACAAAAGCAATGATAAAAAGCATATTATGATAAAATAATGTATGTTTAAAAAAAAAAACCTGTGATCCTGAACTAATTTCCTGTACCTCTGCACTCCGCTCCTCGAACTTCTGAACTGGGGTCTCAAGACAAGATGCTACATAGAAATATCTCAAGAGAATGATTTCTTCTAAAAATTTGAAAGATGGCAGGAATGGAAAATTATGCTGTTACTGGAAAGTACCATTGATTTTGACTATGGAACACCTCCTTTGCTATACAATAGCGTATCTGCAGCAAACAATGGAAATGTACCAGTGAGAAGTCAAACCTGACTTTCAGGTAGCGTTGTATTGCATAACGCAATTTGCACTTGCATTATTCAAGGACATGCTGAAACTGAGTAATGTCCCTAGCTTACCTAAGAGTAAACCTAATCTGTGCTGAGAATACAACTCAGAAAAAAAATACGGTCAACTCAAGCACTGTAAATTTTATATTGAGATAAGAAAATGAAATATGTAAGTGAAAAATGTTCAGTGCTAGATCGTATTTATAGGCTTTTATTTCTTACACAGATTGTTTTTCACATATGAAGATTATCCCATAGAAAAATTCTTGTACTGCTTAGATGTTGAACATAAAATGGAGAATCTCTGCAAGATTTTTCTCTTGTGGGCGTAAACAGATATTTTTAACTTCAGATACGAAACAGAACCAACTGAGATAGAATTAGATCACACTTCCAACCAATACTTTTCTACCTCGCAAATATGACAGCTGCGATTTGGAAAGATTTAGAACAAAGTTTGTTAATATTGGTTGTTGCTAAGAGATGCATTGCCTTTAGTAGAAGAATGAATATGCACCCACACTAAGGAGATCGATTAACTACAAGTCACAAACCTAATATAAAATGTTTTGCTTATGTTGCGAAAAGGCCTGAAAATATTTTCTTGTGGAAAAAATATCAATATTGGACTTCGGGTTCATCATGAGTTTTCTTGACTTCTCCTCACAGAAGGTGTGCCTGGTGATGCCATTTTTTAAAATGAAAAATGTTCAAAAATCACACTGAAGGCTGTAACAATGAAAGACAGTTACCAGATGTTTTTGTATAGTTACGTGTGTTGCATTACTATTATCGCCATTTTCACACCTGACAATACTTTATTGCTAACTTAGGTATTCTCCAGTTTCACTTACCTCTGTTTGGTACAGTACACTCAGTTTCCATCCTTTTCTCAAGACTTCTTTCACATTTCTTAACCTATGTCAATAATTTACTTCTCTTATTACTTACCACTTTGTTGACAGGTTTTTGTTGATGTTTGTATTGCTCTCTAAAATAAACTCTTATTTAATCTCTTTAATCTCTTTTTAGCACACTTCACTGCTTAACTATCCATGTTTAGAGGGGATATCTGACTGTGTAGGGGTAAATGACAGATGCCAAGGTCCGGAAAGACAACTAAATTCTGCCAGCAAAAAGCACTGCAAAGAAAGGTTATCCATCATCTGAGTCTTCTTCATAACCCTTTGTTGGGTCTTTTGGACAAAAAAGAATCCATTGCAAATAAAGGAAGATTTTTAATATGTATAAAAATGCTCATTACACTATCTTCAGCAGGAGACAGAATAGTTGCAGCAATCAGTACTCAGGGACCAAAGCTCAGCTGAGCTGGACACATTATAAAAGTTTTAAAACTTGTGTCAGAAGAAACCTCCTGATACCATACCAGCAATATTCCTTCCATTATGCTTATGTATCAGATATATTATAGGTAGATAATTGTTACTCCAGTATATGTATGGGCAATCTAAAGTTAATAATAATAATAATAATAATAATAATAAAATGCAAGTAGTTCTTTATTCCCAGTCTGTGTTGCACTCTATGACTATTCAAATAGTTTCAACTGTTACATGAATGAAGCTGCATTTTCTCCTTGAGGCAAGTCATAAGTTTGAAACCACCTTCCCCGCAAACTGTCTCTCTTGGAAAAAAGCAGAACTCCATCTGTGGGAATATACACAGGATAGTGTCTTGTTCCAAGAAAACAGATCTGGGAAAAAGATTTGTGAATGGTTATGAAACTGCAAAGTGGATTCTGACCCTTTGCACAGTCACTCAGTAGTATGTCTCCTAGCAGATAAGCTATGGAAAGCAACAAAACACAACTTGACATGGCCAAACAACAGATGGCCCCAGATAACTCCTCACAGCAAAGCCACTACTTCCTGTACCAACACCACTACAATTTTTTACTAAACAACTTTTCCCTTCTGAATTTGTTAGTTCAAAGACCTTGAGACTGGATCTTGCTGCTGTTGAGTAACCTTCTTAAAGTGGCCAACTTGCAAAAATGCCACATGTAATAGCTGACATGCACACATCTTTGCACATGCAAATGAGCACATCAAAATTCTGGCCAGCGATGGGTTACAAACTGCATGTAAAACTCAGGAAAAAGAAATGCAGGGACTCTGTGCGTATTATCTTGAGACTATCTGCTCAATGTGCTTTTGAGGTGTCAGAAACAAAAGTGAATTCTTGGCTGAAAAGTACTGCAGTCATACTATCACTGTGCCTTCAGCCAAACTATTTCAAATGAAAAACTGGAAGATATTGTAAACTAAGCAAGGTTATCTCGGGTCAGCCCAGGATATATGAAATGTACGTGCTGTCACAACTAATGCAGATAATTCATTCATAGCTTCTCAATGGGCCTAAAGGAAGAAGACACAGCTGGTTGTTAGATTGTGCTTGATGCTGCACACCTTCATCTGGATAAGACTGATAACAAGGTTGTTACAATTTGTTGTCCTTAAAGATTGTGGAAGGCATCTCACAGATGGACATAGCCATTACACACAATTGGAAGGAGAAAAGCAGTCTCTCAGGGTGTCACATCACTTTGCATGCATTGCAGCAGTTTTCCTGCTGAGAGGAAGTTATCAGGTATTTTTTAGTGGCTTCTGTTCTGCATCCTACTTTTCAACTGCTTTTTAAACCCACAGAGAAAAGAAGGCAGAAGAAAGCCAAAACTATGGATGTATTGTAGCTATCGCTGTTAGCTCTCTGATATTATTACATATTTTAAGTCTCTGTAAAAAGCACTCCATTGCCTGAAAAACATGAAGACCTGGATTAATCCTACCTGATGTGGGGCATTCAGAACTACTAATGGCGGTGGAAATCGGTACTTCTAGACTACCCAAGGCCTGAAATGTTCTGAGACAACCCTCTCTTAAATTAACTCAGAGTTATAGGGGAAAATTATATACACTGTGGTCTTCCAAAGCAAGAATAAAGCATTCTTTGTTTTGGCAGGATAAGTAGGTAAATATTAAGCTGAACAAATCTGGCCTCTGAAAGCATGATAAGAACAAGAGAAGAGAATGTGAAGGAGATCTTGTACTTGAATTTCAGGCCAGGTATTATGTCCTTGTGCTCATGTGAACTCTGCCTTCACACAAGTACTCTGCCATTTCCTTGAGCAACTCTTCATGTGTTTTCTTCTAAGAATTGTGAACATTTTTGAGACAGGAACAATTAGTTTTCATTAATATGGCAAGCAGTAGCACACTGCAATTAACTAAACACATTTCCAGCCTCAGCAAGACCAAGCTGCAAGACTTCAGGGGTGGCTCAGGGTGGGCTGGGTGTGTTGGCCTTAGTGGCCACCCAGAGCACTGGTGGGCTGCGGGAGCTCAGGGTGCGCAGGTGGGTCACACAGCTTGGCTCATGGGCAGCAGCTCCGTTGAGCTGCACTAACAGAGACAGCAGACCGCTGACCTCAGGTGCTCGGTGTGTACCGCATGTCATTGAAATCCTGTTGGCTTTACAGTTAATAATTCACCTCTCGCACTCCTTTTCTGACCATGGTCTTATTTGCGTGTGGTGCAGATCAATAGTGCTATTTGCACTTGCTTTGAACTCCTGCTCCAGAGCCCGTGCAACCTTTACTCACACATCCTCAGGCCAAGAGCAGCAGACCCGCCAGCTCTGTTCTCTCAGACAAACACTTTTATTTGCACGTCGCAATAGCTACAAAACCACAGTAAGCGCGAGGGCCCCGTGGGACGCAGGAAGGTTCCGCGATGCGGCAGGCCGAGCGCCGGGCAGCCGGCACACAAGCGGTTAACGCCGCGCAAGATGGCGCCGCGCCGCCTCCGCCCCCGCCCCGCGCTCAGTGCTGGAGCGGCGGCCGGGCCGAGCC